>CM065137.1:5592500-5605000 GCA_033026305.1 Cirrhinus molitorella | reverse complement strand
ATCTTAAAGCGTGTCTAATTAATTGAAATCATGAAACTTACACAGTTTATCAGCGAATTATTTAACTGATATTTAACATTTACCAAAATTACATTTTAGTTTTTTTTCTTAAATTCAGTTTTATTTTTACCAAATTTTGTTCCAAATTCATTTGTATTCTGTTTCAGTGGTTTCATTTAATTTTTAATAATCAATAGCATCTCTAAATTAATTGATTTAAAAAAAAAAAAAATAAATAAAATAAAAAATATTATTATTATTATAGTTTTTGTTTCGAGAAATACTATGTTGTGTATTTACATTTTTCTGGTAAATAAATTCTGGTAAATAATTTGCAAATATTCTAGTAATATCTGGTGTATTTCTGTTGCAGTTTCTTGAGATTTTGAGAAATTGACATTTATACTTCATCTGAAAGCTAAAAAAATAATTTTCCATTGAGGTATGGTTTGTTAGGATAGGGCAATACATTGAAAAAAATACGAGTGCTACACATTTCAAAGTCAAAACGCGGCACGGATGTCTTTATATGAATGTATCTGAAGGGAAACGACTGTCCTCAGAAACGTGTCGTTGGCATTTTCATTTCATCTTAAAAACAGCTTTAATGAGCTCGGTGCTGGAAACAGCTATTTTTCAGCGCTCCTAAAGCGCCACCTCGTGACAGAGAATGAATTTGCATTTCTGCTGTTTATGGTCAAATTATTGCAAATATCGATCCATGTTTTATGCAGCAAACACATAGCTGTTTAGAGTTGTAAATGTGAAAGACGTTAATGTGGCTTCTAAAAATGTAAACAATTAAAACAGTAGTATTTATGTTTTAAATAAATATAATAAATGATATACTTTATCTATTTAATGGTCTATAAAGGCTGAAATGCCGCTGTATAAGATATTTTTGTTCTTGTGAAAACCTGTATCTTAACTGTAAATCATGTCATTTTATGGCTTAATGTTACCATACATTGCCCAAGCCCACTCATACTGTGTTCATTTTACTTGTGCAGCTCTTAAAACGGGTCATAAATGGCCTTAAATTGATTTAAAAAAAATCTGCATGATACCCTGTAAATACTGAAATAAAATTCCTTACTTAATATTTATATATATATATATATATATATAAATAAAGGTCTTTTTTATTTGGGCTAGTTAAATATATTTTCGGGCTACCAAAACCTCAAGAGTACCTGCCCGAAGGGCTACCAGAGATTTTGAAATTTTGCGAGCCCTGGGTTTTGTGGTCCACCATCACATATGACAATAATTTATCTCGAATGACACGGTAGAATTTCAATTTGAGTGTACTGATCTACTTCTAATTTATTCATTCCAAATTTGGCAAATTCTGTGACATTCCACGTTGTACAGTAAATTCCATTTTTACGACTGGATTCCGTAATTCCGTCTGCGTTTTCTGCATTGCGGAAATCACAGGGCCCTAATACAGTATTGTGCTGTTCAACTTCAGTACTATGCTCTACAATGATCTTTTTTTTTTTTTTTTTTGAAATTCATAATTAAATTTGACGTGTTTTAAACCTGAGACTTCTGATGTCTTTTGGTGGAAAAGTACACGTTTGTGGCAGGATTTAGCATGATAATCATTCTGACCAGGACCTTCATGCTTTTGACATACCTAAAGACAGGTTTAGCATTAGTTCTGAGGAAGCCAGAGGTGCTTTTCCCTGATAACTGTACCTCAGATCAGTTGAACTGAAGCTAATCCTGTTGCCTGAGTTGCCATATGCTGGTCCCCAGCAGAGATCAGGAGGTTGAGGTGAGGTATTTGAACTGCAAGACTGTGGGATTTACCAGTGTTTTTAAATGGGTAGCAAGGTCTTGACGCGTTTTTGTTTTAATCACTTCAAGAGCTTTTCAAAATTTTAGTTGCCAAGCAAACTAAGTACAAGGGAGGGAGGACCACCTGATATTTAGATAATTATAAAGCAAATATAATTACAGCCAAGTAGTGCAAGATGTATTTGCTGTCTCCACTAAATTAGGTATGACAGCAGCTTTTTTTAATTGCATGTTTGGGCTGTTTTAAATAATTTGTTTTTTCTCTCAGGCAGATTGAGAAAACAAATACTGTCAGCGTGACTGACAAGTAGAAGGAAGGTTCTACAATTAGCCTCATAAATATTTGTTTTCTTTTTCATGCTCATGGTTTTATCTCATCCAACTTTTTATTTTTTTTATTTTTTTTGTGTTTGTATTTTAAAGCATTAGATGTGTTTTATTTATTTATTTATTTTTTGTAAAGTGACAGTGCAGTAGGCACCTTTGTGGTATTACTTATTTAAAAGTAACATTCATGGTTTACTGAGCACTTTGTGAAGCTGAAGGCACTTGATGCTTTAACTTTGACCTATGGTTTTGTGTGCATATATGAATGATGTGGCTTATTTTGAAACTATAGAAAAGCATTTGACATGGTTTCTTCATTATTTGTTGACATAAAGGTTCTCAAAAGTCTTTTAGAAGGTCACTTGTCTTGTTCCTGGAATTTCATGCTACTTCAGTAATTGAGAGGTTTCGTTGTGATTGAGAGGTTTTGTGTTTTTGGAGGTCTGTGTTTCTTTAATGAAGGTCATTTCCTATGCACAGACTTTCTGATTGATCACCAGCACAGCATGTTTACACCGAAGCATGCGAATTTGTTTTGACTGCATTAATGAAGTAAGACTGATGGCTGTGATGCTTGGGCGAGCCACCAATAACTGCACTGTGTGTGTATGACTATTGCGTGAACCGCTAGCTGAATTAATAGCGCATGTAAATGTTTAGAGGGAGGTTGTGAAAATGTAGATTTGGATTTTGACCGATTATAATGCCTGCCATCTGGGATGGAGTCGAAACCGTTTGCACAAGCCGTGCTGGGTTACTGCTAAATAACCCAATTCTCTCTCCTCTAATAGACGACTGGCAAGAACCTAGAGTAAGAACACAGGCAAAAATGTGCCGTTGTTTGTTTGCTTTGTTCCTCCTTATGAGATTTGGCAAACCATTGCTCTATGGAATTTCCAAAATGAAATACCGCAACAGCATTAGCAAACATGCTTTTCCTGAGCACCACGAAAGCCGTTTTTCCTCAGCGTGTGAGTGCGATCCAAAGCAACAGATGGGTCTAATTTTGTCCTTAATCCAACATGCAGACATTCCAATTGCATATTAACACGTTCATATGTCACAGAGGAACATTTTCTCATTTACAATCGCCTGTGAAACTTTTGTCTTTTACACAGATGGCAGCATGCAGCAGTGAGCTTGTAACCACAGAGAGCAGTACATGCACTACATGCAATTCAGTGCTGTGTCTTGATTTTTACGTCTCATTCCTTTCTCATTCTTACTCTGAATTGTTCGTTAATGTGCATAGAGAACTGCTCAAGTCCCTTAGTAATTGTCAAGGGGTAGGGGTGTAGAATTAAATTAGAAGGCTTTTTCCCTCTCGTCTCGATAATTGCATTTCCAATTATTTCGTCATACATATATATGCAGGCATTTCTTCCTCACTTGGACTAATCAACAAATTTGATCTGAGAGAGAGATTTTACAGCTGAGAAACTTAAAATAAAGAAAGCTCCCTTCTCTCTCTCTCTCTCTCTCTCTCTCTCTCTCTCTCTTTCTGTCTCTGTCTTTCTTGCACACACCTGTCTGTTCTCATTGTTTGTTATGGTATAAAAATGTAAATCCTGGAAGCTCATTAGCAGACTAAATTGACAGGTTGATGCATTTTATGCATTGTCTTGTGGATTTCATGGTAATGAATGACTGGCGTATTGATTGATGCTGGTTTTGTGTAGTGAGAGTCTGGATCATAAGCTTCCTTTGTCAATATTTTCACCATTTACACATCAGCTTTATTTAATTAGCTGAAAGTTTGTTGCCTGTTTTTCTATGCTTAAGATTCCACAAATGGCACATTTTTGCAAGATGGTTTTAAACTTTTGAAGTCTTATAAGAGATGCTAACCATTTAATTTTATTTAATTAAAACTAATATTTTAGCATCAGTGTGACAGCACACTAGATCAGTTTGAATTCTCTGGTTTGGTCTCAGGACTACAGCTTTTATTTTTTATTTTGTACAGTGCATTTTGCCAGTTGATAGGTGACTTTTTGTATTAAATCTAGTAAACACAAATTTTTTACATTTTGTACATTTTAAAGTTAATTAATTTAAATAATTAAATTATCAAATGCACTTTGAGTTCATAGTTAAGAGCTCTAACCCAACCTCTTAACTGAGAAAGCTTAGATCATATCATAAATAAAGTCATATAGTTTTGATATATTCTGTCTAAATTACATTGACATTGGTAAAAAAAAACAGGCTTAAAAACCTGTCCCACTACACATGTAGTGAAGTGCTGTAATCATCTGCTGCGAAAATAAAGCATAAATTTGTTGCATTCCCAAACCGACTGCCTGAACGAACTCTTTTTGCCCGGAAGACCTATTGTTTCATATCGTCCACAATAATATCAACACAGTTTTGCCATTGCGTTATCACGATATTGATAATATCGTTACATCCCTAGTAACACTGTTTGGATTTGAAATCAAAATGGATAAATGTTGTGTTTGTGGTAAACAGCCACGTATCAGTAATGGACTGGAAATGTGTCCTGTGTGCACAATGAGCCCATGCTTCTGCACTGCATACATAACACACATGGACTGCGTACAAACAGACTATAAAATGGGTGTTACTCATGTTTGCACCAGGTTTCAATATTAGGAATGTATACTCTGAGTCAAAGTGGGCTGCAATGTCATTTTCAATGCCACTGTGAAATTATTCTACTCATGTATTTTTCTCTCTCTCCTTCTCTCACACTGTTTATAGCCCTTAAACATCAGAACACTTACTGATGATGTGGTAAGAGTCTTTTATTCAGGTTTCTCTTGTTTGCTATGTCAGATATTCACTCGGTTTCATTCTCTGCTTACATCTTAGAACTGATTCCTTCTCTCTGATATCTGACATTATTAACCCCATATCACAGACTATCAGAAGCCCCCTGGTTTGAGTCTCATAACCACAGTATTTCATTCACAGTCAGCATGATACAAGGCTGATTATGTGCAATATCATTTTACTAATCTACTACTACAAATGTACCATTTTAATTTTTATTAACTTTTGAATTTTTTTTTAAGATTTTCTTTGTGGTTTCTTTATGTGTTTAACAGAGAACTGGCCTTTATTAAGCATGTCATGCATTAAATCTACATTACTAATAAGGCTGCATGTAACTGTAAAGCTTATACGGTTGATTGTGAAGCTGTTCAGCTCATGGTAAGTATGTGGAATATAAATTTGTCTGCATGATTTTACTTATTTAAGTGTTTATTTATTTACAGGTTATATACTATAGTAATTCCTCTCTTTTATATAACTTCATGATATTTTGACATACCAAACAATAACAAAAACATAACTTAAACCTTAAAAAAGATAAAATGCAAGTCAGACAACTCATTAACAAATGCAAAATCAGGCTAATTAATGAACAGTTCGTAAATTCTTATTAGCACAGCTTTGTGGAATTGTTTGATTTTGTTAATTCGTTTGCTAGAGTGATGAAACAAAGATGGTGCTGAGCGTAATTCTGAAGTGAAATTAGAATTGCATGTACTGCTCTGAATTTCATTAAACATTGTTGGTATCAAGCCTGTGCAGCTGGATCTGTTTCCTCTAGCAGCAGCGTAAGGTAATGAAATATTTTGGATGGAGAACTTTAGGTCATGGAGTGGAGCAGTCAGTTAATTTAAACAGCACCTAGACCATCTTATCGATGGAACTCAGTGGCCGTTTTTCACCCTCATGGTGAATAGCAGCAACTTTGGCATTTAGCACCGCAATCACCTCCATCCTCCCTTCGATCTCATATCATCCTTCTCGCTTTTCTCACTTCTGCCCTGCTTACTCAAAATTCATCTCCTCACCAGGTTTCCTCTCTTTCCTAAATACATTCCAATCTTCTCTTCTTTAATTCTTCGCCTCTTGGGTCCTTTACTCCATTTCTCTCTCTCTCTTTCTCATCGTCCTCCTTTATTGTAAGATCACTCTTGCGGTCTTAAAATGTGTTTTGTTTCTTTTGCATTATCGATTAGCATCAGAATGTGTTTTTGTTTGTGTTGGTTTGGTATCGATTCTCAGTCTCTAGTCGCCAGAGGGAAGGTAGACCCAGGAGCAGGGTAATCAGGATTATGATGACTTGGATGCCGCTGGGACACTTCATTTCTCTTCGTCTCTGTTTCTCTCCATCGTACATATGCACCCTAAAGTGCAGTCGAACACATAAATGATCGATTATAAAGATCGAGAAGCAGATTCAGATGCATGAATGCAAAGAAGAACAGCAAAATTAAAGGAGTGGCTCATCCAAAAATAAAAACGAACTCATCCTCAGGCCATCCAACAAGTAAACAACCAGTCAAAAGCTTTCTAACAGTAAGATTTTTAATGTTTTTAATGTGTGTGCTTTTTTTTTTTTTTTTTAAAAGCCTGCATTTTTTTGATCCAAAGTATAGCAAAAAACAGTAATTTTTAAAAACTATATATTTTTTTCTATTTAAATGAACTGTTTTCTATATTAAAATGTATTTTTATTCCTGTCCTTTTAAAGCTGAATTTTTTAGCATCATTACTCCTTTTACCTTCAGAAATCATTCAAATCTTTCAGAAATCATTCTAATATTCTGATTTGCTGCTAAAAACATTTATTATAATTGTTGAAAACAGCTGAGTAGTAAATTTTTTTTTTTTCAGGTTTCTTTGAATAGAACATTTAGAAGAACAGCGTTTTATCTGAAATGGAAATCTTTAGTGACATTATAAATATCATCACTTTTGATCAATATAAAGCATCCTTACTAAATAAGTATTCATTTCTATACCCCCTTCCCCAAAAATACACTGACTCCAAGCTTTTGAATGGTATATTGTATAATGTTACAAAAGCTTTTTTAGTTCAGATAAATGCTGATAAATGCTGTTTTAAATATTGATAATAATAACAATAAAAAATGTTTCTTAAACAACAAACCGGCATATTGGAATGATTTCTGAAGGATCATGAGGCACTGAAGACTGGAGTAATGATGTTGAAAATGTAGCAGGAATAATCACAGGAATAATTTACATTTTAAAATGTATTCAAATAGAATCAGAATAGTTCAGACAGCTGATAGAAACATCACAGTAATACACAAGTAATTCACACATTTCCAGTCCATCAATTAACATCTTGTGAAGCGAAAAGCTGCATATAAGAAACAAATCCATCATAAGCAGAAAGCATACAAAAACAAATGTCAGAACAGATGTTCTAAACAACTGTTTGTGAATTCTGTTGTGATTGTGGATTTTTTTTTTTCAAATTTCAATTTTCAATTTAAGTTAAAATGCCTTAATGATGGACTTGTTTCTTATAAACATGCACTTTGTCACTTCAAAAGATGTTAATTGATTTTTTTTTTATTTTTTAAATGTATTATTGTGATGCTTTTATTAGCTGTTTGGACTCTCATTATGATGGCATCCATTCACTGCAGTGGATCCACTGGTGAGCAAGTCATGCAATGCTAATTTCTTCCAATCTGTCCCGATGAGCAAAACGACTCATCTACTGTAAATCTTGGGTAGCCTGAGGGTAAATTTTCAGCATATTTTTATTTTGGGTTAACTATTCATTTAATCTTAGCTGATCTATAATAATTTCCTATTTTTAATTGTTTTAATTTTATTTTAAATCAATTTTTGAATAATTTTAAAGGTTTTTAAATTCCTTGTTTTAGTGTTGTGATTTATTGTTTTGTGATTATTTTACTTTCTTTTATGTGAAGCACTTTGAATTGCCATTGTGTGTGAAATGTGCTATATAAATTGCTAATGACAAAATGGTGAATAAGTTGAATTAAAACTAACAGTTGTATTCTTTGGAATTTGTGTGGTGGCAGAATGGTGTAGGACATGTTTTTGATGAGTGAATCATGCCCTTAGATAATGGAGGGCTTTTTTCCAAGTGAGGGCTGATGTTTGGTCATGGTAAAAATGTGTTTTGGTGCTGAGAGGCTGAATTACTGAGGAGGGGTCTGGTGGAGTGATCAGAAGAGGAATGAAGGGGAATGGAGCCATTAGTAACATCAAAGTGTGTGTTGGCGAGAAAGGGAGAGAGAGATTGCATGAAAGTAAGGTGCAGGCTCACTCATAAACAGCCCTGAAAAGCACTTCATCATCTAGATCAGCTTGCGCCGACTGCGGTATGATGCCTGTTGTTGTTATCGAGGTAGCGGCCGCACATATTTATTTATCTATTCACCGGTAACGAGTGTAGAATAGCAAAGCGCTTCTTCCCTCCGCAGGGGATGAATCTCTGTGATTAAACTGATCAGTGCCATCACTCAGTGTAGCGAAGAGGCGCTTTAGGGCAGCGGCAAACCAAATTAGACAGATGATGGTGTCGTTTGGTATCAGACACCACGCATTTGCTCCCTGCATTGGCTCCGTGCACTGTAGTCGCTAGCTACACTCTGATCTACTGCTTGTGTTTAATTAATTTTACATCAGTGTCATTGCTGATTATCTCAGCGTGTTGCTCTCCTTCTTACTGAGATAATGCGCGATGGGTGGCGTCGGCGAAAAATATTTTCCAAGATAACTGCTGCTAATTCACCGCCCCTCGAACGAAAGGGGGCAAGGCCCCTGAAAACAAACCACCTACCTTTTCAGCCAACGCTGACATCTCAATCGCCCGTCTTCTCCCCGTTGCGCCCACAGGCCGAGGGAGAGAAAACAGCTCTCTGACAAATCTAATCCAATTAGGAAATCATTATCTGTGTGATGCGGGGGCCCACCACCTCGATATAAATCGACGGCGAGTTACACTGTATCCCCCGACGCTCTGTTCATTAGGCATGCTGAATGTGAAGCTGACAGTCTTCTAATGAAAGTCTGCTTACAATAAGGAAGCTGCAACTGATCATAAACAGTTCTAAAGTGGGTGTTTGATAAGGATCTGTAAGCTTTTGAACTTCTGTTCACTTCAGGCTGGTCTTTTGAGGCCATTAGTAGGTCTGCACAAGAACTCTGTGCCTTTATAGATTTGTCCTGTTGCAAAGTTTTAACCTCATCAACAGTCCTTACAACTATCAACACGGAATACATTCTGCATGTTTGCACAGTGTTGCCCTTTATTCTGGTCTTCTCTGCTGCAGAGCTATAATAATAATTAGCACTAATGTTAGTTAATCTAATATAAGTTTTGTTTATTAGTATGGTTGAATTGGCTCAACAAAGGTCAGCAGCAAAGTCATTGGATAATAAAATTTTAATTAATAAAGGAAGCAAAAAGTAACTGGTGTTATTTCTTTTAAAAAGTAACAGAGATTTTCTTATAAATGAAAAAGTAATGCATTACTTAACTAGTTACTTGAAAAAAGTCATATTATATTATGTAATTTGCATTACGTATAATGCGTTCCCTCCATCACTGGTTGATTCTCCATCAATGATTAATTCCCTTTGTTTGCTGTTTCCTTTTGCATTATTGACACATTACCTTCCTATTTGATACTGTAAAGTTGCTTTGACACAATCTGTATTGTAAAAACGGCTATATAAATAAAGGTGACTTAACTTGACTGGTAGTGCTCCAAGTAATAACAGCGACAAACATTCACTATTCATCGACACAGTTGCGAGCAAACAGAATATTGCTCACAGAGTACATGAGAGCAACAATTTTAAAGGAATACTCCACTTTCCGAATAAAAATTTCCTGATAATTTACTCACGCTTATGTCATTCAAGATATTCACGTCTTTCTTTCTTCAGTCGCAAAGAAATACATTTTTTTTTTTAGGAAAACCAGGATTTTTTTTTCAGAATCAGAAAGGGCTTTATTGCCAAGTATGCTTGCACATACAAGGAATTTGTTTTTGTGTTATTAGCAACCAGAACACGGAGACAATAAAAATAGGATGAGAATAAAAAATGTACACATTTAAAAATAAATAGACAAAAATATATAGTAAAATAAATTGAGAAATATATAAGTACAGTTGTGCTAAATGATAGAATGGAAAGAGATGCAGGGATGTATTAGGATGGAGGTGTAACAAATAAATATAAGGCTATTGCACACATTTTTATTGCACAATGGGATGAACATTTAGGTGTTCATAAGGTGGATTGCCTGGGGGAAAAACTGAGTTTGTGCCTGAATGTCCTAGTATTTGGGCCCTCTGTATCGCCAGCCAGATGGCAAAAATAGTGGACTTAAATGGTGCTCAACAGATTGAAGGTTTAAAAAATGCAGCTTCAAAGGGCTCTAAACGGTCCCAGGCGAAGAATAAGGGTCTTATCTAGCAAAACGATCTGCGTTTTCTTCTTCCTTTCTTTTTGGTTAAGGGTTTTTTTGTTTGACTCTCCTTGCACATTCACTTTGTAAATACTGGGTCAGTACTTCTGCAGCAGCGCAAGACCATTTTGAAGTTTGACCCTGACTGGATTTACCCTCATAGTGCAGAGCACAGTGTCTTCTCAACATGCTGTCCACAGGAATCTGCTGCAGTGTTTGAGAGAAGGTTCAAGTTTTCCCAGGTCAACAAGTGGGCGGGCAACATACTAATGTTTCATGTTGACATCACCTTGAAACAGCTAATGATTAGCGACTTGTTTTAAGTGACTCTGAGTCAAGTTTTTTTTTTTTTTTTTTTTTAGAAAGACAGTTTTGTATGCACAGAGCACTTTCAGATTTAAAACTTTGCAGGATGTTTTTATTCACTTAGAGCTATGTTACACACTGCATGAAAAATAATTTTCAAAAATCCATAATAGGGTCACTTTAAGGGGGATAGTTCACCCAAAAATGAAAATTTTGTCATTAATTACTCACCCTCATGATGTTCCAAACCCTTAAGACCTTAAGACCTTTCCAAATGTTTTTGATGAAATCTGAGAGCTTTTTGACCCTGCATAGACTGCAACGTATAAAACTAAGGCCCAGAATGGTAGTAAGGACTGACATGCAAGAAAGGTTATTTTTGTTTTATTTGCGTGCAAAAAGTATTCTCGTGGGGTCATAAAATTATTGAACCACTGAAGTCACATGGACTATTTTAACAGTGTCCTTACTACCTTTCTGTATCTTGAACATTGTAGTTGCATTGCTGTCTATGCAGGGTCAGAAAGCTCTCGGATTTCATCATAAATATCTTAATTTGTGTTGCAAAAATGAATGAAGATCTTATGAGTTAAGATCTTCTGTGAAATATTATTGCAATTTAAAGTAAAACATCTGTTTTAATATATTTTAAAATGTTGAATTTTAGCAGCCATTAATGCAGTATTTAGTATCACATGATCCTTCAGAAATCACTCTAATATGCTAATTTAGTGCTAAAGCAAACATGAATTATCAACACAGCTGAACACAGTTTGCTGCTGAATATTTTTGTGGAAGCTGTGATACCTTTCAGAATCAGTCATTTTTGGCATTTTTTGAAATTTAAATTTGTAACATCGTAAGTCCACTTACCCCATAAATGTAAGTGTATACTTTGTATGTTACCTAAATGGAGAAATAATCAACAGATTAATAATTATCATTGAGCCAGTCTAATTCATACTCTCACAAATGTCTTATCTTTCTTTTAGCTGGACAGATTTTCCAGTATCCGGATCCCTGGCAGTAAAAAGGAACGGCCACCCCTCTCCCACATGTCCAAGCATTCTTCTTCTGGCGACTGGTCCACTTCCTCTGAATTTGAGGAGCTTTCCTCAAAGATCACATCGGAGAAGGAAATCCTTGCCCTCTTTGAGAAAATGATGGTAAGATGTATGTAACTGTAGACAAAATGTACTTTAAAGGGTTCACTCAAAAATGAAAATTCTGTCATTAATTTCTCACGTCAGTGTCATTCCAAACCTGTAAGACCTTTGTTTGTCTTTGAGCACAAACTAAGATATTTTTTATGAACTCTGAGATCTACCTACAGCAACACAACTTCCATGTTCAAGGGCCAGAAAGGTAGTAAGAACATTGATAAAATGGTTTATGGTGACATCAGTGGTCCAACCTTCATTTTATGAATCTACGTGAATACTTTTTGTGTGCAAAGAAAACAAAAGTTATGACTGATAAACCAAGATCTTACAGTTAATTTTCATTTTTGAGTGAGCTATCCCTTTAAATTATGCTGTGAAACACAAATACATAAATTGAAACACACATTCTCTGAGTGAGGAATTTGTTGATCTGCATTCATGCCACTGTACACATGTCTACTTACTGTGGACATGTATAAACCAGCTAATTATCACTCCTACACAATGACCTTTATCAACCTTTCAACCACAATAATCACTAGAGGTTTATTTGCAATTATGTTTTAAGGAAACGCAACCTTTTCATAATGAAATGGATTGTTATGGGTCACTGACCTCAATCAGCTTGTATTCATAGTAGGACAAGGCTCTCA
>CM065137.1:5047500-5587500 GCA_033026305.1 Cirrhinus molitorella | reverse complement strand
CTCTTACATGTGTGGTCTGTGTTTTCAGGAGGACATGAATCTTAATGAAGAGAAGAAAGCGCCTCTCAGAGAGAAAGACTTGAGCACAAAAAGGGAGATGGTCCTTCAGTACATCATCACAGCTGCAAAAACGGTAAGTCAAAGAATGATTGCAGCAACACAGAACTGAAAGGGGCAGTAAATACATTTGATTTCTCTGTCCCTTTGAGCTTCTTTTTGCTTCATAATGGATTTCCATTACTAACTTTGATGTTGAATAAGAAGACGGAATCTTTTGACTTAAAGGCCATAGGAGGTCATGCCTCAGACTGCTTGAATCAGTTCCTGTGTATAAGAAAAGATGCTAAATCACTTCAGAGACACTGTGTGCCTATGTGTCCATGTTCATTTGTTGTTGTGTGCTCTTGCCGACTACGTGCAAGTCTGTTTTTGTACTAGTGGGTTTGCCCTGATAAAAATATCTGTAACTGCAGGCCTCTTATGAGGACATTGACAGGCTAAAGACTGTATTTATCGGAGATGATTGCCCTCATTTTAGTTTGTCTCTTTTGTTCTCTTGTCCTGAGGTGAGAGGAAGGCGTTGAACCTCCTCATGTATACTTATGAACTCATAATGCTGTGGTAAAGGATGGCAAGATGTGATTTTACATCATTTCCCAATGCCTAGTTCGCCATTTTCTGCAAATAGCTTTTTATGCTAGAATACTGTGAGGAGAAGAAATAAAGACATTAATATAAAAGTTATTCTTCAAATGCCCTTTTTAATTTTTAATTTGTCATGTCATAACACTTTCTTTAATGAATACAAACGATGATGTCTGTGCATGTTTTTTTTTTTTTTCTTTTAAATTATCATCCTGTAACTTTTTTTTTTTTACATTATTTACCTCAGTCGGCTTATAGGTTAATCAACTTGCAGCTTGATTAATTCATTTGAATTTGCTAGTTTAGCATTAGCAGCACAAAAGCACGTCAGGTACTTGTCGAAAAGCTACAGGTTGGGAGTCTTTGCCTCAAGCCCTCTTATACATGCTGGTTGGAGTTACCTGCATTAGATTGATTTCTTAGTTTTAAGCCACACCGCTTAGAGGATTGTTTGTCTGTTTTTAAGTCCCGGCGTTGGCGAAACAGACTGACAAGCATTCACGTCTTAGAATTGCATGTGTTCAACAAATCCTCCAGTTCTACCGTTGCACGACAAGTCTCCACACAAGTGGAAACTCTATATGCAGGATTCAGGCAAGGTGGATAAAAAATTCATTTTTTCCCAGCAAAATTAATTCCCCAATCTAATCCTCCTGTCGGTTAGGTTTGCGTTCGTTTACAGGGCCTGCAAACGATGGAGGAGAAACAAGAACAAGGAAGTTTAATTATAATGCCGTTCCTCTCTTTCCGCTGAGAATTTAATTATTTTGGAGTGCTTGGAGATTTCAGGATGATTCAATTTGGATTGTATTTGCTATCTGGAGTGGCTGGTCGGGACTTGTGGTTTTTCTCCAATCAGCTTTAGTCTCTTTCTGCTTTTGGAGTGCTGAAACTCGTAGACTTGGACAATCATGATAAAACTCCCAATGTATTGGAACCTATTGAGTTTTCTCAGAAAAAATGACCCCAAAATAGAAGACCCAACATTTTTCTTCCTCTAAATGCATAAAGTAAAACCTGAAGACAATAAGAGTGTTTTACAGAAATCAAGGCTTTTTGAAAGGAATACTATTAAACATTTATAGGAAGTACTTCTTAGCCTGCATTCCCAGATGTATAATAAATATTTATTTTTGCTTTGACTGCGTCTTTGTGTTTAGTTGTTTAAAAATTCATCTTGAAAATCCACTAGCAAATTCAAATTAGTAACTCAAATATTTTTTCTTTCTTTCATTTTTTTGTCTATTACAATGTGACATCACTTCAAATTTTTCAGTTGAGAGTCTTAGTCTAAATCTGAAATCTGATTGTAGTAATGTTTATTTGGAGCTACCCACCAACTACTCAACTTGAAAATATGTACATTACCAGTCAAAAGTTTTTGCAAAGTAAGATTTTTAATGTTTTTTTTTTGTCTCTTTTGAGAATCCTGAAAAAATGTACTCAACTGTTAAATAATAATAATAATAATAATAAATAATAATAATAATAATAATAATAATAATAATAATAATAATAAATACTAAAAATAATAATAAATGTTTCTTGAACATTTCTTAAGGATCATGTGACACTGGAGTAATGATGCTGAAAATTTAGCTGTGATCACAGGAATAAATTAGTTAGTTATTCTAAATTATAAAAATTATTTCACAATATTACTGCTTTTGCTGTAATTTGAATCAAATAAATGCAGGCTTGGTGAGAAGAAAAGAACATTAAATATCTTACCAGAAAGTTGGTAGTGTAGTTTTGCACATCCTTTCTTGTTAGGTTATATACCTTTTTTCATTTATTTTTTTTTATTTTTTTATTTTTATTGAACCTGTTGGACAGAACAGACGGTGATGTATTGGTGTTTTCGAAATTTCCCTTTTCATACTCAAATAAGCTTCTTCTCACACTACTTTGACTAGTTTGATGGATGGACATTACTTTAAATGTAGAAAGCGTCCTGGAGTTATCTCTCTCTCTCTCTCTCTCTCTCTCTCTCTCTCTCCTGTACTCACCTGCTCCTGCCCTCCTTCATCTCTCACTCTCTCCATCTCTTGTCTTTTGACATTCAGGCCCAGTTGTTTACCCCCTGTCTTGTGTTCTTGACGAATAATTGCCTCTCAGTGAAGCCTTTCCTGTTGGCTCTGCTCCTTCGTCTCGCCTGGTAATTGAAACTATAGATTCTGGCATAAGCTCCTCTCCCTCTCTCTGTTAATAACATTCACCTTTTAAACATTCACCTTGCCATTGCCAGCATAAAGTCTGGGTATAATTACCATTTGCTGTACCTGGAATAGATGGTCATAGTCAAAGCTTTTGGTTTTCTGGCAATAGATGCTATACTGTGTTGTCATCAGATCTTGTTTAGTGCTCATTAAGTGATATTAAAAGAACTGGAACAACAAATCCCTGACATGGGAATACAAGGGGCACTAATGGCCAGAATTATATGGCATTCTTTTTTTTATTCCCTGATTTTGAGGTAGCAAACATGTTGCTGAATTGCAATTTGAAATGTAAGGAAGTTGAATGAGTTCAGATTCATCATAGATTGACTGGATAGATTCAGTAGATGGAAAGATGGCTGGATTGACAGAGTAGAAAAACACTTTATTTCCCAGAATCCTTTGCCTGTGAATTTCTTTGAATTGCACTTCAGTAAATCTTAGTCATTCCCAATGAAATTCAAATGAAAATGATGAGCATACCAGCCTCTACTTATGCAGTAGGGCTGCACAATAGATCGTTTCAGCATCGATATCGTGATGTGCTCATCCGCTATAGTCACATCGCAGGACGTGCGATGTTTAGTATACTGGTCCTTATTTATACTGATCTTTGCTCACACAGACTGCATGCGCCACAACATCTAAAGTGAAAGTCTGTCTAAACACTGGACGCGACAAAAGCGATCGTTGCATATCATTTGAACTTTGTGTGAGTACACATAAATGGAATGCGGTAGTTTACTGTCGGGTATTTGACGTGCCGTGCCGTGCCGCATCCAGTGCAGGGAGTATCATTATAATGGCTTCTACATTATTTTGTCGCGCTGCGCTGCTCGCGTCCAGTGCAGACCGGATCACTGATTATGAGTTCTACCGCATTTGGCGAATTGCGCAGCTCGCGTCCACTGTAGACAATGGTGAGAGCCATGCAGATGCTTGTGAACACGGAATTCCGTTCACTTCCGCGGCTATTTTGTTCCTGAAATGACACATACGCGCGAAATTATGTCAAAATGCTGGTCTCTGCAAGTATCCTTGTAAATACAGTTGCTTATGGCTTAGGTGAAGGTAAACAATTGAGAAAGAGAATGGATGTGTAACAGGTTCACAGCAGTTCAGTGTTCCTGAGACTTTCTGTGTCATGATGAATGTTAATCAAACAGTAAAACGCAGAAAAATCATTTTTTAGCTTCAACACAGATTTATTAGATTACATTTATACGGTGAAGAATATGCAGTGCTATTTTAGATTTTATTTAATTTCTGTACCTGAATACTATTAGACTTACACTATTAGTGTTTTATTTTATTTGTATCTTTGTTCTATTATCTTTATCTATGTTTGTAATTTGTTTATTTTCAGTGCTGATTTACTCACCTGTAAAATCATCCCAATTTGTTTTCCAAAGAGCTATTCAAGTAATCTGGTGAATATTTTTTTTTTTTTTTTCTTCCATATCGCAATATTTATTGCAGAAAAACAAAATATCGGAATGTGAGTTTTTTTCCAATATCGTGCAGCCCCATTATGCAGTGAGGATGGTTGGCACTGATTATAGAAATGGTCAGGACACAAAATCAGTGTGAGCTAATGGAGGATGTTGACTCATCGTGTTCAGATAGCTAATGAATAGACAGACTGCATACATACCCGAGACACACTCAGACCAACACTCATCCCTTAATTATTCACAGTATACGTCCATTAGTGACACAGACCAACCGCGTTTGAGGTGTGAATGGGAAAGCGGTAAGACACAGCAGGAGGGTGAACTCTAAACATTTTTTCATCACCATCATCATAATCCCTACCTCCATTATTTACGATCCGTGGTTCATGTGAGTGTCACGTATTTAGAGAAATGCTACTGAAAGTACTGAATCAACAGAATCAATGCTATTCTTACATCCTCATCTGCTTCGTGGGATAATACCTTGCTTGGTAATTACAAAGATTAACCTATAACTAACCTTTCCATTCTGCTTTTGTGTCCTCTTCAAAATATTGCAAAATTGTTGGTCATAAAATAATTATTGGGTTTTAATACTTGGATGATGATGATGGGACTGATAAATTTATCCCACATTCACTGTGTGGCTCTTTTGTTCTGCTCCAGATATGTGCTCTGGAATTCAACCACTTCATTATAAAAAGGCACAATAGAGCTGGCAAACGTTACATGCATGAAACAGGCCACCATCCAAACTGTAGTTCCGGATGAGCCTGATTATTTAGGCATAGTATCAGGCAACATGCTATCCATCAATTCATAGACCAATGAATCAAAATCCTTGGTTTGTCACACTGGAGTACAAAGCATGAATTTGGACAGTGGTAATTTTATTTTCTTAAGGAAATTATGTTCGGCTAATGCTTTTGAAAAGATTTCAGATAGCATTCCAAGGCAGATTTTGAAAATATTTTAGAGATAAGTCCGCTATTAAAATAGTTACATTTTGTATGTAATGGCAAAATTGATTATATTTCGTTTCGTTTTTTTAAGTTAATTTAGAAAAACTTTTGGAGCTTTTTTTTGCTCGTTAAATGTTTTTTTTTTTTTTTTTCTTTTTTCTTTTTAAGTAACGAACAGCGGCCAGACGGAAGACTGTTCATAGTCTGATCAATTTGCCTTCTCAAATCATCACGACTTGCATGAAATAAAATCTATAGATCTAAAACAGTTGAAGTAGCTAACCTAGATAAATGTGCGCAAGGTGCATTTCATTTTTGGAGAGTGGAAGCTGGAACCGCTTTGCAGGACATGGAGGCGCCAGCGCGATCATTTGCATTTTTTTCAGTGAATATATAAATAGAAAGCTTTAAATGATTACTTAACGAAACAAAACAAATCGGAAAAAATCTGTTTGATTAGGCTATGTAATCCGTAAAGATACATTTCTTTCTAAAGGTGCGTTCAAAAAGGAGATTGGGAGTCAGGGTCTTTGCGACACTATTCTCTGCTGGTGCGTGATAATTTGAGGATATGTGAATTTTTATTGTTGCTCTGCTGCTGTGTATGCTGCTGTTTGCTAGTTAAAATAAAATATTTGTTTGTAATTTTTATGTATCATCATATATTTTTATTTTATACTAATTTACTATTCTAATTTGATCAGTTAACGTTTAATGTTCAGTTAACGAGCAGCGGTTGTCGGTCAGGAAAATTAACCGAAATGAGCATCCCTAATGGTCACGAATTAGAAGTACAAAAGATGAAGATTTGTAAAGAAAAATGTTGGAGAACATAAGCCAAGAGGGGACTGGTTTTCCTTTGATAAAGTAAGTAAATTCTGCTTCCGTTGCTCCTGTAAATAAACGTTGATTTTCGTGAGATCAGCAGTGCATGCGCTACGCATACATCCTATGTAATTCGCCTGGAATGGCTTACACGTATGATAGTTACTTCAAGCTAGAGAAAAGTGATTATTACGTTTTAAATATGGATATATATCTTACGTAAAAGCCTGGAGCCGTGTGGAACACTTTATTATGGATGGATGCACTTTATTGGACTTCTTTAACATTGTTGTACAGAAACACCCACAGTGATCCACAGTTGTGTTTTTTTTTTTAGATAAAAAATCATGATCATGAGACTCTTCTTTGTCCTGAACAGTTAAACTGCCCACTGTTCTTCAGAAAAATGTTTCAGGTGGTCCCAGAATTCTTTGGTTTTTCAGCATTTTTGTGTATTTGAACCCTTTTTAACAATAGCCCCTTTCACACAACAATCCCGGTAAATTGCTGGAAAATTACCAGTATGACTAAACCGGTAAAAACAGAAATATGCTGTTCACACAGGCAACGGTGTTCTGGCTTTTTAACAATAAGAGACCATTCACACACCAGCACAAACATGCTGGTAAATTCTATGATGTCAGCAGAAACGCTTTAGTTTCATTATCTGTCCAATTTGAAACAAAGTATAGTGACCGGCATAAGGGGTATGATCAAACAGAACATGTTTTTTCTCTTATAAACCCGAGACACGGATTATAGTATCCAACTGCAGAGCCGTTGAATGAGAAAGAAGGCTGGGTCTCAAGCGCAACACTCAAAACAACAGCGAGATGAGGCACGGTAAAGATATCCATCAAGCGCATTTTTACATAGAAAAACTCATTTAAACAAGCAGCGGAGCTTTGTAAACAGCTCAGATTAATAACGTCATCTCCATAAGAGCGTTATGATTGGCCAGTTTGGACCAATGCAGACTTTATTCGTCAGGCATTCTACGTGCTCATACCGGTAATCTTCATTCCGCGTTCACACATAGCAGCATTCCGCCAACTTCCTGGTAATGTTACAACTACCCTTACTGGTAAATTGCCAGAACGAATTTACCGGTATTTGTGAAAAGGTCCTATTCACACATGATCTCGTAACGGCAATTTACCGGTAATTTACCAGTAAAGTCTGTGTGTGTGAAAGGGGCTACAGACTGATTTTGAGATCCATCTTTTCACACTCAGGACAACTGAGGGGCTCATATGCAACTATTACAGAAGGTTTAAATGCTCACTGATGCTTCAGAAGGAAACACGATGCATTAAGCCTCGTACACACCGGGACGCTTATCACGCGCACTAATCGCCAGCAATTTTCAGAACATTGAGTTGAGTGAACATGCAAATTCACTCCCTGACTTTAGATGGCACTTAATGAGAAACAGCAATACCCCGGTACACAAGGTGGAATTTCTCTCCATAACAGCTCCCTCTTATCAAGATTTTTGTAGTCACTGATGCATTTGTCATAAAGCTCTTTGTCTTTGAGACACCAACGAGACCAGCAGCTCTACATTCATGTAGCCTCGATCGATGAATCTTCTTCATCTACTTACTTCCTCTTTGTCGTTAGGTATCAGTGTGTGCTCGGCAGGACCGTTTTGTGTTTGAGAGCTACCAAGTTGTTAACTGTAACTTCAGCAGCTCCAGGCACATGAACAAAAGGTAGGTAACAATGTGTGCTCAGCAAGACTGTTTTGTGTTTAAGTGCCACCAAGTCGTGTTTAATGTAACTTCAGCAGCTCCAGGCATGTGAACAAAAGAGCCAATCTTATTGGTTGGCCAGTTTTAATGTGTTGCGTTAAACCCAAAAAAGCTAGTCCAAGGAGTTTTTTTTTTTTTTTTTTTAAATGACGCTTTTACCGTGCCATTTTGCGCGTTGGTGTGCTCACGAGGTGTTAAATGCCAGCGATAATTGCGCAATATTCATCCCAAAGCCTTTAAGAGCCAGGGGTGTATACTCTTGAACAGAATGTGTATATTTTTCTTATTTTGCCAAAATATCATATTTTTCTTTATTTAGTACTGCCCTTTAGAAGCTACAGAAAATACTTGCATGTTTCCCAGAAGACAAAATAAATTCAATTTTCAAATTCAAAAAGTTTTCACCCAGCTGTAAATGCATTGTTTTTCTTTCTGAAGCATGAGCATTTGAACCCTCTGTAATAGTTGCATATGAGTCCCTCAGTTGTCCTCAGTATGAAAAGATATATCTCAAAATCATACAGTCATTGTTGGAAAGGTTTCAAAAACACAAATGCTGAAAAACAAAAGCATTTGTGGGACCTGAAGGAAACAGTGGGCAGGTTAACCTGTTCAGGAATCACGAACAACTATCACAAAAAACAAACAGCTGTGGATCATTCAGGTAACAATACAGTATTAAGAATTAAGTGTATGTAAACTTCGAACGAGGTAATTTAAAAAAAAATAAAAACAATTTTGTGGACTATAAGTAAACGTCTTTTATGTAAAATATCTTATTCAGTTCAGTACTAAATAAAAAATAACATGCATTTTGTATGATCCCTCTTGTTTTGGTAAAATAATTAAGATTTTGTTGATTCTGCATGGTGTATGTAAACTTTTGACTTCAACTGCAGCATTAGACCCCTTTAAAGGCCCCCTTTCTTTTGGTTGAAGATACTCAGAATTAGAGGGTTAAAACAAAGGGGGTTAAGATTGGTAGTAATGTTGTTGCAGTACTACTGAAAGTTTTTGTGGTTGCTGCACGATGATTTGGCAGCAGAGTATTTCAAAGACAAGCATGGCTGAAGGTCAGATTTTCAACATTTTTATTTTCCGTCCATTTTAAGATCTGAAGGTAAAAGTATGACATTGGTCATAATTTGATTTAAAAAAATAAATAAAAAATGTACCTCTAAAAAGATTGTGGTTATTGAAAAAGACCATTGTGCTTTGACCTTATCACACCAACCAATGCATAACTGTGGGCAGACTTTTATAAAGAACTTTGTATAAAAAATAGAAATAAAAACCTGCAGCAATGTTTTGTCAAACAGGTTATTAGTTTAAATTTTCTGAAAATACCAAAACTTCTTTACCCCGTTGCTGTATGATGTTGTCTTTCATATGCTGTAAATAGAAAAAGACAGTCTAATCAGAGTCGATCAAAATCTTTGTTCATTTACAGGCCTGACTCAGTGCCACCTCGACTGTGGCATGAAATGTGTCAAAACAGGCTAAAGGAACTGAACTAAATCAAGCTGTCTTTGTAACAGACTGGCTGTGGCCTTTCTAGATGTTAATGTGATCTTGCTTTAGGTAATGTTCAGCATAGATAAGAGTTGAGTGAAAAAATAAAAAATTTAAAAAGAAAAACAATTAAGGTTTGTGTTAATGAATAGGGTTGATTTTACCTCTCTGGGGTCTGAGGGAGTTTGTGATACAGATAAAGAGCTCAGACGGGAAAGACTGTACCTTGCGTTGGTTTCATACAGATCAGAATTAGTTCATTTAAAAGTAGACATTTCAAGCTTTCTTAGAGATACCTCTTGTGTCTGTGAGGCATAGGTTTCAGTTAATAATAATGTTTAATAATAATGTTGCGTTTCACAAATAAAACTAGTTTTGCATAGTGTGTTAGTCTTATCTGTATTATCAAAATCAGTATTTATGTCTCTTTCGCAGTGATAAGAAAAAGCGAAATATTTGCGCTGACGCCTCCATCGACCCCTGGTGGGGTCCTGTGATGCACACAGATTGTGTATGTGTGTTATAGTCTGCACGTTTCCCCAGATTCATTAGAATACAGGGACAGGCACGCTGAGCTGATCTCTGTTCCAAGGACAGCGCTACCATTAGGCAGTCACAACATTCATCAGTCAAATTAGGAATGTTTTATTCAGCATAGAGAGAAAATGGAAATTCACAGACTCCTCTAAAGGTTATGTAAATAGCCAACAGTGTGCTCTCAGCACTGACAGAAATGCCCACTCATTTATTAACTGGTTAATTAGTTCTTTTTTTTCCCTATTTTGCTCCTAATGGTCTGACAGCTGTGCAGCATGGGGGTATCCCTGGAAGATCTCTTAAAGAAACATGGTGTACCTTTTGCTTAAGGCTGCAGCTTTTGTTTGCAGATTTTAGCCAAGGTAACAAATCAAGATGCTGCCTGTTCGGAGCCAGGCTTTTATGAAGTAAACAATGTTTAGCTCACTAAAAAGCAAAGTTTGTAGTTTTTGCGTCCTTGTGGTGTTCTTAACCTGTATGACTTATTTTTGTATGACACAAAAGGTTTTAGCAGTCCTAGATGTTGGTAGTAGAGAATGGGGGTGTTTGAACCATGGTCAGAAACCCTATCTTAAAATTTTGGGATGAGCAACATATCAGTATCATATTGGTTATATATTAGATATCTTCTGTTAATAAATGTATCAGTAATAATCGTTTATAATTGTACTAGTTTACATTTGGATTACTTTTATCATCATCTACAGTTCTTATCAAATTAGTCTACAGTCGTCAACATTTGAAGTGGATTAAAACCTTTCATCAAAGTTGTTCTAAAACCAAAACAATACATGTTCACTTTTTTCTTTTTTAACCAGTATAACGTTTTATTTATTTATTTATTTATTTATTTATTTTTTATTTATTCATTTTTTTTTAAATTTTATTTATTTTTCATTTTTCATTTTAATTCATTAATTAAAATTATTTATTTTTTATTTTAGTTTCCTTTTAATTATTATTATTTTTTTAAATTGATTTATTTAAATGTAATTTATTTAAAATTTAATTTTTCATTTTAATCATTTTATTTCAATTAGTTTAATTTTTATTTTATTTT
Organism: Cirrhinus molitorella; assembly: GCA_033026305.1. Lineage (NCBI taxonomy): Eukaryota > Metazoa > Chordata > Actinopteri > Cypriniformes > Cyprinidae > Cirrhinus > Cirrhinus molitorella. Next base: position 5,576,532 of record CM065137.1, on the reverse strand, counting down.
AATGGATTTTTTTATTTTACATTTATTTAATTTATTTCTTTAATTTTGTCATTTTTGTTTTATTTTTCATTTTCACTTCATTTTATTTTGTTATATTTTTATTATTTTAATTTTATTTATTTTATTTTAGTGTCATTTCATTGTTGTTTTAAATTAAATTAAATAAAATTAAATTAATTTTTTATTAGTTGAATTAATGTTATATTTTATTGTATTTTATTTGTCAGTTTGTGCATTTATTTATTTTATTTTATTTTTTATTTTATTTTATTTTAATAATTTTTTTTATATTAAATTAAGTTAAATATTTTTATTTTATTTTAACGCATGTCACGCTGTGCCACGTTTGAGGTTAGTTACATCAAACAGCATTGACATCAAACCTGACATGACTTTTGATTCAGCATATTTGAAAGCTTTGAAAGTCAGGGGGAAAACAATTACTCTAAAACCATCAGAATCCTTAAAAAAACGTGATGCAGATTTGTGGTCAAACCGCCCAGCGCTAGTGCAGGTAAATCTGGTCCAACATCAGGCTTATTTGCAGAATGTTTCTTCCTATTACTCTGATTAGCTGTGCAGGTAGTAGAATGCCCATCAATGCACCTTCAGCATTTGAGTTACCCTGACATGTTTGCTCTTGCTACCGTAGTCCCCGACCACAAACGCAAAACATCCCACATTTCATCCCAACCTAGTGTTCCAGTGCTTCAGTAGGAGCTGCCAGTGGCGATGAAGATGGATACAGTAAGCTGTAGGAACACACGAGTGAGTGATTGTCTACCCAGATGTAGCTTAGCTTGGTGCTCAGTAGAAAACCACCACTTCCAGAGGAGTCCGTCTGTTTGATGCAAGGTGACAGGACCTTGAGTCCTGATGTTGTTTTTCTTGTAAACTGTGGTTGAGTTACTTCACATATTTTAGATACTGTAGCAGTGTGTGTTGATAATAAATAAACAAAAACAATTTCTATTAGAATGGTATAGCTTAGAGCCAGTGTGTAAAAAATTACAATGGCACTGGTTGGCAACATGTGAATAACACATTTATTGTCATTCATGGACTTTTTAATGTATTGCCAAGCTCTTTTAAAACACATTTTCATATTTGTATTCTAAAGCAAGGTTAGACTTTGAGTCATTTTAGGAGAGTTTGCACTTTCATGTTGTTAAGAGAAGCCTTTGACATTCTCGTTCTTCTTAAAGTATTATTGTTGCCAGTGAATGGCAAAACCTAGAGTTTTATATTTCTCCACAATCTCACAAGCACAAACTTTGCCACTAAAAGGGGGTGTATGTGTATATGCAAATTTGAACCACAGTTAAAGGGTTAGTTTACCCAGAAATTAAATTTATTAATTAATCACCATCATGTTATTCCAAACCTGTAAGACCTTAAATCTTCAGAACACAAATTAAGATATTTTTGATGAAATTCAAGAGCTTTCTGACCCTGCATAACATTGTAGATTAAATGTTGTGATCACTGATGACTAGACATGTGCCGGTATTCGGTAATAGGATATATCACGATAATGAATATGCACGGTATTGTTATTGTGGGCATTTCAAAATACCGAAAATAATTGTTTATTAAAAGTTATTCCGAATTTTGAAAGCATTTTAAGCATACTTTTCCCATTAACTGGTTAAATGCACAACACACTTGTAAACTGCGTCGAAGATGCGTGATGTAAACAGAAGCACATGGCAGAACGCCATGGGGGGACGCTCCGGATTAAAGTGAAAGTGTCATTCACTCTCTGACAGCAGATGGCGCTAAACCGCAAATGCAACGTTAACCCAGAAACAAAGCAGCTGCGCTACTTTCTAAAACGTATTTAAATGATTTATTTAGCCATTTAGATTTTTGTATTTGCAGTGGTGTTTATCACAACACCAAATACTTAAATATTCAGACTCCATAGGCTATTTATTTTAACACTTTTTACATTTTAATCTGGACTACAACATGCCCTAGATATTGTTTGAAAGTGTATTCTAAGTGATTCTTTATTGTTCGGTCACACTTTACTTTAGGGCTTCATTAGTTAACATTACTTACTTAATTAATTAATTAGTTAACATAAACTCCCAATGAAAAATTATTCTAAACATGCATTAATCTTAGATAATTCCAATATAATAATAATCAAATAAAGTTTTTTTTTTTTTTTAAATAAACCGAGCTAACATGAACTAAAAGTTGTATTTTTAACAAAGATTAATAACTTCTGTATCAAATGTAGCTTTTGTTTACTGAGCATGTTAACTAATAATAATTAACTAATAAGATCTTACTGTAAAGCGATACCTATTGGTCTTTTAATTCTTTTGCACTTTAATCTGTGTAAAATTTTGAACTTTATACATTTTTTGTGTATTGCTTTATTGTGTTTTAATGTTCAGAATTTTTTTTACTGTATTATGACATCACTTTTTTGCAACTAAATTTCAATACCGTGATAATACCGTATACCGTGATAAAAACATGATCAATTTATCGCAACATGAAAATTTGATACCGGCATATCCCAACTGATGACACATAGACTATTTTAACAAAGCTACGAGATTACTTTTCTTGTGATTTCTTCTCTTCTGTGAGGGTCAGTAATTAATTACAATTTTTATTTTTACATTTGAAAATATTTATTACGCATGCGTCTATTTTTAAGTTAAAATGTTAAAGTATTCATGTGGATTTTTTTTTTTAATTCATTAATTTAATCAGAAATGTTCTTCTTTTCTTCCTATATCCCTTTCGCCTCTAACCAATTTCTTCCTTTCAAAACACCCAATTAGCCTCTTTACTGTAAAATGCTACATAGGCGTTCAGTTCTCTAACAGTGACAGGAATTAATTGGCAGCGGTTTTAATGTGCTAGCTAACAAAGCACATTGCCTGCTCATCAGCTCCACTGACCTCTTCTTCATTTTCCAGTGACTCAGTTACTCGCTTTGCTCTGTAAGTACCATTTCTTTTGGAAGTGTGATTGTACAAACCTGAGGCTATAGCTGTGCTCGTTTGGTTTTGGTCTCAATGTGCATCCAATAACTACGCTGCTCCTTTTAAGATTTTCTACTGCACCCTGTGTACTGTTGAAGGGTCATTTAATCTTCCCTGAAATATCTAAACCCGAACTTTTCCAGATCATCAGCTTCCTCTATGAATCCTAAACAATCTGAATCACATTTATTGGCAGATAGTGATAAAATCATATTTTATGTTCTAGGGATGCAACGATACCATTTTTTCAGAACCGATCCGATACAAAAAGTTCCGAGTATCTGCCGATACCGATCCAATCCGATATAAGCATAGCTTTTTTTTAATCAATGTTGAATTTCTATACTACTTTTGTTGACCTGATCGTCACTCTTTTGTGTATGTGTTAAACACAATCTATCACATATAGACAACGTCATTTTAATGAAAAAATGTATTATAAACTAGGTTAATGGATAATTTAGCAGCAAAAGATACTTACAAATAAAAGTAAATAAGTGTACGACTAAATCTGGTAAACTGTTAAATTTGACTTTTTCTATTGTTGTAAACTACATTCATGAAAAAACAAGTAAATACATTTATATATAAGTATATGCTGTAAAATTAAAAGACATTTGTTTTAAATGTCTAGCACAGTAATGAATGCATCAACATATGATAGATAGAACAGAACAAGTAGGATTATTAATAATCTTTCATTGCGCAGAAAAGTATGATAATACTAAAGGCTCCTATACAGAGCGGCACAAAGCGCTTGTGCGCATCCCATGCGCAGAATGATGCGCTTAAAGCAATACGGTGCGCATTACATACACAGACTGGTGCGCCTGAAGCAACACATGCTCATCCCATACGCAGAATAATGCGCTTGAAGCAACACGGTGCGCAGGCTGCGCAGTCCTCCGAGCCCGCATTAGAAAAGTTCAAAGGTACAAAGGGAAGCGATATTGAAGCGTAGTGTATTAAATATGTCCGTTAGTCTGTTGAGCCTTTTCTTTTAACAGTTTTAAACCTCAGTTTCTGTGCGCTCTTAAAGGGAGTTTCATTGTTTTGACTGTAGTAAACGCACGCAACACGTAGTTTGATTGCTGAATGGATGATGACAGACAGCCGCAGCGAGAGAAGAGAAGAGAGAGAAGAGTTTACGTGAACTTGAATTTAATGACTCAATATTCATTTATACCTCACATTAAACTATTGAACAGCTACAGAACACTTGAAATATAGTGCACAATAACTTTGTGGTGCTTTATAATGTTGTTTGTGCCTTTCGTAGGGCTCAACAATAACAGAATAGTATACGCACAATATCGAATTTCAATATCGGAAATTGCCAGGATCGGAGCCGATTCCGATACTGAGTATCGGATCGATGCATCCCTATTATGTTCACACATCACTGTTGAGGTTTTTAGGCAAGTACTTTACACAGCAGGTTGTATGGGATTTATTTTAAAATATCTTTTTAGTTATCCTTCAATGTAAACAGTTTGCTAAGTTATGTAAAAAAGTGTATTATACATTAAAGATATTGTCTCTCAAATGAAAGAGTCGACTCAGAATTGCCTTAACATTCACTGTGAATCCACTATTTCCTACAAATGTGTTGATTCATGTAGACTGTTGTTGTTCTAATTACTTTGTTTAATAATAAAGAATGTAACTTAGACATTTTGGTTTACAAAGTGTTTTGTTAGTCACTTTATCACTCGGTTAGCGTATCCGCCTTTGTGTTATGTGTTTACAGTTTAGCAGCTGAACATTAGCATCATTATCTTGCATAAGTGTTAAACAAAATGTTTTTATGTCATTATTTTAAGAATGGATTTGAGCACAATATTATTGTTTTATGTAAATGTTCATCAAGGTTGCCAGGTGTTCACAGCAAAACTTTACGAGAGGGGTCCCCAATTAAAAATCACATCCTGGGGTGTAAAAAACACACTTTTTGTTGAGGTTCCCCTGGTAAATTAGCATTCCAGGGGATATATATGACATTATTGAGGTCACTTCAACCCACAGACATCAAAAACAACCACGGAATTGGCAACACAGATGAGAGCACTCATTAACCTGCTCAAGTACTCCTCTCTGTGCCAATCACAACTGGCTTGGCCAACTGACCAATCAGAGTATAGTACGCTTATGGAAGGGGGAAGGATTTACTTGCGCTCAAAGCTGATTCAAGCTAATCGTTTCTAAATCATGGACAAATGACTTTATGTATAACTGTTTATTCTGAGAAAATTACAGTGTTTTCTGACCTTAGATGCATTTAAACCTGTTTTAGGACACTTTAAAAAAAACATATGACCTGCTTTTTAATAGAAGATCAAGTCTTATGAAAAGCAGCTCCTAACTTAGGAGTTACAAGCCAGACATGAATGCGTTTACACACACACACGTTCTCATTACTATGCGACTGCCTTGTCATTGTAGACACAACACCGTCCTCTCTTCTGGAGTAAATGTCAGTGGAGTCTTGGGGTCTTAAGCAGTGGTCACAGCAAGTGTTTCTCATCGCTGAGGCTAGAGAAATGAAAAGCTCAGCGGTTGCCAGATTGGCAAGCTTTATTAGTCCAGTCTTGGGTCTTTTTCTCTGGGCTTGGTGGGAGAAACGGTGGCATTCTGTTCGCCTCTTAATTCTCTTGACCAGCGGGATGCTGAGAGGTCACTGCTGGACATCGCCAAGCAATCAAAACCGCATTTACTTGTCTAAACCCTGAAACACATCAACACCGGAGGGTGTCCCTAAAACTAATTTGCTTCGGGAGGGAAAGGGTAAGCTCAGGCGACTGGCGATGTGAAGTGACCAGTGAAGAACATTCTAGAGTTCAGCAGGGCTTTTCGGCTGTGTTATTGAGACTTTGTGAGCTGATCCGTCTCTGCCGCCTTGTCTGTAACTCAGTAGACGTGTTGTTCCTTTGCCCACTGGATGTGGAAATTTGTGTCCTCCTTCTGGTGCCTTTACTTTCAGTCTCTGAGCATGTGTTTTCTGGGAGTGAATCGTTGTTGTGATATTTGCCAGCTGCCAGCCACCACAAGTTTTTGCAGTTATCCTGCTTGATATTGCAAACTGGTATCATATTACTTTAATTCATTCTCATAATCATAAACTCACTGCTTTGTAGTGCACATAGTTTACTGTTTACAATGCTTTATTCTTCTAATAATTAAATGAAGGCCTAATTATGGCCTAAATTCGATCTTGGAAACTGGCCAACACTTTTGAATGTTTGGAGTTACTTGTAAAACACAGAAAACCTTTTTAATTCTTTTTTTTTTTTCTTCTGCTGAATCTCTCTTGAGCACACTTTTTTGTGTTTGTAGTCATGTTTTTTTAGTTAGTTGAATTACAAGGCCTGACCTACACCTGAACAAATTTGAAATACTGGATTTGAATTGCCTTCTTTTCAACTCATCCTAGAGGTCTGTATAAGTTTTGTTTTATTTTATTTTTGTCAACAGTGGGTTAATGTATTTGTATTTGCTATTTGTATGTCAGCAATCACATCCTGGTTAGAAGTGAATAATGCCATGCATTTTACAACCCAAAAAGCCTACCCGCTGCAAAATGTCTGCTGTCCCCCTGGCAACTGCTATAGAGGTAAACATTCATTATTTGTGGGAAGCTGTATTGCATTATTTTCCTTTTATTTAGTTTTTCTACCTCACTTGCCTTCTACAATTTGTTTTTCTGTTATGCACCTCCTGACAATGTGGAAACATGTGCAGAGAAGAATAAAAGTAATGGATGCCCGAATGGAGATTTTTTTTTTTGTTTTTTTTGTACCCTCCTCGTTTTCTCTCACACAGCCTTGTTATCTGCATGTTGCAACTTGTAGTATACATAAGTTTTGTCATTATAAGACTTTTATTCCTTTTTATTATCTTTGACTACAGTACTGTGCAAAAGTCTTAGGCCACCAATATTTTCGCCAACAAAAACAATGGTTTTAAGTCAGTTAAGTTATCTTTTGCTGTAGTGTGTCAGTAGGAAATATCAGTTTACATTTCCAAACATTTGTTTTGCCGTTGATTGCAATAATCTAGTGAGATTTTTGTTTGCACAAGGAGTCTGAAGACAACCAGAGCTCCACACAGAGATCTGAACTCATATGTCCTGAATGACATGAAGAAACAGAACCAGCTGTGACAGACTAAATCTAGAAGAACTCTAGCGATGTCTCCCAGATGTTTCAAGAGACCTACCTATAAAGTGTACAGTACTGTTAAGTTTTAGGCACTTGCTGTACAAATGAGGATGCTGTCAATAATAGATTTTATTTATCAATTAACTTCTATCAACTAAATTAAGTCAAGTTTTTCAGGTAGCTTTGAAGGTAGGTTTCTTGAAGTGTCTTGAAGACGTTGCCACAGTTCTTCTGGATTTAGTCTGTCTCATTTTTTTTAGTTTCATCATGTCATTCTAGACAGAGACGGATTGGATGATGATGAGATCAGATCTGTGTGTGGAGCACTGACTCCTTGTGCAAACAAAAATCTCACTGGATTATTGCAATCAATGACCAAATGAATGTTTGGAAATGTAAACTGATATTTTTAACTTACACCTTACAACAAAAGATAGAAACAACTGATTTAAAACTTTTTTGTTGTTGTTGCTGAACATACCAGTGGCGACTTGTGGGTTTTATAATAGAGGAGGCACAATAATTGTATTGGTCTGGGGAACGCTGACGGTTATTATTATTAGTATTTGCTTAACCACATTAAAATGGCTTTTTGGTTGCGTTTAGAAACAAAACGTAAAGAAAACGACACGCATACAGCAGAAAAATATAATTTCACTTAACTGGCCTATCACTTGAAGCAAACATCCATAAAAGTCTATGTTAAAAGAGAGCTGCCTGTGCCAGGACTGCTGTAGCCTATATCCAGCTTAGGCGCATTCTACTTTTGTGTTTAATTTACTGTTTTAATGACAGCTTGGTAAATCTTTTGGCGATCAAATAGTCAATATCACTACTTATCATAAGTACTTGGTACATTATCAGCGCAGTGGGAGACGTTCAAAGTAATATCACATAATTTACGTCTCTATGATGATTGATATAACAGAAGGGAGGCTAGCCTCCCCAGCGAGGTTTCCATTCTCAACACTCCTCAGCGCTGAAAGTGAACACTCAATGGTGATTGGCTACTTTTTTTTTTTTTTAACCAACGGAGGCACCAGAGCTCAGCTCTCCACCGGCCTCCCCCTCCCCTTCTCTATCACTTAGCGGTTGTACTTACATCAGCAGATTCGGCACATTTGCGATAGAAAAGTTGCGCTTTCCAACTTCAGTAACATGTATATGAAATTACAAACAAAAACATACACATTCTGAGACATGAACTTAATGAATCGTGAATTTTATTAATATTACATCGTCCTCCTCCCATTTTCCCTTCAAAATTTTGGGGAAGCTGTACCTCCCCTGCCTCCCCCGATGAGCCGCCACTGCCTAAGACTTTTGCACAGTACTGTATATACGCTTTTAAATCTGAACGATGCACAGTGTTTTTATGGATTACTTCGCACTGCCATTTTGAAATGTTACAGCTCAGTTATTTTCGGTTATTTTCAGTGCTGTAATCATCTAGTTGATTTAAACACCGAATAAAATGAGAGTTCGCGGGATGATTTCAAAATCCAAAATTTTCAGAGACAGGAGAAGACATATTCTAATGATTATTGTTTACATTATTTTCCAAATGTGAAGTTTTAATCCAACATAAACCGATATAAGAAAGTGGTGGCTGGTAATCATACGTGATTGTTTCACCACAAGGTGTCAGAGCTTCGCGACACTGCAGTGTTTGTGAGATCTGATGAATAAGCTCATAATAAACCTTTATTTATCTGTATTAAATATGTTTAGCGACTATTCTGTGTCATCATTTCACTGTATGTAGCATAATGCCAAAACATGAATATTCAAAGTAGTCCTGTCACTCTGCCAACGTGTTACTGTTAAAAAAATGATTCAAATGTTTAACATCGTTAAATAAGGCAGTTACCGCACATGCATTCAGCCATTTTAAACAATGAAATAAACAGTAGGGGCTCGGAGTAAGAGCACAGATGCACACAAACACATTAACCATGGTTTTACCCCTAAATAAAACCGAAAATTGCAATTTAAGTTAAACCATATAACCAAAAATTAATTTGGGTTTTACTACAATGATCACAGTTTAACGATGGTAGGCTATTTGTAGTAAAAAGTATTGTTATACAAATGGTAAAAATGGAAAAAACATGTCACTTTTACTATTTTCGAAAGGGTGTTTATCAGTCAAACCCATTTTAAACCGTACATTCAACAGGTATGAAATATGATCAGTAAAAGAAAAATACTGTTCATGAGAATGCAGCAGGTTAGTGGGGAAATATATATATTTATTTATTATTCATAATGCACATATGGAAAGGAAATACATTTATAGTAACATTTCAGCAGGTTGAAAATAATTCATGTTAACTCAGAGAATGATTAATTGTTTTTTTTTAAAGAAATGCCAGTTCTAAAATGTACTAATAATCTGCGTTCTCGTGAGTATGTACGTGCGCTAAACGCTGACCGGAAACAACTGAGCCGTAACAAGTAGAACACGGAAGTAGTTGTGCAAGTAGTCCATTGTAGTGGCGAATGTCTGTTACTGTAAAATTCTTAAAGCTGGGTCAAATCCCTATTATAGTGGCCTGTGTCTTTTCTCAGGCTTAGAGAGCACCTTTTTCACCTTCTTGAGTCTTTCAAGAGTACGTCTGTGCTGAAACACCTTTCCCTGCCCTTAGGATAGTCCATTTTTATAATGTCTTTATGCAGCTAATCATACGTTACTGCGCTAATTATCTCTTGCCATTGACCTGCCTTTGAAAGGGTTGCAAGTGGGACACGTGCAGCACTCATAGGAGCCTAAGGAGAGGTTGAAGGGGAGCTATCCACTCTAAAATTCGAAGTTAATTCCCGTCCCTGACTGATTCTTACGTATGAACTTCTGGTTTATCATATAAGGTGTTCGGGACATCTTTCCTTTTTGTGTTTCACAGAGAAATGGTCATTATTATCAGGGAGAGGCTGATGTTAAATGTCAGCCCTATTACAGATCCTCCGCCAAGAACCCGCAAATTCCACTTCTCCATTTGTCGACGATTGACCCCAGCGGATTCCAGACAGGAATTAGGCGCTATCTGCTGTGAGCCTGCCGTAAAAGTGATGGTGAGATTTCGTTATAATCTCTTAATTCCCGCAGATAGACACGTCTGTGCCGCGGCTGTATGTGACACAAGATTCATATTCTTTATTTTATCTCTTTTATTTATGGCTGTATTAAAGCACTTGACATTTACACACCTTTTAAGTGTAGCTCACACCTTGCCTCTTAAGTTATGGCTTAATCTAAATTTCTTGAAGTTCACAGAGCTTGCACAGAGCTTTTCTTGGAAAGGAGAGAAACCCGAGAGGGTGTATTGAGTTAAACCGATAGGATTCTATATTTTGGATTAAATCTCAAGCGTAAGAACATTTGTATGAGATTCGTGCCCTGTTAATTTTCCCTGTGTGTGTTATAAAAAGTACTTTGAGAGCCTCATTTACTCAACCTGAAATGGCTAAAATGAATGCCACTAATGGTATAATATGTAACAAAAGTTATTTAATTTAAGCACAATAAACTATGTATAATTAATGGTTATTAATTACACATACTTTATACACTCTGAAACAGCCGAGTCAAAAATAAACCGAACTAATGCCCTCGTCCAACGAGTATTAGCCGCTTTTATTCTAACTCTAAGAAAAATCAACTTCCTAGCCTTGAAAATTAATCTTTCCCACTGTAATTGGCTAAGTTACAGGACTGGATCAGTTTTGTAACGAAATCAAAGCAGTTTAAGTGACGTGATGTTTGTGAACAAGGAACACAGTAAGAAATTCATTTGTGAATACAAAATGCGGGTTTATTGAATACGTAAAAGGGGAAAATAAACACTAGCTAGCAAATAAACGAACACTAAACAGACAACACATAAAACAAAGCAAGAGAGAGGGAGAGAGAGCGAGTGAGGAGGAGAGAGAGAGAAGACTGGCCATCTTTTTCATCAGCACAACCAAATCATCAGGAAAACCTGAATCTCCTTGACCTACAAGGGGCACAGCTTCCTTATTGCATCTAATAGTTAAATGGTTACTTGCATAATGGTTTCCTTTTGTGTGGTGCTTACGCAAGGGTCCAGATGCCAGCTCAAAGGTAGTCCTGATGATGTAATGGAGATGGAGCCTTCGTTGTTCCATTGATCGGCTGATCGGATGGTTACCAAGGGGCTGAGGTGTAGATGCCAGGATAGAAAGAGAGAGTCCGGCCTCATGTTGGGGGGAAACCGCATGTGGCTGGGCCACGGGTTTGCCCCACGGCCTTTCCGTGGAGGACCTCTACGATAACTCTGAAGATCTTTCAGAAGAAGAGGAGAAGAGAAGAGAGAGGCCGGAACGGGGTGTGAGCCCCTTTAAAGTCTGGACAGAGTCACACCTTCCCAAGTAGTTCCGACCAGTGAGAAGGCTGGCTTTCTCAGTGGGAGGTTTGAAACTGGGTCTTCGTTTTATGGCCCTTTGTTTCAGAGACATGTCAGTTTGCATATTTAAATCAATAGGGGTTCAGGCCAGAAATACTAAAGATTATTAGAACGTTAATATGTTGCACCGGTATCAGTCTCTAATACACAGCATCTTTCAGGAAATCTACATACGAGTCAAAAGAGACCAAACATGGCATATACTGTATGTGGTTACATTAGCATTCTATCAAGACACAAGCATAAAATGGTTATAAAGAAAGACATTTAAAGTAAGGAATACAAAGGACATGGACAGTCGTAATATACACACACTGATATATGGGCTATGTGTCTTCGTTCACAGAAACGTTTGTCTGTGAATGAAATAGGGAAGAGTCCATTTCTATGAGCATTGTGTCTTTCCTATGGGGGGAGGTGAGTGAAGAAAAACAGTCTGCCTGCATAGTTGCAGATTCTCCTGCATAGTTTTACGTCGTAAACTGACATTATCAGTGGTTGCTAGAAGCGTCCTGGTTGAGACTTTGTCACCCACTGTTGGGTTGGGGTGAAGGGAAGTCTGCTTCTTTGTTAACTGAATAAACCACTGATTTGGTTAAATCTAATGAACCATTGTCTGATTGGTCCCTACCCTACAAAGTTAAAATGAACATCTAATGTTTTAACTGTTACACACACTTTTATTTAATACGGTAATGTTATACTGCTTATGAAAAACTTTGAAGGATTAAATCCAAGGTTTAAAGGTTATGAAGGATGTGTGAGCTCATATTAGACTAGCACTGATTAAAAGTCAGATTACTAGTGTAGGGACTACAAGTCATTTGTTTGGTTTTATTGAATTAGGAAAAAGTGTCACGTTAAGCTAAGCATGTATTTATTTATTATTGGTATTTTTTAATACATTTGGGTCTCACTATTTTTTATTGTTTAAAAACTCAAAAAACATCAGCACACCTGTTTTAACGCCACTATTAATGTGTTAATGAGAACTCTGCATATTATGCACCCTTCTTTTCTTTCTCAACCATCCCCTCTTCAAGGTCTCTTTATAGTTCTTTTAATACTTCAATAAGTACTGTTGAACTGTCTGTGAACAACAGGGGAAAAAAGATAAAGTGATACATGAATAATTATGTCTCTCTAGCTTTTAATCTTGAAAGGCTGCACCTGATTGATTTACAAATGAGTGTTTTTCGGTTTCTTTAGTAAATAATGCAAGCCCCTAAACCAAGTCAATTCATGTCAGTGGCGATGGTGTTGCAAAAAGGTACCGATTTCAGCTTTGAATACTTCTAGCTATGTTGGTTCTGAAAGACGGCTAAACCAGTTTTTGGTTGTGCACCTGTTTACCGCGCCACGCTGCTGAAAAATAATTTCCGTTCTTACTGACTAATTGCGCATCTTGTGGTTGTCTGCCTTTTTTAGGAATAATTTCCAAAGAAAAGTATTATAATAGCTTGAATGTTCGAATGTTCCTTTATGGAAAATGGATGTTTTATCGTGATAACACGCCCCCTGTGGCGTTCAGGAGATAATTGCTGGATAAATGTGAATTCTATTGTCGACAAAAGCTTTTTTGAAAATTGCAGGTGCACAATGAAATAAGACAGGCATGATATTAAACTAGATCAGACCCTTTCCCGTCCATCCTCACCTTCACTCTTAAACATAGTGTGCTGCTCTTCAACTCCAGTCGAAGAGAAAAAAAATGCCTTTTTTTTTCAGTTGTTCAATTTGCAGTCGTATCTTTGGCTTTCTTTCTCTCCATCCCCTGACGCTGGGACTCCCATAAGCGCAGCTCTGTAATTCCCTCCAAGGTTTCACAAGGCCATGATAGCCTTTCCACAATCTACTCTCAATTGAGTTTTTGCCGTTGCTGAAAGGCTGTGTTTGCAAACCAATTACTTTAATGGAGAAAGAAAGAACACCTTTTTGATTTGCATTTCAGTGCATGTGATAAATTCTTTATCTCATAATTACACTGTAGGTTTGGTAATGGAGTGTATTTTAATGAATCAGGCTTTTGCATGACAATGAGCTGTGATGGTGACAATGGAAGTATGGCCGTCAAATGGAGAGAGGGGGCATAAGCAATTAAAGGCGCAATTGTGAGGCCCAATTTAACTGACCATACTCGTGTGTAGCTCTGTGACCTGATCATCTTTTTAATTAATTATTTCTATTGTGTGTTGCAAGCAATGATAATATTCTTTTATATACCATCACCACTTGTGTTTTTGATTATAGTTATTATTTTCCCACATTCATTAGAATGCGTCAGCCTCAATGATAATCAGACAAAACCATCATGAAGGACATTATGTTTAGGGTTTGGAAAGAAGAAACATTTGTCATATCAGTTTAGTTCTCATTTTGATTGGCATTTTGTTTTTTCTTTTGGTTGCCAATGGACTTTCCCCAAAAAATTGGAACCATTACAGGATTAGATCACTTCCAGAATAAAAGTTTTCTGATAGTTTATTCACCTCCATGTCATCCAAAACGTTAATGTCTTTGTTTTTTCAGATGAAAAGAATTTAAGGTTTTTGAGGAAAATGTTCCAGGATTTTTCTCCATATAGTGGACTTCAATTTCAGTGCAGTTTCAAAGGGGTCGACACGATCCCAGCTGAGGAATAAGGGCGAACAAAGATCAGTAATTTAAAAAAAAAAGAAAAAAAAATTGTTTTAATACTTTTTAACCACAAATGCTTCCGCTAGCCTGACTTTGCGGAAGTGCTGACTTCTTTATAAAGTTAAATTTCTTTATAAATTAAATTTGAATGTATAGTAAGATTTATTATTAGTAGTATTTCACAATATTACTTTTTCTGTATTTTTGATCACGTGAAAACAGCCTTGATAAGCATAAGTGTGTGTGTGTGTGTGTGTGTGTGTGTGTGTATGTATGTGTGTATATGAGCACAGTCACAAATGATTCAAATCAGAAGAGCATCTTCAAATCAAACTTTTTTTAAAAGCATGTTATCTTTTATGGCAAATTACAAAAAATATGTTTATAATTTTTTTATAATTAAAGCAAACATATTAGAACAAGTAGAATAATAAAAAGTTACTAATTTAAATCAGTATTAGAACAACTAAATTAATTTGTACTACAGAGGTGGCACAGAAGTCAAAAGTGGCTGTAAGTGTTTTTTTTTTTTTTTTTTTTTTTTGACGTTTATTGTGGCTCAGAGGTGGCAGAGTGCAATAAAATTTATAAATTCATATTGAGATTAATGTTTTCAATATAAAAATTTGAATATAGTTACAACTATAGTCTTCTTTACTGTTATGTCTATCTGAGTTAAACTGCATCTGAAATGAGAAGGCGGGAATTGATTTTGTTCTTTGGAAATTTATTGGATCATTGGAAATTGGGGGCGTTGCTTACAAAATCTGAATGCCAGTTTGCAGTAGTTGTAAGGGATCTCTCTCTAACAGATTCACCGCTGACACCATAGCATAACCCTTATTTATTAAGCATGACAATGACAAGGACAATCAATGGCATAAAACATACCTAAACCGCACGTGAGAGAGATAGAGAGATAGAGAGAGTGCGTCCTCCATCAGGTTAAGTCATATCCATTAAATAAAAATGAGTTTGGCTCACATTAGCACTGATCAATGCAGGTATATATAAAGTGAAGCATCGACTTCAGCTGTCCCCCCTCACATCACTGATGTCACTGCAGCTGGCAGACTTTAAATGATTTAAATAACTGAAAAAATACTTTAAAAATGAAACTAAAACTGCCAGTAGGTGGCGGAAGGTCACTGATTTTACTGAACTAGTTAATTTGATTCATTCGAATGACCAGTTCATTCAGGAATAAAGCAAGTGACTGTCTTTATGAATGGGTAATGGATTCATTGACTCATTAGATAGATAGAAGACGCACATTCATTCATAAACGAAACTGTGTTTGAATGGAGATGTGCAGTGGCTCAGCTGTGACTTTGTTTCAAACTATTTTCGTTGACGAAATGGAGCAAAATCAGGCAATACTGTTTTATTCAGACAATGTATGTCTCTTAATACTAACTTCTTGTTCATTGAATTTGTTATATTTAATTTATCACGTTTACAAACCCTCTCAATAATTATTTAAAGCTGTCACTAATCTTAGTTTATCGCAATCTCATACATTTCTATTATAATTTACAGCTCCCTACACTGCACAATTAATCTTTTTTTTTTATACCCTACACTTTGTTTATGAAAGGATTTGTGAGATATGTCTGCCCCTCAGCACCTTGGTCCTAATGAACATTTTTTTTCGTAGTCGCGTATGCAACTGAAATGATCACACAGTGGGGCCAGATGTTTGGGCGAGTAAATTATGAGGGAATTTTTATTCTGGAAGTGATCCTTTTTCTTTAGGATGTCCATTTGTAGTTGTGCTGTGTGATTTGTCTACAGGTTCTACAGTATGTCTCTTTTTCATAGCTCAAAACTTACAGAAGCCTCTCAGAATACGCAGAGGTTCAGGTTTGGTTGACATGGATGTCACGTTCCCATTTCGTTGTTTCCTCCTCGTGCTTCTTTCTAGAGTGAGCATAAAGAGAGGCAGAATTATCTCTCAGTGTGTTTCAGAGATGCTCCCCATTCCCGCTTGCACGCTATAATGAGAGGTAATAGGTTGAAAAACGCCACGCTGTAGGGCATTGTGCGATGAGAGGTACATGTGGTTCTGGCACTGGGGCGCGATACAATGCCCACACTTTCCCTCTCTCGATCCCGGTGAGGTGGCCTACAGATTTACTGAGGCAGAGGGCTCTTGTCAGCACAGTGGTGGAAGATAAGCTAGGGCTTTCCGTATACATGTCTGAGAAGATCTCAGCCTGTCAGCCTTTGGAGAAGCGTGCATCTGTGTATGTACTGGCAAACTGTCAGACTTTTTTTGAGGGGTGGGGGAGTGTTTTTTGTTTGTTAGTTTTGATGCCCCTGTATGGATGTACTGCGGACTCTGAGAAGCATCAAGCCTGACTTTCCTACGCTCACTTTCTAAATTGGATTTTGAAGGATGTAGGCGTCGATTGGAAAGTGTTGCGTTCGTCTGCTACATTTTCAAGCACATGTACTGGATTTTTGAGAGCTGTGTAATTATCAGCATCTGGATAAGACAAAATCCACAGTACTGGAAGGAACGTTTCTGTAGAAATTGGTGTGTGCTATATTTTGCCCTCACTTTCAGGTCGTCACTTCGGTGGTGGGGTTGGGAGCAGTGTCTGCAACCCCTCCATCGATCAAACCTTTTTTCCAATGGCGCCACGACGGTTTCCAGGTTCCAGGCACTGCTGAAACCACAATTAAAATGATTGATTGATTGTTAAACAGATCGATTATTAGCAAAGTAAAACAAATGCCTGCCTGTCAACGATTGTACACAGCAAACAAAGAATGCTAAA
This sequence comes from Cirrhinus molitorella, assembly GCA_033026305.1. Classification (NCBI taxonomy): domain Eukaryota; kingdom Metazoa; phylum Chordata; class Actinopteri; order Cypriniformes; family Cyprinidae; genus Cirrhinus; species Cirrhinus molitorella. Next base: position 5,559,523 of record CM065137.1, on the reverse strand, counting down.
CGCCTCCTAATTGCTCTCGACTGTAGACTGTGTTATCTGTTTACAATAAAGGCTGTAAAACATCACGCTGGTCTCAGCATCACGTCGGTAAATAGATGGAGTTGAAACGGTTTCCTTTTGTTAAAGTGATAGTGCACACTAAAATGAAAACTGCTATGGTTTATTCACACTCATGCCTTTCCATACTAGTTTGACTTATGTTTTCTGTGAAAGAATTTATAAGAAACATTAATTTAAGGCAAGTTTAGAATTTTATTTGTCAGTATTCTTTACTTTTTGATAAAATTCAAATCTTTGCAATTAGACTCATGAAATATTATTTGTTTAGATTCTGTTATTCTGTTATCAAATTGCTGATTGATTGATTGATTTGTATGGAAGATCACTGAGGGGCAGTACAGCTTTTCAGATAAATTACTTTTAGAACATCTGAATGGAAACCATAACAGGTTGGATATTGTTGTCAGATTTTGTTTTTACACAACATTGAAAGTGGATCTTTAGGAACTGATTCCATTTATTTGAATATATGTCAGGCTAAATGGACACTTGGACCAAAATCTTTTGATGATCTAAGAAACCTGTTTGCATGACAGTTGTTATTATTATGTTGCTGCATCAGCCAAGTATCTCTTTAGATTAGGCTGCATAAAAGCAGTGAGAGCTGAAAATGACAATGCTGCTTATTGTGCAACTTTCCTTAAAGCTTAATTTCTGAATAAATTTTTCTTGAGAATTTTCAAACACATTCAAGTACTCTCAAAGCCACCTTTAAACCAATCTGTGGTATAGGAATATTTTTTTCCCATTAAGTGAATGCGTCTGATGCAGTCATATCCATCTCCTTTCAATTTTAATATCCAACTCATCTTTGATTTCCCATAACCCCTAGATGGCACTGGAGAGCTGCAAAACAAACCAAGCCTGAGTGTGTGTGTTTTGGGGTTTGTGTGTGTCTATTTGCAGTTCGTTCAGTCAGAAAAGGATGCAGTCTCCACCTTGCACGTTACAGGCTTTCTGCTGCTGTCACTGTGTTTAACTCTGTTTTACCAACTTTGGATGGAGGCGAGCTTCTCTCCCATACTGTGTTTCGAGTCAGGGTTGATGTGAGGCCCCCCCCCCACACCCACCAACAGACCCCAGGCCATGTCATCCTTCTCCATGCATTTTTCCTCACATTCTGCATGCTGTGTCAGCTGTCTGTGAGGAGATGAAACTCATGTTGTGGATGAGAATCTGGTGGTAGATGTGCTTTTTTTTTTTTTTTTTTGGTGAAATCAGTAGACTCATTTTCTACAAAGTTTCAGTTTATTAAAATGAGCACATGCAGCTGTCATATGTAACCATTTGTGTGGCCTGGACCCTTCATGTATAGCTAGGCAAGTGTAGAATAGTGCTGTAGTCTTTGTGTTTTGAAAAATTGTCTTTTGATAGAGTTGCTTGAGGACATAATGGGAGATGAGCTTTATGGGCTGCATCTTGTCAAAATGTCTCTGTTTTTGGCACCATGCAATTGCAGACTTTGACTGAAGTCTCCACTGAGCTCCGACTCTTTCTCATAATAAAACATGCTCCCTCTGGTCCGTCACCTCAGCTAGATGACAGCACTGTATTGTTTTTAAGTCAAAGGAGCTGACGTGCAATTATATTTAATGTTCTTTTTTAGGGGTGTAACGATATCACAAACGGAACCGAAACATCGCGTTACACCACCCACGATACGTATCGCGGAACTCTCATGCTTGTTGATTGTTGAGGTTGCGTGCTTCCATTGGTAAGAAATCCATTGTTTTGTCGCAGGTGGTTACTTTCGGTTTTGCGAAGCTGCGCTGGCAGTGATTCTGCTGTATAGACGGGTGTTCTACAACGCTGCGATTTCCGTGGCTGCTCAGAGCAGTGTACTAGTCAGATTACACGCCACTCTAGCGCGCTTGGTCACTCAGAGCCATGTAACCAGACACCAGAGCGGATCCAGAGAGAGCGATTCCGTTTCAGCCGTTCTGCTGTGAAGTATCGTCCAGCGCTTAGGAATTGTAGTTTACGCAGTGTTTTTTGAAGACGAATGGCACGTGCATCTCCGTGGCGGACACAGATAGTCGCCAAAACCCAAACTAACCAGATAAAGAAAACAGACCAGAAGCCATGGAGAGGACATGACGCGTGACTGATAAGTGCATCTGCAAGTATTAATAGAGGCTATATTCAGGTTTGTGATATAATTATAATTAGTTTGAAAAGTGAAAGCACTGCAAACAACCTGATAAACGATGAATTGAGTCTATTGGCCACTAACAGTAAAGTACAAGAGGTGTTTCATGTTTTTGGGACATCCTGACAGAGAATCAGAGTAGTAGTATCAAACAGTAGTAGAATTCTAGTAGAATCAAACAATATAAGTTGCAGAGAGCTGGAGCAAATGAAACCTGAAACATTTACATTTGGCTAAAAAATTTTAGGTGAAAATTAAAGAAAATGCTGCAAAGCTTAAGAGGTTAAAGCTTAACTGAACATTCCAAATGTTTCTTAGAGTGGACAAGCCAGTGTTTATTTTTGACTAGTCTATATTGGAGTCATTTTATTTTAGTCTACTCAGGTAAGCTGGCTGCACTAAACAGAGAAATGTTTTATTCTGACTAGTCTACATTGGAGGTATTTATTTCATTTTTGTTTTCTCAGGTATGCTGACTGCACTAAAAATGTGAAGCCAAAGTTAATAAAGAAAAAGTTAAGTTATTGTTGTTGTTAAGTTAAGTGAATCTATTTTTTCTTAGCATTGCTGTTAAGATGACATGAACCCTACCCTCAAAGCAAACAGGACCCGAACCAAACCGTGGCTCCAAAACCGTGAACCGAACCGAATCGCGCCATATGTGTAGCGTTACACCCCTATTCTTTTTGAAACTTGAAAGGTTGAAGTTAAAGTGATGCTTTGATTTCATGTTTTGATTTCATTTTTTTTTTATATCTGTTTATTTTGGCATTAGTATTGCCATTGGTTTGTCTTATGAAAAGCAAAGGACTCTCAAATGTTGTTGCAGATACTCATCTGTGTTCTTGTTTAGTGTCTCTTTCTTCCAAATCAAGGTCAGCATCGTCTGATTTTATTTTAAAATGGAACTTTGGAGACTAATGGGAGTATTGTTCTGTTCACAAAGAGTCAGCGTGTCTAATTGAATATAGCCCACAGAATAATTCTCTGATTTGACATGATAAAAGCTACTCTTAGTCTGTCGGGGCAACCATAAGTACCTCTTCAAGATGGTGATTTAATACGCACGTTCTGGACTTTAGAAAGTGGGATGGAGAGAGAGAAGGAAAGAGAACAAGAAGGGAGGAAAAAAGTCCTCTCTCAGGCCCAAATAGTCAGGCCCCAGAGCTCTTAATTATATCAGAGCGCTGAAAGGAGAGCCGAGCCAATGCTGCCGTGCTCATTTGCATTATGCATTAAGGTTAGCCTTTGTGTTGATGAAGAGGGCTGTATCGGTGCTCCTCTCCTTCCACTCTTTCTCTTAATGCCATCTCTAAAGGCACTAAATGGAGAAGTTCCTGCGTGGCTTGTATCGCAATAATGTCAGATGCTGTTTAGATGGTGCGGACCTCCCACTCGCACCACGAAATATGATGAATCATTAGGATGGAGGGAAGGAGAAAGAATGAATGGAACCAGGGAGCGGACAATAGGGCCCAAGTACATTGTGTCACACCGAAATCCTTAGTCATTAAAGGCCCTATGCGCACATTCTCTTCTGAGCTCTTAGATCTTGTTTTCTCTCCAACCAAAGTGGCCCTCTGCTTTTGATATCAGGATGTGGACATCCATTTCCTCAGTGGAGTCTGTAATTGGGGAGTCACTGTTGAAGTGCTCCCCGGTGGCTAGTCCACTAGCAGGCCATCTGATGCCCAGGGCAAACATTTTCCTTAGCAATTCATCTGGGAGACTAATACCGTGCAGAATAACCCAAGGAAGTTGAAGTTTATTTTGAAAGAGACACATATTAAACTCCACAGATGAAAGGGGGATATATATTTTTCTGAGTTTGTGCTGAGGTGCGGGTTTAAAGGGAGAAAACCACATTATATGCTAGTACCTTCAAGAAAAGCCTGGGGCTAAGCACTTTATTTTAAAATCGCAGAAACCTGTGTACTGCCAGCCTTCGCAACCAGTTTGCCAAGTGGAATCGTGAAGTCAATTTGAAATTAGTCCAAAATAAATGTCATCAAAATCCAGAATGCAGCTTTAAAACCCTTAAAGGTCTCAAAGATGTACAATCCCATGGAGTCAGTAAACTACTTTGACATTTTTCATTGTAATGATTTGTAATCGCATGGCAGCAGAGGGAAATAGAGCATCTACACTTTTAGATAAAATGTAGCCTAGACTTCTTCCTTTAAGGGATAGTTACCCACAAATAAAAATTGTCGTCATTTACTCAGCTTCATGTTGTTTGCTTGTTGCATTTCTTTCTTCTGTGAAGCACACTAAAAGGTATGATGACATTTTAGTAAAAAAAAAAACTTGTCTTGACAGTCAAAATTCTGAGAATGAAGGATTTCGAGAATAAAGTTGAAGTAATTACGAGATTAATGTTATAAAATTTTGAGTGTATTCTAGCCTATTGCGCATACAAATGGCCTGGATTGGGAGCACCGGGTGGTGGTTTAAGTGGCATGTGAATCAGTCATCTTTCTACATTACAAAGATATTAGTTTAATTTGATTAGCTTATACGTTTTTTTTTAATTATTCCTTCTGATGTTCCTTAATGTTTATATCATGCTAGAAACTTGAAATAGAGGAACATTTAAAAAACATTTTTTGACTGAATATGAAAGCTGAGCTGTTACATTGAAAGCGACAAAGCACAAAATTATTGCGACTACTGGGTCGCTGGTGCACTACAAACAATAAATGGAAGATGTTAAATTTGATTTCCAATCATTTTCTTGTGAATAGTCACTTATATACCTCAGAAAAGACAACAATGTGACTCGTTAACACGTTAGAGTCTCCAATCTTTAGAATGTTTTATTGTTGTTTTTAATTAAATGTGAGGAATGAAAGATTGAATGCCACAGATGTTTTTACAGAGTAAGTAGTGGAATTTTCACAAAGAAAACAGTATTATTTAATGAAACAAATGTCTCATTGTAATCGAAAAGAAGACAAATTGACATGAATACAGCGATCTGTCCTGCCACATTTAAAGAGCGTAAAAAAACACATTATTGCAATGTTTGTATTTTTCTAAAAGCTGAGACGTTGTTGTATATTAAAAGTACCAAAAGTGCAAAGCTTACTGCTATTATTGGGTGGTTGGCTAATCAGTGCAATCGAAAGTATAAAATATTATTTCCAAGCATAATATCCCAGTGAGTATAACACATGGTATGATTTCTGCTAATAATCCCACATATATTTAAATAAATTCCGGTGGCCTTTGCATTCGCAGAGCTATCGCTCAAAATGTTTTAACTTTAATTGCCATGATTCAATTCTTGTAATTTCAACTTTATCTTGAAACATTTCAACTTTATTCTCGTAATTTTAGATTTTTGTAACATGGCACTAAAACGCTGTTGTAAAAAAAATATATTCCATATTTAATATTTTGAATGTTATTGAATGATTGAGTTTTGGACTTACTTCCATTGTATGGACAAATATTCTTCAGAGTATCTTTTGTTAGTTGTGGCTAATGCTTCCACAGACTGTGTTGAGGCCAAAGTCTGTGCTCCTCTGGTGTAAGATTAGTACATAATCATTAAAGGGGTTTTGCTGGACCGCTTTCAGTGAGTGTGCGTGTGTGCTTTATGCATCTCAGGGTTCGATGGGTAATGATGATTTGGCTCATTATGAATCATAACGTGAACCAGGGGAAAAACTTGCCCAGAAACGACACGCAGGAGAAGGCCTGGGCAGACGGCCATGTTTCCCAGGGACTGACCGCCTTGGCTCGTTCTTGCCACATGCATACGCTCAAGATTTCGTTTTATTTTTTGCTCTTAGAAGTATGAAAAGATACTGAGCTATTTAAATTTTGTAATTTATTGGTGATCATGTCACTTACAGACACAATTTATCTTATTTATTTTTTGGGACGTTCAGTTAAAGAATATGGCAGTGAGGAAGGTGGGGGCATGTCCCAGATATTTGTTCCACAAAAAGCTCAACACCTGATACATTAAATGAGCTCCCATAGGACTCAAGCAGTGGAATCAGATGTGCAGCATGCAGCAGGAACTCATGCACACACTGACGTCCTTGAGGATTGGCCCTTTCCTCCGTGTTCTAGGGAACTGTGCATTCTCTCGTGGAAAAACTCACAGCTCTCACATGTTGGGATTACTACTAGACATTCTATACATAAATATCTCACAATTCTGAGAAAAAGAATGGTGACTTTCTATCTCACAACTGTGGGCTTATATCACAAAATTCTGACTTGATTTCTCAAAATTGCAAGTTTATTTCTCACAATTCTGACTTTATAACTCATAATTGCGAAAAATAAGTCAGAATTGTGAGATAAGAAGTCACAATTTTTTAAACATTTTATTCAGTGCTGGAAACAGGCTCCCATAACAAAAAAATCTCCTTAAAAAGCTAATTATTGGAAACAAATGCAGTAAAGCAGTTTTGTTTTAACATTAATATTTATTATTTTTGTCCACCAAGTCTAAGTGCTTTTTAAATTAAAAATACATTTTACCTTAAAAATAGTGACATTAAAACACATTTTAGGCTTATAAAAAAAATTGCATTTTGCACATGTAGTACTTGAAATAATGGTTAATTATAATTTTTTATATCAAAGTCTCAAGGGATATATCAGTAAATGTTAATAGATTTGAACTATAATAAGTTTGAAATAAATGTATTTTAAATATATTACTTTTCACTAGAGTAAATTTCTACATATGCTATATATCATGCCATAGTATCATTAAACTACTAACAGTGGACAAAAGTGTTTTTTTTTTTTTTGTTGTTTTGCACTCACTCTATAAAGGACTCCATAAAGGATCAAATTGACTCGTGTGTTAAATGTATGTGCAAAATATGTTTTTAAGTAATATTTAAAACAGTAGTAATATTTTATTAATTGTTTTCAATAATGTATGAAACCAACATGACTACAGAGATTGCCTTTTTTTTTTTTTTTTGAAACGTAGACAGTCTTTATTTATTTTAAGGTTTCTTATTTAAATTTTCCATCACCATCATGATCGTATCTGTGCATCAATGGGAGTTGAGGCACCATCATTTCAGAGGCTCTTCTTGGCTCTGAAACTCCAACATGTTGTGACATTCGGCCATAACACAGCATTAATTATCACAACCACAGGAAGCTGAACAGGTTGATGGGACATTTTGATGATGTTTTTTTTTTTTTTTTTTTTTTATGCCCTCAGTTGCTCTCCACCCTGATTGGATGGGAGAGGCTTTGGCATTTTAGAGGCATGTGTGACCTGTCCTTTAAATGGATGATCAATTCCCTAAGCATGTCTGACATTTGCTTATGCGCTGCTGTTTTCTGCTTGCATGTAATTATAGACAATATTGCAGAGGACATAGCAGACAGGAAAAGCAGGGGATGGGCTATGCTTGCCAAAATCGTTATTAGAACAAACAAATCATCTAACAGAGTTTTCAAGTTCAGTCTGTTGATGCTCAGAAGGCTTTAATATAAACTTTAATATCTTCTATTTAGCTGTTTTGAATAATATCTCATGCAAGCCAAGCCCAGTGCATACAAAGTTAGAGAATAACATTGGGTTTTATTTTTGTTGTTTGTTCGTTGGGTTGTTTGTTCATTATTTCGTTTTTGTTATTGTGTTATTACTGTCTTTTTTACTCTTTTAGTTCTTTCCTGGGTTGGCTTGAGTCTGGGTGGGGTGCTTTTCTAGTTCTGTAATGGTTGAAAACCTGTGGTCTGGACCACTAAACTTCATTGAGAGTGTAGAAGCACTAGCAGCTTAATAGTTACAGATCCAAGCTTGTTAGTGCACAGGTTGTTGGTTTGAACCCACTAAGGACCTAGAAGTTGCTGATGTTGCGTCGATTACTGTTTTGGCCTTGAGCGTGGCGTTTAACTCTGAATGTTTCAGTGGGATTGTCTCATCAATTAGCGTACTGTAAATCACTTTGTTTGAAACTGTCCGCTAAATGACACCACTAACTAATGAGAATCAGGTTCGCAGTACCTTAAGGGAAGTGATAGCTACAATTACCTAAGGAAACTTAGCTTCATGGTTTATTAATGTCATAACCTGCACAGAGTTGATCTAATTGGCCTGTTGTCAGGCTCGGAGGGTTTAGCACTAAGCAGACAGGTCGATCCGTGACCCAGGGCATGCTCTAGGATGTTTACCTTCGCTCCTGTGATTCCTGACAGAAGACGCCACCAGGTGATTGGAGCTTCTGCTGAGAGATCATGACTTGGCTGCCTAATGTGAGAGACTCGTTGTTTGATGTTGCCGCTGCGAGCCATATTCACATGTAAAGATTTGTTTGGATAATGCAGGTTTCAAAGAGCAGGCTTGATCCTGAGCGAGCATCCCCCTTATCCAAGACTTTCCATCTTTTGTTGTCTCTTTTTTTTTTTTTTTTAATAAATGTATAACAAAAGTAACGTAATACACTACTCAGAACACACTCATTATATTTGAAGTACCCCAAACATGATTCTGTAGTGATAAACAAAAACTTAATGATAATGATTTTCTTCCATCGGCTCTCATTATTTTTTAAAACGACATCTAAACAGCCTGAATGTCTTTTGAAACCCCAAATATAATGGTGTGCGGGGTTGATATTTTGCTTCGGATTCAGCTATTGAGTGGAAGGGAAGCAAAAAAGCCAATGTTTGCTTCCCTCAAGTCACAAAAAGCAGTCACCATGGTGATAAAGGGAGAACTATAAAGGAAGGACAGGATAGTAAAGAGAGAGAACAAGAGATGGGCGGAGAGTCTTTCAGTGGAAGCAGCTGTATCTCTTGTATGTGATGATTAAGACCTCCGTCTCCTGCGGAGGGGACAGTCAGGGCAGCAGCCCACAGGTCCAGTGCACCATGGGTAGGATAAGGAGGGCCGATCCTGTGGTGTAATGACCTGCTGCCGCTGACCATGGCAGTCTCCTGCTGGTCGTGTTTGTGTCCTGGCTGCAAGAATCAACAATTCCTGGTAAGAAAATAAAAATGTATATGTAGGGAACAGAGTGTACAAGAGGTTCTGTTCGAGAAAAACTGAGTCATTTACAGAAAGACAGAGAGACTTCTAAAAGATGTGTGTAAAGACAGCTGAATGCACATAGATCACTAGCTATGTTTCTATCCAAAGGTGCAGATTGAACTTATGTACAAAACTGGAATATTGCATAAAACAATTGCCATCCAACGAGCCAAAAAGAACAAAATCGTCATATGTTTTTATGCGCATTTTTAGAATGTATGCACATCTTGACGTTTCCATCCAGTGTTTTTTTTTTTTTTTTTTTTTTCCCTAAAATGCACATAAAAATAGGTGGATGGAGACACAGTTAATGTGGAGCGATTTGTCTGATTTGGAATGCTGCAGGTCTCAATGAAAAAACAACAAAAAACATTTTGCTCTTCCCTTCCTTTCTTTTTGACTAGTCTGGGTTTCTGGGTTTCTCTCATCCTCTCTGTGTGTATGTCCTGTTGGTTGCACTTTCAAAGTGGGCAACACAATCCCTTAGGTCTTAAATATACTTTGTTAAAAAACACCACAAAAGCTGCAGTTTGTACATGGGAAATAAAACACACATGACCACATAAATTACACTGCCTAACTTTAACACTTTCAAAATGTAAGAATTAAATGTACGCTGCCGTTCAGAAGTTTGGAATCAGTAAGGTTTGTAATGTTTTTTTTAATGCTGCTAATGTTTCTCTTATGCTCGCCAAGGCTGTGTTTATTTGTTCAAAAATACAGAAAATACAGAAATATTATTGCAACTTCTAATATTGGCTTCCTATTTTAATATACTTTCAAATACAAGTTATTTCTCCGATGCAGTGCTGAATTTTCATCAGCTATTACTCCAGGCTTCAGTGTCACATGATCAATCATTCTTATTTTTTATCTATTATTATTATTATTATTTATTTATTTTTGGAACTTGTGATACTTTTTTTCTTTGATTCTTTGAATAAAAAGTTAAAAAGAACAGCATTTATTCAAGAAATATTACAAGTCTTTACTATCACTTTATCTATTTAACACATCCTTGCTGATTTTCTATCAAAAAAGAAAGAAAGAAAAAATGTACTGACCCCAAACTTTTGAATGGTACTGTACATTGTAACACAAAACACATCTATTATTAATAAACCCTGTTCTTTTTAGCTTTTTATTAATCAAGGAATCCAAAAATATTAAGCAGCACAACTGTTTCCAACACTGATTATAAATCAGCATATTGGAAGTATTTCTGAAGGATTACGTTACACTGAAGACTGGAATAATGATGCTGAAAATTCAGCTTTGCTTCACAGAAATAAATTACATTTTGTGCAATTTAAAATGACACTTTTCTGTTTTAAAGGGGTTCTATTATACTTTTTCACTTTTTGAATTTTTGTCTGTGTGTGTGTATGTTTGTGCATAAAGATTTACAAAGTTACAAATCTCAAAGTCCAATCCAAAGGGAGATATTTTGTTTTTAAAAAATACAATTGGACTACAAGCTTTGTTTTCTGGATGTTATGATGTCATAACGCGGTCCATTAGAATGTTAAAATAAACCCCACCTACTGAAATTCGAATGGTTGCGATGCAGCACGGAGCACTGTCTGCATCTGAGTAACAAACTATGAGCATATTAACAGGCGAATTATATTCATATTTAAAAGTCCAAACAGTCAGTAAGTGACAGACGTTTGGAAAAAGGGCCAAAAGGGTCTGAAAGTTGCTAAATATTGTGCTAAAGTCATGCTCACGTGTGTGAGACGCAGGAGCTGATGGCAGTAGACGGTGGATATTGTGACGGCTCACCACAAATAAATAAACGTATGGGAAACACCGGCGTCATTCTGGAGATTGTCTGTGGAGCCTACGAAACACATAGAGGAGAGGGGAGATTTTCCACTAGTTAATCGATTGCGGATAGTTTCATTATCTCGGGTGGATAAAAAAAAAAGTGTAAAACGATAATAATAGTACAAAAATGTAAAGTCTATGTGTGGAAAGCACTGGATTATTTATATATACATAATACACAGTACACACACAATTTGTATGTAAACAAACTTTTATTTTAAATCGATTGTTCGTAACTACTCATTTTGCGGCTAAAATTGCATGAGGAGTATGAATGTATATGATTGTGTACCCACCATCAAAGGTAATCACAAAAATGACCTTGAATGGCTAAATGGTGGTACAGTAATTTACAATGATTTGAAGAAAAATGAAAATGTAAAAATGCAAATGTTAATCTTGACTGTACTTGATGTACTGTAACATCAGTCCCAGTTTATCCTGCTTTAAGGACTCTTTGCAGTTGACTTGGATTTTGAAATATTAGTATCATATTTGTCTTAACTTAATTTACCCATGCACCAGTACTAACCGTGTCCTTGCAGACATATATTCAATACCTGCATATCGCCCAGCCCTAATGTGCAAGATAACTTGGAAATGTAAAAATGTGTGGAAGCACAAAAAACAATTTTTACCTGCCGCATCTTCAGAGAGAGGAAATCAGAAAGATAAATTGGACATAATCAATTTCCTCATTAACACACAGTGTCTTCGAGAACCTCAAACAATGAAAAATTGGAAGGGCGTAAATGTTTTCTTATCATGATTTGTGTCATATCTGGAAAAAAAATGAAAACATGGCCTACTGGCTTAAAAATAGAAGAAAAAAATATCAGCTTCTGTTAGATATTTATGTCAGAGGATATTAAATGTCAGTGGGAGGAATGGAGGTCTCTTGGTTCTTGTTCTTGTTGTTTTTTTGTTTTTTTTTCTTTTCTATTGTACTTGTTCTTCTAGCATTAAGTGGAAGAGGTAGAACAAGTCTAATATTAGAATAAGGATGCTGACTAACTTTGTTCATTTTGTAATTTGCAATATTTATTTGCCTTGATTTTTCTATTTTACCTCGTTTATTGTTTTAGTATGAGTTTTGCCAACTAATTTCTAGTAATTGCAGTTGTGTTAAGTAGGTAATTAAACAGGAGTTTGTTTGTCAATGCTAGGAGCTCTTAATCTCGAATTCTGGCAAGCGGCAGATACTCATTTTGGCATGTTTATTAGTTGGTTTCTCAAAGTAAAAACCTTTCAAACTAATAAAAGTAGTTTGAAGGTGATGATCAATATTCAGTAATCTGGAAATGAGGGTAATAATTATTGTAAGTCAAAAAATATTTTCTTTTCAATGCATAATAATTAGCATATATTCTCTTTTAAGGCAAGTCAATTTCTCTGCAGCCACTTGGGTGTTTGTGACCATCTAATATGGCTAATAATGTTTCTCTGTTTTTCTCTGACAGGGTAGTTTGAGGAGCAGCAGCCAGATCTCTCCTCAGGAGTTCCTGAGTGAGCTGAAAGGAGGTGCCACCGATGAGAGACTGTTTGCTTGTTTGGACTCCCTCAGAGTGTCACTCACCAGTAACCCAGTCAGGTACTCACTTAAAGGATCTTTTTAAAACATTAAAGGGATAGCTCACCCAAAAAAGTATTCCTGTAGTTTTGTAAAATTACTGCTAAGCCACTGTAGTGTATTTTGTAAATGTTCTTGGTACTTTCCTGGGCCTCGAACGTGCTAGGACCCTTGCTATCTATGGAGGGTCAGAAAGCTCTCGGATTTCATCTAAAATATCTTAATTTGTGTGAAGGTGAACAAAAGTCTTACGGATTTGAAATGATATGGGTGAGTAATTAATAACAGAATTTCCATTTTTGGATAAACTGTCCCTTTAAATTTCATAGCTCCATTTTTTTTTTAGCTCCAATTTTTTCCTGTTTCTCTTTGACTCACGTAATTTAGTAGGATATTTTTGCTAGAAACCTGCTCAGGTTACACAAACACTTTTCTTCTGGAAGGCATCTGCAAACTCTTACTTGCATTTCCAACTTGATAAGCCAGCTTGATGTTTTAACTCACTGCCACCTACCACATCTGACCTCCGACACTTGCCCGTCGGTGTGTAACTCAGCAGTGTGCCCCACGATTTCAGACTAGAGCAGCTTTACATGCTGGCATTCATTAATATGTATTACCGATTGCCACGTCGCCCCAGGTTTTCCCTCCTACCTCTTAATTGTTTGATGCCGTTTGCGACGAGCTCTCCTGCTGTTTGCCTGCATTTGTACCGCAAACATGACAGAGAGGCCTCTCCAGGAGGGTGAAGATGATAAACAAATTCTTTTTTTGAGTAGACTTTACTTTTTTCCTTTTTTTGTGACCATTAAAATTACCCAATTTTAACAGCATAGTTTTAAGTGCAGTTCACAGAGAAATGCATGCTGCGGGCTATAGTTGTGCAATGTACAATGACAGGAGAAAAAGGCTGACAAGAGAGGAAATGCATATATTTTATTCTCATGGTGTTGTGACTGTTGGTGTCATTCTGTTGTCCTTGGATACATTTTTTTTGTTTTGCTTTATTGTGGCTTTTATAGTTTTCACATACCGAGCTTTTTATTGATCGTTCAAAAAATGTTCGAATACATTGAGGCCTGCACTTTTCAAGTGACTAAACAAAGTTTTTAGCTGTGCGATGCTAGGGGGTCCAGAATCATTTGCTTTGTAATCCAAGCACAGACTTATAACAAGACATTGTTTAATTCGTCTGAGAACATGACCTTAGAAGCACCATGAGTGCGTTGCTTTAGGACACTCACTTTGTCCAGTGTCCTTTTCATCTAAAACATCTTCCTAATTCCAATCACAAAAAATCCAATAGATAAGTGAGTTAGAGAGCCCAGTGTGTGCGTGCAGATAAAGTTATTACAGGTGGTTAAAGTTAATTCGACAGAGCGCACTAAGCAACGTGTCCAATTTCAAAGACTATGGATGGAAAAATAAACCTCATCTGTGATGATGAAGAAGGAGAGAGAGGAAAAGTCGAGAGCACGTTTGAGCAGGAGAGTCTGTGTTAAACTGTTTTCATCAGCGCCGCATTCTTTATTGGCATAATTCATGAAATGTCATGATTTCTATTAGCACCCAAACGTCGTTCTGGCACATGCAGCTGTTCGTTATGGGCGTGAACGTCACGGGCGGAATGATCCACAATCGGAGAGCAATGGCTGACCTTGCGTGGAGAGTGTAGCCTGAACATTACTCACACCTGGTGCCTTATCATTTGTTCCTGCGCAAGGTTAAAACTTCTCCAAACAATTCAATCTTATTTTAATTTGTGTTTTTGTCATCGTCTGGCTACAGTATGACACAAAGTTGTTTTATTTGGCTACGCTGATGAAAACCTGCAGTGTTGTATTTTTATAGGTCACTGTCGTGGGATGAATAAAGCCAAGATAAGGATAGGAAACAAAGACTTTAGTACATGTTGATTCATTGCTAAAAAGGTCCATTGAGTGTGAATGCTCAGTCAAGTGGAAATGCACATTTAGACACTAACAGTAGTGTTTTTGTTCAGCAGTATAAGGTTCCAAGATAAAATCGATTTAGATTAGTATTTGAATTAGTATTCTTTGGTACACCAAGCTGTATTAGAGCTGAATAAGTTACACAAAAATTTAATCTGTACCAGAGACTGAAAAGGTTTCGATTTCAAATGTTACATTGATTTTAGTTCAGTAAACAAGTAGTTACTAGGGCTGCCCCCTAATAGTCGACTAAGCGTTAGTTGACCAGAAAAGGCTTGGTCGACCAAAATTTTATTAGTCGTTTAGTCGCAGAAATAAATAAATAAATCTCACGGAGAGATCGTTAATGGCTCTAGTCTGCGTGGTAATAGTAATACAGTATACTTTGGGCAGTACATCCAACATTCGCCTATTATTCATCAACCTCAAATATGGCTTATTATCTGAAACGTAAGTAGCCGCAACTTTACATGTAATGATGTACAATGTAATGTTAAGCAGTGGTTTTCAAACCCTGGGTGGGTCGCGGGACTTAAAAAATGGGTCGCCAGGACGATTTAAGCAAGATGTATAGGCTATGTATGTAACAAAGTTCAAGATTCAGGGAGAAGGATGCGGGAAGCTGCAAACTAAACCGAAAGTAAAACGCGCGCACGCATTCAAAAGCAATTTTAATATCCCGCTTTCAGAGGGCGACTATCCCAGTGCGCGCAAATTAGGCTATATATATTTTTAAAAAGTTTTAAAACCACCAACCTAGAGAAATGTGCGCTGTCTGTGTGGAAGCTAAACAGACATGCAGAACAGATGGATGCCGGTGCGGTAAGTTGCTTTTAGAATAGCTTACTCCATCATTTTAGACAGCATAGACAGGTAAAAGTAAAACATCTTTTCGAAAGACGCATATTAGTGTACACTCACAATAAAAACGAAACATGCGCTTTTGTAAAATAATAAAAGCAAACAGAATGTGCTTTCTGTCGTCTCTTTACTGTGAACTTGAGCGTGAAACTCAGTGTATATCTTTGGCTTTCAGACATTAAAACAAATCTATAGAGAGTAAAATTTCTACTTTCTCAGATTATGTAATAGCCTATATGAAACATGCATTCAGGCGCATCACAACTGCGGAGATGAAGAGTCGCCGACTTCATCTCTTAATCCGAAATCAAAGCACCAGTTTTTCAATATATTATTAAAATGTTAATGCAGCCTACTTATTGTTTTTCCCTGACACATTTGTAATCATTACATCTGCGGTGCGCCGTCGCAGACGTTATGCGTGCTTGTGCTTATTAGGATATATAGCCTAGGCAATTAAAGGCTCATTATAATGATCTAAATGTAATATTAATAAACGTACGATTAGTCGACTAATGCTTAAAATGAACGACTACTAGTCGACCAGAAAAATCCTTAGTCGAGGGCAGCCCTAGTAGTTACTTACATTTTAACCGCAATATTTACTGTTTTGTTCCATTTCACCAACGAAAATAGTTTTAAACAAGGATCGCAGCATCACTTTCTCCAATGATTCAGCGTTTTGAACAAATCCAGTTTAGTAAAAGTAAACATTTCTTATTTGTATATTCATAAATGTATTGAAAAGATTAATCTCATAACATCATTTATTGCATATTGTTTTAATTTTGCAGAGTAAATTATTTAATCTGACTGGTAACAGCCCTATAGAATTTGATAAATTGTAATAATTTGACATGAAAGGTGATGCATACATTTCAAAAGTTAAAAAAATTACAAAGGTAAATAAAAATATACAGATTTAAGTATGTAAAAGCTGATAGAGCACTGAAAATGTTTCTTCAGAATAAATAGTTTACGCCACCAAAAAATCTCGGTGATGTGGTACTTCTTTTTTTTTTTTTCAATGAATAAATCAAAAGTAGGTCTGGCTAATTCAAATCGCAATATGGACTAGTGCTGCACAATACATCCAAATTATTGAAATATCGTGAATATAAATATGGCAATGGCATTTTAATAATAAGCTACCTCAAAGTGTTGCAAAAAGTCAGTTTTAGGTCGACGCATATAGCAGAGAATAGACTGGGCATGCGACTGACTTGGTTGACTTAAAAAAGAGTTAAGTGCATTAAAGTAGCAGAAAGTGCACATGAAGTGCGTGCATAGCCACATCTCAGGCAGCTTGTAATCAAAGCGCACACACTCACACATAAATGCATTTTCAACCCTGCGAACACGAAGTTGATTCATCTTTCACATCTGCTTTTATTTGATCAGAAACATACATACATAGAATTATATCAAAAATCTGCCTCGACAATCATTCTCGTAAATGCAGCCAGTTGTTTTAAATGAATGTAAACAGCTGAGAAAGAAATCAGATGTGTATCATTGTATTGGATCCGTGCAACCGTTCTTAAAGGGACAGCAGCCTATTAATACATGTTGCTGTCTATACATCACTGTTAATCAAACAACAACAACAACACAGCTTTAACAACGATTAATCTACATTTGATTCATACAGTGAATTCATACATTGCCTTTAATCATGTTTGCTATAGTTTTTACTGTGGTATTGAAGAAGTAAAGTGTACTTTGTAAGTAATAAACAGAAAGCAACATTATAACATTACATTGATATAAAATAAGTGGCATTATTTATTTATTTATTTATTTTTGTTTTGTGTACATTGGTGTTGATGTTACATTTTCAGATTTGGGACATTACTTTTTATGTAATGCTAAAACACTGCTGGTCACTTTCAGAAGTTGTAGTGATGCTTTCTTTTCCAAGAAAGAATGTGTAACGTATATATTGGTTATATAATTATTATTTTTTTATATTTGAAAATATAATTTCCATTTATAGAACTAATGTACATTATGTATTTTATGTATTTGTATTTTGCCTGATGATTGTTTTACGTATTGCTTCGCAATGTAATCCTTGTTTAATGTCGACCAGCAACATTTATCTGAAATGTCCACTTAATCTTTCAAATTTGGATTTGAGCTTTTGTTTTGAAATCATGATGAACAAGATATTGATTTATTTTCTTGTGAGTTATAAATGATTTACTTTACAAATCTGATGAAATGCCAAATGTTGCATTTTCAAATGAACTTTATAATATGCATAGGTTGAGTCATGATAACAGTTTGCGTAGAGCAGCATTAAAAGTGAACGGAGCCACTCTACAAAGCACATACATACCCACACGGATGTAAATAATAAAGCGCAAATATTAAACCTACATTTATTAAATTGAATCGTAGTGTTTGTGAATTTATAATAGCATTATGCTTTATGATAATTTTTTAATGGGTTTAATATGTCAGTCTAATAATGAGTTTCATATTTTGCTGGCTACTCGACATGGGCAAATTGCAGTCGAGGATTTTTAAAATCGAGTACTTGTATTGAATCAAGGAATTGTGACAGCCTTTATCATATTGTAACGTATTAAGACTAAATTAGCATGTATTTTAGATTGTGAGGGTCTTGATGAGTATTTCACAGTGGGTCGGAAATGGAGAGTGTAATTATTCTAATAGACAACATGAGTGATCCATGTAGCCTCATTACCTTGAACTTCAAACTTCCATGCTTTGCAATAAGAAGCAAGAGAGAAGGCCGTGACAATTCCCTAATGAAAATGGACATATGGTATTTTATCATAACTAGGATCCCCACAGGTCCCTCTCAGCGATTCCCTGTTGGAACGTCTGGATGTTGATATTCCCATGCAGTCAAGGCTGATATCGGCCCACATTGGAAGTTATTTTACAATTATGTCAGTTTCTTCTTTTTGTCTTTTCCTTAGAGGCTAAGAAAATGGCCTCATTCTAAGATAGATTGTTGCGTCTTGTTGTTAATTTTGGCCAAGAGATGCACAGTAAATTGGCGACGATATTGGCTTTAGACACTATTTATATTGTTAAAATTGTTGGCATCAGTCTGCCTGGTGATTTCAAGTTTTTTTCTCAAATTTCATGCCAGAATTAATAGATTAAAGCTTTAGTTTAAACACTTTTTAAAAGGAAAATTATCGAATTGCTTGTTTGTGCTAAATGGATCTCTGAGATGCAACCAACCACAGACAAAACAAACTTTTGAACTTTCTTTTAGATCCTATCAACTGCCTTCCATTTTATAAACCAAAAATTGGAGTGATGTGATCGAGCGAAGGCAGCGTTTCATCCCATCAGAGTCAAATTGAGCGTTTAACCTGCGCCCACAAAGGTGACGATTGTACCTGCCAATGTTTGATTCTGTTAGCTGATGTACGAGGTCCTTCATGTCAAGAGAATGAGATGATGTACTCTGGGGAATCCGCTCAGACTTCACAAAGAATAAAAAAACATCACACATGGTGTTTTTAATAAATAAATTCTACTATTGTTTTCTTCAGTTCAGCTTGATATCTGGGATTGTTTGTAGCGATGGATTAGACACATCAATCATAGTGATTTAAGCTGAATGCTGATGACATTTTGATAAATGCTCTTTGTTTTGTGTATCATCCTGTTTGCTGTTTTGCTTGTCGAGATGAGACCGTTCTATCCTGTTTTAATTTCATATAGATATTCTGTTGTCAGTAGGTTGATATGATCACAGTTTTGCAGCAGCAGAAATGTGTGTGTGTGTGTGTGTGTGTGTGTGTGTGTGTGTGTGTGTGTGTGGGGGGGGCTGGTAATGATGAGCTTGATGAGTTTTGTGATAGTATGGGTGAGGCTGGCCATCCTTTGCTTGGCTGGCGTTTGATTTGTACTGTCATTCTCTCTCTCTCCTCCTCACATGGGGCATGAACACCAAGGATATGTAGGGGGTGTAATTTATACCCATACTTCCTCTTCTGCTCAGGCGAGGCGTCTGATTGGACGAGTGAGTGATGTTTCCATTACCTGTGTGCGCCATTGTGAGTGACATTGATTTTCACTCCTCCTTCACTCCTTTTTTTTGTGTCAGTTCAGGAGTTCATCCTCCCATCACAGCAGAATGCTAAATGATTTTGAAAAGACACCTGTTCTGATTTAGCAGGCCTCATCGCGCTCCACTGACTGTGACTGGTTAAATATTGAACGGGATGACCTAAACAGGGACAGGGCGTATTGGATGGATGGTAATCTTTTCCCTTCTTATGGCAACTCCACTAACAGGATTATCATCTTGCCATACAGTAACCTGCCATTCTTAACTAAATAATACAAAATTGAAAAAAAAAATCTCACTTTGTGAAATATTCACCTTAGTCTTCAAAGCGGAGTATAAGCCTGTAGGCAAGACTTCCGATTCATTAGCCACTACTGGGAAATAATGAGAAGAACAACAACCTGCAGTAAACGCCAAAACAGTTTCATAATTAAGATAATACGTTAAAACAATATGGCTGGAGACAAGCCGTAAAACCAGCTGTTTTGTACAGCTTAAAATAGCTGGACGTAGATGAGACCGGAACCCAGACCCATAAAATTTACACATGGCCGCACCTTTTCTTACGGAAAAAATAAGGTGGATAGATAAATTCCTAATATCCTTTGTACCTTTCAGGTCATTTTAAAGCCTAGTGAGATAACCTCTGTGGGTGCAGTCTAACTGTTATGAACCTGAAGTGAGTGATTTGGAATGTTCTTCATAGGTGGCAACTCCATACATAAAACAAAAAGGGACTCACAACTGATTCCAGTAGACCTTAGCTAAAACGGCTTTGAAAGCTGTGAAAAGTACATGATCTAGGGCCTTTATACAGTAAGGGTGTGTTCACACTTGTAGTTCGGTTCATTTGGTCCGGTCCAAAAAGGAAAATTATACATTTGGTCCTGGTCCACTTAGCGTTCACACTGGCTTTTTTGACAACAAACCTAAAGATACCAAACCTAAAGGCATAGTGACATACATTCAAGACCTGATTGGTCAGGTTGAATGACGTATATTTTGTGACTGAACTCACTGAACACTCAGAACGTTCAACTTAAAGCTGCGCTGTGGGTGTATGACATCAAAGTACCCATTCACTGATCGGTCTGCTGATTGCCGGTTTAAGTCGAACGCACGCAATGCCGTCTGCTGGACTAAGTGTGCTCGTTGCTTGCATATACTTTTATTTTCACCACCTACGAACTCACAAAGAGCTCATACAAGGCACTTTACCTCCTCGTTGCTCTGCGTTTGCCTTCTGCTCATTTTGTTTTGGATACACCACTTTTTCCCTTTATGAAATCATGTCGCAAAGCATTGCATCTTGTCTTTACTTCCTGTTTTTGGTTTGTTTAGATGTATTTGGTTCGTGTTGCATTCATATTTCATTCGAACCGCACCAGAGTTCATTTGGAAGCGGACCGAGACCCATCTTTTTAGCAGTCTCAGTTCGCTTGTTTGGTGCGCACCAGGGTTCGGGTGGCAGTGTTCACACTTACTCAGACTAACCGCACTAACAGAGCAGTCGCACCAGGGTTCGTTTTAACTGATCCAAAGATGACAAGTGTGAACACACCCTAAGTGCCATGGTAAAGACTTTTGCTTGTCTATATAAAAATAGATGGTTTTATATTTAGCATTACTGTTTATATTAATAACTATAAATAGCTAACTATAACTATAAAAATGTTTTATATTTTTTAAATTACATTTTTTATTTTTTATTAAATTTATTATTTAATAATAATTGACATTTTCTACATTTTTCTCTTGTTCTGATTTCGTGAAATTTTTGAGCTGGTAAGGATATGTATATATAGAGACGTTTTGTTTGAATTTTTCTAGATTCAGTTTTTTTTCCATTTAATTTTTCTACACTCTGTTTAATGGTTAAATAAAAATATTTAATTACAATCATGAACCTTACACAATTTAACAGCAGTTTATTAGAAGTTTAACAAAACTTTACATTTTTTTTACCTCAGAATTTTATTTTAATTCTGAGTTTTCCATTAATTTTCTGCTTTCCATTTTAATGGTTTCATTAAATTGTAAATAACCAAAATTTCTAATTAATTGATTTGATTAATAATAATAATATTTTTTCTGAATTAATGTGTTTTGTGTTTACTTTTTTTCTGATAAATATTCCTTAAAAAAAATATTGTTTTAATAATAATTTTTTTAGTAGTATTATCATTACACTAAGTAATATATTTCTGTCACAGTTTCTTCAAGTTAAACTAAACTATTTTGACGGGTTTTTGTGAAGACCTTCACCTTTCTGTTTGTATGTAACATGAGGATAGTTTTTCTCAAAAGAAATGGTAAAATGCTCATGAAGTGACTCACAGAGCAGTTCTAGAGATCATGTTCATGTACTCATATATTGAGGCAGCAGAAGCTGAAAACACGGTGTGCGGAAGGTGTGTAGTAAAGGAAACATAGATTTCATTCACATAGAGACACAAAACATGCAGGATTCATATAAATAATAATTTTGCGGCTTAAAAGTCACTATTCCATATCACGTTCTGATTTAAGTGTGCTGACCTACTTTTGATTTAATCATCCCAAAATGGGCAAATTCCATGTTATACAGTAAATTTTATTTTTATAACCGAATTCTGCTATTCCATCCATGCCTTCCACACCACAGAAGTGATAGGTCCCTAAGCATATGCTACCTGTTGTTTTGAACTACCTCTGTCTCAGGAATGTGCCTGTGATGCCTCAAAATGCTCTCTATGTACACTCACTAGGTTATGAAACAGCTATTGATATCATATAAAAATCAGTTCTTTCGTGTGCAACCATCAGCACTTTTCACCCCCCCTTCTCTTTCTCTCTCTCTTTCCCTCTTTCTCTTTCTCACTCTTGCTCTCTCTCTGTCTCTCACCCCTTTTGCTCTTTTTTTCCTCCCTCCTATTTATCTCAGTGTCAACTCTGGACAGATGTGCTCTTGTCCCGACATGTGTGGGGAGATGGAATATAAAGCATGTAATTTCCCTTGGGTCCAATAAAATGGGCTGCCAGTTCTCTCCAGGAACCAGGATGAAAAAAAAAAAGTTTCAGCACAAGTTATTTCAGAAAGAGAGAGAGAAGTGTTTCTTTCGTTACTGGCCCACTCTGTCACTTCTTTTCTGTTTCCTCCTCCTCTGTGCCATGTTTCTGAAAGACCCGTTAGTTTTCCTCTCTGTGATGGCTGAAAATGTGCAAGACACTTTGATGTAAGGGAACGAAAGGGAGAGAAACAGACTTGAGAAGAGTGACAGCAAGCAAAAAACAGGAAGACAGAAATAAAGGAAGTTGTCTGCAAATAAATTTTGAATATTGACAAGTGCTTTTTGTGTGAGGTGATGCATTGGAAATGCATTTTTTTTTAAATATTTGATATACTTTGTCAGATTAATAAATCCAGAATAATAAATAAATATTCAAATGAGCATTTGAATACTGCAGAATTCTGCAATATCCTTGCAGAAAAAAGATAATAAGAATTTCTTTTATTATTAAGAATTTCTCAGTTTCTTCAAAACATTGGGTTTGCTGTGCAACTAATGGCACGTCAAACCATTTTAAGCTCATTATATATCAGGAACCCTTCTGGTCCTTAATATACATCCACATTATTTAGTCCTGTTAGCAGTGTGTCCCGTCTCTTACTCCTCATACTCTGCCATCCTTAATGTTTTAGAGGGTAAAAAAAATAAACTAGCAAAAGATATTGTTACTTATAGAAATAAACTTTTTGATGAGCTACGTGTTTTACATCTTGTAGGAGGTCATAGTTCAGATATTGATTTAAGTAGGACCAGTCCCTGAGGGTTAAATGTAATAGAATTTTCAGGAAAACCAGGGGATTTCAAAAGTATTATTTTCCTTAAAAAGGAAAAGTCAAAGAAATGTAGAAATTCTTAAAAGGTCATGCAAGAGTCACAGAAACCTATAGTGATATATAGTATACATTTTAAAAGCTACACTACTGTTCAAAAAATTGGAAAGATTTTAAAAGACATCTCATCAAAAACTGCTTTCATTTGATCAAAATACAGTAATATTGTGAATTTAAAATGTAATTAAGTTTAGTTTTTTTTTTTATGCTTATAAAAGTATTCTCGTAGCTTTGTAAAATTATAGTTGAACCACTGATGGCAGATGGACTATTTTTGACGACGTCTTTCAAACTTTTCTAGGCCTTGACAGTGTTATTTACTTGGCAGTCAATGGGAAAATTACAAACCTCCCGGCTTTCATCCAAAATATCTTACATTGTGTTCCGAAAGAAGCTTTTACAGGTTTGGAATGACATGGGGGTAATTTTTATTTTGGGGTGGAGTAACCCTTTAATGTTAAAAACAAAATATTTTTGTGAGAAGTGACACATTTTTGATTCAGAATTCGCTGATTCATTAAATAGACCTTTCAAAATAACAGCATAAAGACAAAAATAAAAAAGCATGTAAATGAATTGTTCAACCCTGAGTTTAAATGTTCAGTTAATAGCTGAATCGAACATTTCTGAACAGCTTTGTTTATCACTGATAGCTCACGTAGAACACATTTGAGGTGTTAGAGATGAGCAATTATTATTGATGTGCACCAGGCGATCAGGATTTGAATGCTTGTTTTGAGTTGCCATCAGATCTCTGCACTTTTGCCCTTCTCTCTCGTCAAAACTGGTTTGATTACAAAACTGTGCGGGGTAAAACAGAGTTCCAGCGAGGTACACCATGGCCTCATAACACAGGCTTTTCCTCGTTCATGCTGTCAGTAACAATTTATCTAATAGCCCGTTATTGAGTCTCACTTGGTTGTGTGCAGATTGCCCTCCTTTATTTTCGCTCCAGTGACTTCTCTCTCTGCATACAGCGTCAGCGTCTTCGCCTTCAGTGTCTGGATGTAGTCTGTACTGGTCAGAGCACTTGCTGGAAACATCGGTTCGGTCTCCAGTGAGCGCGTTTAGCTGTGCTGTTGCAGCTGAAGGCAGTGTGTTGGCTCAGTGACTGTCACTCTCCACAGAGCTCACCGTGCCTGTGGTTTTCCCCCAGAGACACACTACTTTTTCCTCTAGCATTGGCCTGTGGTTTAGCCGGTCATGCCCCATCAAACTGTCCTCCATAGAGGAGACAGAACCATTGTGTAGGTGGAACTTTTACCTATAAATCATCACTGAAGGCACTAGTTTATACTTTTGTTGTAATTTTTTTTTTAATGTGCTCTCTTGTTTAGAATTTATTTTCTTAATGTAATACGTGTGAAGGAAGGATACATTAAATGGTTTGAAAGTAAAAGAAAATATATTTTCTTTTATGTTTTGTATTTACATAGTAGAATGATTTCAAATTCAGCTTTGCCCCTCATAGAAATGAATTACAATTTAAAATACATCAACATAGAAAAGTTATTTTGCAGTAGTATAGTTTTTACTGTGTTTCTATTTTTTGTATAAATTCAGTCATGTATGGAAGTCCATTTCCGCCACTGAATAAAAAATAAAATGTAATTGTGACTTTTTAGCTCACATTTTTTTCTTGCAAATTGCTTGTTTATATTATATCTCACAATTTTTACTTTTTTCTTAGAATGATGAGATTCTGATAAATGAAGTCAGAATTGCATGATATATACACTCTTAAATCTCTTAAATCTTTTTTTCTCAGAATTGCACTAATATAAACTCACAGTTGTGAGTCACTTAACCAGTGGGAAAATTTCCTCACCTTCACAACCCTAAAATGAACTCACAATTGCAAGACAAATTCTTAATTCTGAGAAATAAAGTCACATTTCTGAGAAATAGTCAGTGATGGAAACTGGCTCATAAGAGTCTTCTTTTTAAACACATAAAACGTATATCTATATTTTACTTTAAAAACTTAGAACGTAGAATTTTGGTTTCACTGACGTTTCTAAAAAAAAAAAAAGAAAAAAAAAAGTGTGTAATTTATTTTCCAACACATTCCCACGTAAACATCTTCCTCATAAAACTCATCTGTTTCCCAAATATTAAAGTTCATCCATAAACTTAAATAGTCTATAATTAAACCGTTCATCTGCATGAATGTTCTGCCATCATTTACTCACCCTCACATTTTCACTCCAAACATTTATATCTTTTTATCTTTTTTTGGAGTATAGCACATAATTGGAATATAGCTTAGAAAGTCACATGGGCTACATTTTATCTTTTTTCTTTTTTTTGGAGCTTTTGCAGCCTCTTTTTTTTTTGATCAGTGGAAGAAAGAAAGAAAACGTGAAAGTCATACGGGTTTGAACGACATGAGGGTGAGTAAATGATGACAGAACTTTTCATTTTCCTTCACATTACATTTCATTGTATTCAATTGAGATAATGCCTAATTTAATTCTCTGACTGACAAGCAATTATCAATGCAGCATTTTCTTTGCTTCAGGAAAGTATATGTTTGTCTGTGCTGTTCATTTTTCTTCAGCTTATCAGTTGTTTCTTTCCATTCTCTCAATTTTCTCGCCCCTCACGACCCATTTCTGCTTGCGAATGCAGATCCCACACCTCCTCCTCTTTGGGGTCAGCCAATCTCTCACTCCTGATTTGGGCTAGCAGCTTTTGTTTTGACTTGTGTGCAGTTTTTTTTGCATCTATTATCAGGTTTTTCCTTTTCTCTGTCTGTCTCATCCTCACCCTCACACTTTCTCTTGTTGCGTGAGTTGCCCAAAGTAATTCCCACTTCTCTCGAATGAGACTCTCACCCCCAAACCTCACCTTCCCCCCTCAGGAACCCAAACCTAAACCCATGCATACAGTCACGCACACACCCTTGCCCTCTTACTTTCTCTTGCTGAGCCCGGGGGCATTTGTATAGGGGACGTAATTGTATTAAATGAAGGTGATAAATGGCGCTGACAAACAGGTGGAAATTGGTTTTAGATATTATATTAAAACTGACCTTCAGGTTTAAGGCTTTAGATTTGTTATTTTGTCAGACGCACAATAGCAAGTGACTTCGTGAGCCAAGTGGAGAGCTTCTGAGCCTTGGCTTTGTGACATCTTTTGGAGAGTGCAGCCAATAAAACAGCATCGCTTGGACACCGAGTGAGATCTGGCCTCTCCGCTGCCATATCTCTGCACTTTCTGCAGATCCTTCTTCCTATTCATCATCACTGACAAGGGCTTCATTCCATCTCTTCTGCAAACGCTCCTGGGACGTTTCCTTCATCCTTGTTGCTTGAATCAAATCTTTTGTTTTCAAATTTGGGGTCTGCATCATCCAGCATAAATGGCTTCTTGCCTACCTTTTAATTGCACACCCATAGAAGTTTGATGTATTTGTGGGTCTGATCAGAAGCAGTAAGATGTTTAAGCTGAAATGATTAATGATTTTAATTAAACAACTGATTGACAGAGATAGGGATGCGCAGAGATGAAAGAAATGCGAAGATGAGAGGAGAGAATGTCATCCCAGACCAATTAATATAAAAATCCAGGCATAATTATCATAAAACAGTCTAGTTGGATTTAGACATGACAGTCTGAGCTGTAAAGATCACTCTTTAGCATCAAGACGACTAGAGACTGGATAAAAATATAGATTTTCTGAGTAATCGCAAACTTTGTTTAGACGACTTCATAACAAAAGACTAATGAACTGAATCGACTAATGAAATGAATCGAATGTTCATTTAATGAATAGTTTAGAAAGGACAAGTTATGGTTTTCAATCAGTATGAAACACTGCCCTGTTTGTTAAACTTTGAGTAAGCAAATTTAACACATTTGCCAATATACAGTTGAGGTAAAAAATAAAAAAAAAACAAATAAATAAATAAATAAATGAATGAATGAATAAATACATACAACTTGTAAAATCTTCAAGTTAAGCTATTTGTCATAAAAGATGTCCACAAGAGAAAATAGTTGTATTTATACAAATTCAAAAGTTACATACACTTGATTCTTTATACTGTGTTGTTACATGAATGATCCACAGCTGTGTTTTTTTTTTTTTTTAAATGATGGTTTATCATGAGTCCCATGTTTGTCCTGAAAAGTTAAACTGCCTGCTGTTCTTCAGAAACATCTTTCAGGTCCCACAAAATCTGTTTTTTCAGCATTTTTGTGTATTTGAACCCTTTCCAACAATGACTGTATGATTTTGAGATCCATCTTTTCAAACTGAAGACAACTGAAGTAGGGCTGTAAATCTTTGGGTAAATGGCAAATCAATTTGATTCACGATTCATAGGGTTTTGAGTTGATTCAAGAACGATTTTTGCACATTCATAATGATTCGATTCGAGATGATTAACAATAAAATTCGAAGCAATTTGATTATTAACGATTCGATTCTGCATACTTTAAGTGTATTCAGAGGGTTATTTAAATGCTTCCCCTAAATTCTTTATATGCGTAGTCAGGGGGCAAATTACATTGCAGCCTAATGGAGTCAGAGAGTGAATGCAAAAAATAAATAAATTAAAACATGTTTGTCCACTGTTAGATGTTAGTTTAATGATGCTATGGTATGAAATATAGCACATGTAGAAATTTACCCTAGGGAAAAGTAATATTTTTAAAATACATTTATTTCAAACCAGGTATAGTTCAAATCTATTAACATATTTACTAATATATCCCTCAAGACTTTGATATACAAATTATAATTAAACTTTATTTGAATTTCTTAATATTAAGCCTAAAATGTGTTTTAAATGTCACTATTGCTGAGGATTGTATTATCTTTGAATAAAAAGGTCTTTAAATGCAAGATTTAAATTGTATCTGAAATATACTTGCAATAGTTCCACTTTAGCACAATCAAATATACTTCAGTTCATGTTTAGTTGGATTTCAGCACTATACTTACAATTTAGCATGCTTTATGCCAGATTAGTATAGGATGCTAAAAATACAATTGCAAGGTATTTTTATTTCAAAAAATAAACAAAAACATCAAAAAATATGATATTTAGTA
Source organism: Cirrhinus molitorella (assembly GCA_033026305.1). NCBI lineage: Eukaryota > Metazoa > Chordata > Actinopteri > Cypriniformes > Cyprinidae > Cirrhinus > Cirrhinus molitorella. The sequence goes on along the minus strand of CM065137.1, from coordinate 5,531,081 downwards.
GAGATGCACCGATTGCAATTTTCTTGGCAGATTCCGATTTCCGATTTTTCAGTAAGTGTGACCTGATTCTGATTTTTGCAGATTCCAATTTTTTTTTTTTTTTTTTTTAAGAACTGTAATGAAAGCATATACAGAAATTTTTTTTTCATTTACATTTTTTATTTAATAATAAAATAAATTATTAAACATTACAGGATCTTCTCACTACAAAATAACTTTAACAAAATAAAGTGCGTTGTGCCTTGAAAAAGATATAAAATGAGTTCCTGTATATAACTAACATAGTAGAGTTATACTAAATATAATATAACCATACTATAATATAACTAACAAAATGAATATTATTATGGAAGAATTTTTTTAAACATTAATTAGCTACAGGATCATCTCACAATAACTTTAATAACAAAAAGTGCACTGTCTTAAAACAGGTAGAAATGTACTAAATGCTATTACTTGAACATCCCAATAAAAGATAGAGGCTACTGACTTGTGGCTGACGAGCTTTGGCTTGGATTTTAGCCGCTTTCCCCTTTTCAAACTGGGCATATTCAGTGGAGTGATAGTGTTTTAAGTGTCTTATTAGGCCCCAGTCACATTGATTTATGTTGTATTTTAGCCTTACAAATGTTACAAACTGCGATCTTTGTGTCATCTTCACTCTCACTAAAGAGCTTCCACATCAACGACATGTTTACACCGGACTGTGAGTGTGCATGCGGCACAGTTGGCAATAAAAGGATCGGCGATCGCAGATTGGCCCGGATGGGCCAGTCACCCATCCGGGCCAATCATGCGAAAAATCGGCCGATTCCGATCACTAGCCGATCAATTGGTGCATCTCTAATATTTAGTAGGCAAAATAAGACAAATTTACACATCTCCATTTTGTTTAAAAGTTTACAATTCCGACTCTTAATGCATTATGTTTCCTTTTGGAGCATCAGTGAGCATTTGAACCTTCTGTAATAGTTGCATATGAGTCCCTCAGTTGTCCTCAATGTGAAAAGGTGGATCTCAAAATCATCCATTGTTGGAAAGGGTTCAAATACACAGAAATGCTAAAAAAAAAAAAGGGGGAAAAAAAAGTGGGCAGTTTAACTGTTCAGGACAAACAAGGGACTCATGAACAACTACCACTAAACAAAAAAACAAAACGAGACCAAAAAAAACAACAAAACAAACAGAGTACTAAACAACAGAGTATTAAGAATCAAGTATATGTAAACTTTTAAATGGGGTAATTTAAAAAAATGCAACTATTATTTTCTCTTGAAATGAAATATTTTATTCAGGTCAGTACATAAAAAAAAAAAAAAAAAAAAAAATTGTATGATCAGTCTTATTTTGCTTTAAAAAAACCAGCAACAAGCAAGGTGCATGTAAAGTTTTGACCTCAACTGCTTAATAAATTCTGCTTAATAAATTCTGAGTAAGCAGCATTTCATACACTCCTACACTGTTGATAATTGACAGTGGTCCTTTTGTGTCCACAAAGTTTCACAAAGAAAAAAAAAATCTTTTATATGGTAGCAATATGGAAGTATTAAATGAAATATCAAAATTAATCGGAATCAAATGTAAAGCTTCTGAATCAGAGTTGACTCAAATCAGGAAATCTGTTTTGATACCCAGCCCTATTGCAGAATGGGTTCCAAAGGTCATGAAAACCTATCAGGGAATCTGTTTTAACAGCCCTGCAAAGAGAGGAAATTAATAGAAATAGCTGTTTTGGTGTGCAAACTCAGTTTTAAAAGTCCTTATCCAGTAATCACAAACAACTGGAAACGATATGGAGAGAGTGAGTTGTTGTGCGCTTTTGAACTATTCAAAGTCTGAGAAGTTTTGTACAAAGGAGGAGGGTAGAAGAGGGTCAAACAAAGCAAAAGAAAAGAGGAAGTAACTACATTTTTCAACATGCTGTAGCATCACTCAGTGTTTTTATTTGATACAATCTTTGAGAACTGACAGTAAAGTACCAGGAGAGAGAGAATATGACCCAAGTACAAACACACCAGCTGTTTTGTAAGTCAGGAGCAACACATTACCCTCTGAGCCACAGCTTTGACTATGTGTGGTTTTTGAGCGTGATTAAATGTGTGGGGCTTATGTGTCCCGTGTATGCACATGCATGAAAGTGTGTTGATCCCTGTATGGTTCTCCAGGTCTCCCCGCAGGCTTTTTTTTACAACTTAAAAACATTTCCCGTACCCCACTATTTCAAACCACAGGCACAGCTTCTTAGCCTTAGGGCAGTTATGCAGGGATGAGTATTTGTTTGTGTATGAGGGTACATATATTAACCCCTAGTCTTCCTCTTTTCAGTATTATGCAGATGGTACAGAATATGATACAGTTCCATCCATCTAGTTCTAAATCATAGTGTACATTTCACAAGAGCCCTAAATAATTAGCGCAGTCTCATTGTCTCATAACTCTGAGACCTTTTAGCTTACTGTAAATAGTCTTTTCATCATTTGGCCGAACTTGCACTGGCACTTGATCATTCTCATTAAACGTGGTGGAATTTTTAATCGGCGTAATACATTAAAATTATATTTTGATCGGCTGTCACGGCAAGGTCAGAAAATATTTCAGAATGCCTTCGTTATTTAGATTCCAGCAATTTGGTTCCTCTCAACACTGCTCGTGTTTTATTGACGAGAGGTTGGCGTACAGAGACAGCGCTATTGATTGAGCCAAACTTAAATTACCGCCCCGAGTTTAACTGATTAAGGCAGCTTCATGTTTGTCTCTTCTAGCCTCAACTCACCAGGGAGTTTTTCTTTCTACCCGCTCTCTCGCTTTGATGGAATGACCATTCATGCTGCTTTAGTGCCATGCTGAATACATTTAAGGACTAATTAGTTTTCATTTTTCAGCAATTAATTTTTCACAGCTAGCTTTGCTTGAAAACGGCTGGTAAGTTCAGACTCATCTTTTAAAACGTGAGCTCCGTAGGTTTCTTTCATGTCATATAATGCAGCTGCTTGAACAAAGCGCATATCATTACATAGTCCGTTTATTTTTCTCTGTGACACCTGTGATTTTGTCCTCTGCCTTTCCAAGTGGAAGTAGTTTTCGTGATCGATTTTATGTATGCCTAGGCTCTAAAAATTCAGACCAATATACTCTCACCCACATTCATTTTGGTTTGTGTGCATTTGAATAGGGAGGCAGTCTGGGAATAGACTACTGAATGTGAATGCTCAAAACCAAATGTGACTTTAGGAGAGCGCAGGCTTACATTTTCGCTTCTCATTTGCCATGGTGATTCTTTCTCCCTCAGCGTGCTCACTCTGATGCAAATCTTTTCCTCGCTCGCTCACGTACGGACTTTGCTAAATTGGCTCTTCTCAAAAAAATCGCCTTCCTACGGAAAGTACAGACTTCCCAGGGTGCACCGGGGGAGGCCCTCCGAATGGCTCCAGACAGGCCTATCAATCTGAATTTCTAATCCAGCCATTTCAGCCTTGTTTAGGGCCTCATTTGCCTGCAATTCAAATGTCAGCTTATTGAGTTTCTAGCCGCAGCTCTCTCTCTCTCTCTCTCTCTCTCTCGCTTTCTCCTCTAGCCCACCGGCCTCCTGTATCCTTCCATAACTCAACGCTAAAGCATTTAGCAGCACTCACACTCTGGTGTGAAGTCTGAAAGAGAAGTTCGCTCGCTGCTTTGATGGAGAGCGCTCTGCCGTTCGTGTAAGCGCATGTATGGCTGAAATCAGTCACTCTTCTGTGGTCTGATTGCGCTGTTTTTAATGTGTCTTCCTTTCTTGTAAGGATAAAAAGGGACATTTACTCTTGCTGTTCTATACCAGAGTGTCCGTGAGTTCTTAAATTCTTAAAATGTCTTAAATAACGTTTTTCAAATAAAAGGCCTTAAAAAGTCTTAAAATGTCTTAAATTCAGATTCAGGGTCTTAAAGTCTGACGGACCTAATGAGTGTTTACAATCATTGGGCAGACCGAAGATTGACAAAAAATAAAATAAAATAAAATAAACAACCAGCAAAGCATGAATGATTGAATGCAACAATAATTCTTATTTTGAAACATTCAATGTAAACAGAGTTTGATAATGCATAGTGTATTTCTGGTATCAAAATCACGCTGTCTGCCCTTTGTAAGAGACTTAAAAACAAATGAGAGAAACGGCGCACACAAAGAAACTCAGAAGAAACACACTAAGGTAAAAATTCAAAATGTATAGTTCATTTATAACGTGATATATAGTTCAGTAACATATCAACGGAGCTTTGCTGAATATTCTTACAATTGCGAATGTTACATTTCAGTTCAGTAAACAAGTAGTTATTAAGTTACTTACATTTTAAACACAATATTTAAATGGTTCCAAACAAGGATCACAGCAGCACATTCTCTGGGCAACACTCGGCGGTGTTTTGTTATTGAATGATTCAATGTTTTGAACGAATCCAAGCCAAAACCAATCAAAATTAAACACTGGTCCGAAGGCCGATTACTGAATACAATTTTTTTTTTTAATGTCCCCCCCCCCAATTTCCCCTAATGTATTTTGCCAATTTTTTTGCATTTTTTTTTTTTTAAATTTGCATAAAATTAAAAAAAAAAGCCAAAATGTGTGTTTACAGTTTTGTTTTGCTTTTTCAAAGAAAAAACAACAATTTAAAAATATTTACTTAACAGTGAAGATTTTTAGCATTCTAGTAGACATTATAGCGAGCTCATGCAGCGCTGTCAGAATACATACAATTTGTGCATGTATTAGAAAAAATAACATTCTGTAGTTTATTTACTAATGGTTTAAGGCCATTTCGCGATTTCAGTCATCATACAGTAACCAGCAACAACCACACCTCTTTTCATCGAAAACATGCAATGCGGTGTCTTACGCGGTTGGTGCTTGTAATGATGTTTGTGTCTTTCTCTGACAGTTTTAAATGCTTCCACACTATGGACATTTTTTACGTTTTTTCAGAATAAACTGTTTACACCAAGAAAAATCTCGGTGATGACTATTATGTGGATATTTTGTGTGGTACATTGTCTGCTGATATGAAAAGTTCACTGTTAATTTATGTCAGCAATGAAATTTTGTTTTCTTTTCACATGAAACGCATTGACTATTACATGTATGAAATATAATGTGCATTTCCATTACATGTTTAGGTCTTAAATTTCATATAAGGTGGTATTAAAAAGATCTTAAAAGGTCTTAAATTTCACTTGTTCATATCTACAGAAACCCTGTATTCTAGCAACAGTATATTTTTCAAGAATAAATATTTTTTCCATTCTAAAGAAATTAAGTGTTAAAATGCGACATTTAGACTATAAAGTATAGTTAAATGTTGGTTTAATAATGAATGTTTAGTTGAGCAGTTGGTTAGTATATATTTGGGATCATTTAGGCAATATTTAAAATTATTTGTAATTTTAATGTCGGTTGGTTTATTTATTTGCTTTTTGGATTATACACACTTCAGTTTAATCATTTTTTATTCAGTAAGAATAATAATAATAAAAAAAATCTATTCTAGCTAATAAAAATGCTTTTAAGAATTAAACCTACAGAAATAACAGGCTACGGCATGGAGAGTCTGTACAGTTCACACCAGTGCTTTTACTTTAAACTCCAAGTTAGTTTTGATGCTTGCCTGTGTGCTGTGTACAGTAAGGTATGTGCAAGGACATGTATTGATTTTCCTTCATTTACACACCCAGCTCTCCCTGTGAAGCCGTCATATGCATGTCCAACTGTACAGAACTGTCATGTCACTTACTTCCTCTCTGTATCTCTTTTGCCTTCTCTCACTTTCTTTTTTTAGTCTTGTTTGAAGGCTTTTTGCACAAGTTTAGCAATCCTTAGATTATTCATCGAAGGTGAATTTAGAGGATGTTTGCAGAATCCTGCAAAACACTGCTGTCCACACCAAATGTTGGTTTTAAGATGTGCTGGGTAAGAAACGAAGAAACGATTGTCTGCCACAGGCAGCTGGCACCTGTGAATAATGGCCCATGTTTAAGATGGCAGACAGACAGTAATTTCATCAAAAGTGTGCATTGCTTTGGAGACAAACAGGAAATTGAGCTGGGAGTTTGTAATATGGGTTTGGTAGTGATGTTCTGTGGGCCTGTGTACCATGAGTTATGACTCTGTTTTTTTTTCTTTAATACTTCTGTCGGATTCCTAATGCAGCAGGAAACACCGAGAAATGCACCCACACTCACATATCTTTGACAGAAGTACAGAAGCACTCTTTGAAGCAAATATGAGCATGCTTCAGCTTGAGATCATTTGCTCGATAAGACTTTGATTTAATGCCATCTTGTTGAGTAATTTGTTACTTTTTTTTTCTCAATGGTTTCAGGTTATTAGTGCTAATTTTGCATTAGCATTAATTAGATTTTTTTTCGTTCCTTTAATCTCCCTCCGGGCTTTACAAACCAGCGATCTCGATCTCTCTCTCTCTCGCACACACACCTGATCACACAAGTACCAAAATAGTCTGCTGGTGTCGTGTCTCGGATATATGCACTCACACTAGCTCTGTTCTTGTATACTATTTCAGTTGTTGTTACGGTACTTTTGAGGGAAGCATACATGGATGATGTCATGTACATGTAAGACGGAAACCTTGAACTGGAAGCAGCTCCCCCACACACACAACGGAACAAATTTAGGTCATTTAGATGAATCTATTCATGTACAGTCAAAACAAGGCCACAGAGAATGAAAACAGGAGAGACTAAAGGAAGAAAGAATGATCAGATAAAGTCAGTGGTTCCAAGAGTATGTATGTTATAAAGTGGCACCACCAGATGGATGGCTATTTGAATGCTGCTTGTAATGTATATTTGAATGGTATCCGTGATACAGATGCATTAGGACTTGAGTTTTATGTTGTGATGGAGACATGGCTTTTGGCCATTCAGAAGTGCTTCTTGGTAGCAAATAGATCAGTATTTGTTCTATTATTTGTACAAACATCAATATGAGATGCTCTTATGATCTCTATTTTATGTGCTGGGTTAGATATTTTTGTTTATCAGAATGAAGTATTCCAGAGAGCCATGTAACAGTGCAGCGTTTGAATTCTAGAAGCCAAAAAAGCAAGCATTTTCTTCATTGAATATGTTATTGGCATTTTGTAAGAAGTTAAATTGCACAGTATACATTAGGGATGAATAACATTGGATTTTTGCTGATATCTGATATTCTGATATTTTTCAACTTATTTTGGCCAATGCCGATATACTTCCTTTTGTTTGACCACACTGCTGACGTGATCTTATTGCTAGCACAGGCCTGAGTATGCACCTCAAAATTTGGGTCAGTTCGTTCACCTTTATCATCTGTTTTGTATGCAAAATAGTGCCATATGTCACTTCTACTGTTGTCTTTATTTGCTATTTTCGATGATCCATCGTGTTTTTCTGTTGTCACGTTTCCGGTTTTGCAGCAATTTGGGAAGCACTGCTGCCTACAGGTGAACATCGGAACAGCAGCGTATGAAATACTGAACTGGGCAAAATGATGATATCGAACCATTTGAAATATAATATATACCGTTATTTTTCCATTACCGGTATACCACGCATCCCTACATTAGAGTTCCGCCTTTTCCTTCCATCAACATCACGTCTAATTAACATTCAGAAATAGAAAATACATTTTTGACATTCGTGAATCAATTCAGAAACGTCTACGTCTGCATTGTGATGCATCTAAGAATCGAACATTTCCCCCACCCCTAACCCTGAGTAATCTGACGATTATTTTGGCGATTTAATCGAGTAATAGGAAAATTATAAATCATTTGTTTGAGGTAATAAAAATGGAAATTGTTTTTACACTTTACTGCACAATCAAAATGTTGTTTAATACTGACTAAACAAAATTTAATTCAAATTTCCACACTGATAAAAATAATTTGGTGGTGAAGTAAATAATACTGAAAAATAAATTTAATTTTTACGTAAAAAAAAGGGTAAATTCAACATTAGTACTCAATTTAAGCTTGTATAATTTAAAAGTTGAATTTAAGTATATTTTACTTGGAATTGTTTATTTTTACAAAGATTAAGTAAATACCAAAGTCATGATCCCGATGTTCCCATCATGCATTCGTGCATTAATTAATAAGGTAGCTTTTTTTCCTGTCGTTGAGATGTATTTACACTGTTTTATGGCTGCTTTTGTTGTTAGGTTAAGTAACTTACTGTTTTGTAACATGTAGAGTTCATTTTCTACTCAAAATGACCCATTCATACTCCAACTATTTTAATAACAATCAAACACTGATTGTACCGTCATTGTGTATCATGTGTAAGTGAACCACATGCTTTAATGACATCGGGGTTTTTTTTCAGTGCTATGATGTTTGAGTAAAGTTTACAAACCTTGGCTGAGTGAATTGTACTTGAGGACTGCAGAGTAAACTTAATATAATTAAGTAGAAATTGCTCATCAAATTTATTTATATATTTACTTATTTTCTTTGCTTAGTTAAGTAGATTTTACTTAATTCCATACTTACATTTTACTTAAAACTGTGCGTTTAAAAGCTTGCCAAATAAAAATGAAGTATAAATAAGTTAATCTTTAATATTTGGACATTTATTTGACAGAAATGTTACAGCCACTGTAATTTCTTAAATATGTGGACATAAAAATGAGCAAGGGTTTGAGCTTTTATTTTGAAATTGCAATGAACAGTTAGCATATTGAGTAGGGGTGTACACCACCAATGGCACGGTTCGGTTCGGTTCGCGGTTTTGGAGCCACGGTTCGGTTTGGATTCTGTTTGCTTTGGGGATAGGGTTCATGTCATCTTAACAGCAATGCTAAGGAACAATAGATTCACTTAACTTAACAACAACAACAATAACTTAACTTTTTCTTTATTAACTTTGACTTCATATTTTTAGTGCAGTCAGCATACCTGAGAAAACAAAAATTACAATAATACCTCCAATGTAGACTAGTCAGAATAAAACATTTCTCTGTTTAGCTTAACAGAGTAAACTAAAATGAGATAGATAACTCCAGTGTAGACTAGTCTGAAATAAATATTTGTCTCTTTAGTGAATCAGCTTACCTGAGTAAACTAAAATGAAATGACTCCAACATAGACTAGTCAGAAATAAACACTGGCTTGTCCACTCTAAGAAACATTTGGAATGTTCAATTAAGTATTAAGCTCTGCAGCATTTTCTTTTATTTTCATCTAAATTTTTCTAGCCACATTTAAATGATTCAGGTTTCATTTGCTCCAGCTCTCTGCAACTTATATTGTTTGATTCTACTAGAATTCTACTACTGTTTGATACTACTACTTTGATTCTCTGTCAGGATGTCCCAGAAACATGAAACACCTCTTGTACTGTACTGTTAGTGGCCAATAGACTCAATACATCGTTTATATTGTTTGCGGTGCTTTCAGCTGTGCGTCATGTCCTCTCCATGGCTTCTGGTCTGTTTTATTTTCTTTATCTGGTTAGTTTGGGTTTTGGCGACTATCTGTGTCTGCCACGGAGATGCACGTGCCATTAGTCTTCAAAACACTCCGTAAACTACAATTCCCAAGCGCTGAGCGAGACTTCACAGCAGAACGGCTGAACCGGAATCGCTCTCTCTCTCGATCCGCTCTGGTGTCTGGTTACATGGCTCTGAGTGACCAAGTGCGCTAGGGTGGTGTGTAATCTGACTATTACAGCGCTCTGAGCAGCCACGGAAATCGCAGCGTTGTATAACATCCGTCTATACAGCAGAATCACTGCCAGCGCAGCTCCGCAAAACCAAAAGTAACCTTTTGCCACAAAACAATGGATTTCTTACCAATGGACGCACACAACCTCAACAATCAACAAGCATGAGAGTACCGCGGTATGCCACAAGAGTTCCGCGATACGTATCGTGGGTGGTGTATAGCGATGTTTCTGTTCGGTTTGTGATATCATTACACCGCTAATATTGAGAGAGATATTGATGTATTCTTCAGTTTGCATAGGTTTATAAATGATTTACCTTACAAATCTGATTGAATGGCACACGTTGTGTTTCTAGATTAATGTTATTATATACCCAAACTCACAACAATATGCAGAGATGGAATTTGAGACGCTCCACACATGTAAATAAGTTTGTGTGCCTTGTCATCTGAGGATATTTGCCACTTGTTGACATGGGCAAATTCAGTAGAGAATAAAAAAAAAGTTTTCTAATTGAATCAAGGAATCGTGACAGCCCTACTAAGACATATCAGCATAATTTTTATATTGGGCCAAAGCCAATATTAACATTTTAAGCCATTATTGGCCAATTCTAATATCGTTCTGATAATATTGTGCATTCCTAGTTGTGTATATATAGCATATTTTATATCCATCCTGGAGCTTTTTGTTTTGGTTCAAGGCTTAGAGGCATTCAATAAATTTTTTTTTAAGTTTCTTACTGTGAAAATTAATCTGAAAAATAATTCCAAGACAATTAATAAAGTGGACAGTTAATATGGTGCTTTATATGATAGCTTAAAGCATATTTTTCTAATTTGCAAAGTGTTTGGATATTTTGCTTGCTTGTTGCTCATCTCTCTTTTTTGTGCTTTCAGGATACATTTACGAAGCCTAACCTTGTAGATAGTTTAGTCCAAATGATTTTCTGTTTGTTTGTGTCATAGGCTGTTGCTGAGGAGCCATGTGAAAGAGGCTGCCCAAACATCACTCGACTCTTATTTCGTCTCAATCCAATTTATTTCGTCCTACTGGCGTATTCAATTGCACAACAGTGAATCATGCACTTTCGTACATGCATTTATAAATATATTCCTGCTTATCGCTTCCACCTACTTTACTATCTAGGTTCTGGAGTCTCCTCTTCACAGAGGAGACTCTCTCCCTTGTGGAGGGTGAGGGAAAAATAGGCCGAGACGGATGTGTAAGACCTGGGGGCGCTGCAGGACTTTGGAGTTAATGTTTTATTTTCGGCTCAGTGCGGCTCCGACCCAGCGCAACGCTAACGTGGGTAACGCAGCCTTGGGGTAGAGACTCCAGAGGGAAAAGCGAAGTCAAGCTACCTTTGCCGTGAAGTTAGCCAGATAAGGCGCCTCATTTTTCTCTGTGATTTATGACTGTTTTTGTTTCCTGGGAATGGGATGATGAATTTGTTTTCCAGTGTTTTTAATGCTCAACTACGAGAGAGAGACAACCTGCCCACTCCTCTCTTACGCCGTTTATGGCTCAAACAAGTGGGTGATCTTACATGTGTTACTCCAGCGACGCCGCTTTTCAGCGTGACTGACGTGTATTCCCTTCACAAGCATATATTACTCTAAAACTCGTTAATATTTAACACTGGCTAACTCCTAATCTTCGTTCGCTCACGCTGTTACATTTCTGCAATGTCTGTGGTCAGGTATTCTGCATATTGCTTGCTTTTGAAGGTCAGCTGGAATACATTAACCTTGCTTTGGGATTGCATCAGATATTTGAAAGAAATTACTTGTATGACAGTCATTCTCCCCTGTAAGGAGTAGATGGTGAGTTTGTCTCTCATTCACTTTATAAGCGTAAAACAGAGGGGGATAAAGAGGGATAAAGGGAGATAAGAAATGAAATGGAGATATAAGAAAGAGAGAGAATGAAGGTGTTTGAAGAGCTGGTTGTTCAGGGCGTGGGAGGATGCTAATGAAAGTGAAGGGTTGCTTCCGGGGGTCAAACAGAGCAAGCTTTCACATCAATCACATTTTCTCTATGTTGCTATGAATGCAAAGATTTGCACCAGATTCTGCGCTGACTTATCCTCAGGAGGCCGACTGGTTTCTGCTCATTGATCTGCCCATATTTATTAATAGAAATGCAACATGAAGAGTAAGACGGGGATTCTCAGATTTGATCTTCTACCTAAATTATTGCATTTTTAAAAACCTTCTATTCTCTGTAACCTTTACTTTTTTTATTTATGTATTTATTTATTTTTTATTCTGATGCAGAAACTGCTTCCATAGAGCTTTAAAATATATTTTGCACATTTAATTTCATTTCTTTCCACTGACCTCCCCTCAGCACCCCTTGTGGGCCTCTTTAAGTCACTTGGCCCCCAGTTTGAAAATGGCTGCACCAAAATATAAGAAGTTCCATTGAAACAACATTGATATGTGGAGTTTCTATTATACATTTTAACAAGTCTGGTGGGGTTAGCAGTTCATTTTGAGCACATAATGTCTATTTATTTGAAAGGATAGTTCACACAAAAATGAAAATCCTGTTATGAATTGCTCACCCTCATGTCATTCCTGCTTAGCAACGCAATTGACAATTTCAGGGCCCAGAAAGGGTGTAAGAACATCGACAAAATAGTCCATGTGATAACAGTGGTTCAACCTTAATTTTATGTAGCTACAAGAATACTTTTTGTGTACAAAGAAATCAAATAAACAACAAAGAAACAACTTTCTCATTCTTTCTCATAATTGTTTCTCATTCAACAATTTCTTTTTTTCCCTGTCAGTCTTCGACATGCATTCACAATAGTGCCATAACGCATGAATGTGGTGCTGCTGACACAGCTGGTGTCGTAATACTATCATGAAGGCTGACTGGGAAGAGAAGAAATCGTTGAATCAGGTTGTTATTTTTGCTTTCTTTGTGGACAAAAAGCATTCTTGTAGCTTCATAAAATTAAGGTTGAACCACTGATGTCACATGAACTACATGTTGCTGAGTATGCAGGGTGAAAAAGCTCTCGGATTTCATCAAAAATATCTTAATTTGAGTTCCCAAGATGAACAAAGGTCTTATATTTGGGTCAGTAAATGACCTAATTTGACCTTCATCTATAGCTAATCGAAACTGAAAACTAAACCCTTCAAAGCGCATACAGAAGGTGAAAGACGGAAGCATAAAGACGGATAAGGAAAAAAAAGAGAACACAAAGGGGATCTAAAGAAGAGCAAACCATCTCATGCTTATTTTCGTCATGTTTTCCCCGGAACGAATGTGCCACTTTATGTGATTATGAGCAGTGGGACACAGCTCTCAATGCTGCCGCTCTTGATTGGAGCCTCCTGTGGCGGTAAAGTGTTCTGCCTTTTGTTTAAGTCTGCATTTCTGCTGGCACTTGTGGGATTGATTAATATTGTTATTCAGACATGAGCGTCCATCTCCAGATGTTCCCCTTTTGTATTCGAACGCTCCTTCGAAGAAGGGGGCAGGAAGAGAGAGAACATAGGAGAAAAGAAAAAGCGAGCTGCTGTTTGATGTCAGGCTTACTGATACAAAAAAGGCCTGGTAATGATTGCCTTCGCCCGGGCTGATCATACCAGCTGCATCCCTTACTTCTGAGGAGAGAGAGGGAAAGAAATGAAAATGATTCTGTAGTCAGACGGCCAGACTTGGATGCTCATTTCATACGGGGAAGTCTCAAAAGAGATTTTGCTTCTGATAACTTCACATGGCGGTAGATAACAGTTGTTTGGGAGAAAGTGTTTTGCTTGATTCGCCGCCTCTGAGAATGTGTGAGATTTCAACAGGGCGTGTAGGAGGGAGCCACATCTAACCTCTTCACTTTTCTGCCTGCCTCATTCTCGCGTTCACTAGCCTCTCTCCGCCACGTCGTGTTGACGGGTACTGGCACCCTGTTGGTTTGAAGGGAGTCACCCTTGCTTTTTCAGCTGCCATGCTTCGACTGATTATTCCTGTCTTCTGCTCTGGGTTTCACCTGCTGATGATGGGAGAATATGGTTTCTCACGTGTAAGTTATGCATTTCAATGAAGCTCTTGTCAGGACCCTAGGCCCAGCCTGCTTGGTTTCATCCACTGCCTGCTTCCAGGAAGCAAGAGAATAAATTGAATTTTACTGTCTGACGTTGCAGCCTCATTCTTTAGCTGTCAACATCAGGCAGCCCACCTCCTTTAGCACTTGTCAGTGTCAGGGCCCTCCTATTAATGTCAGCATATACAGCGTTATTGAATAAGAGATGCTGAATCTATTGTTGTTGTTTTTTTTTTTTTTTTTTTTTTTTTAAGTAACCCCAAGGTGTTAAAATTGCAGCTTTGTTGCTGATGAAAAGATTCATTGATTCTGTTGTAGCCTAATTAGTTGTTTTTTGTTTCATCACTTTTTTGTCTTTTACGTTATGTAGTTGCCTTTTTTTCTACAAATAATGTTATAGTATCTTATTTATTTTCTTAATTATGCTTCAACTGGAAATTACTTTTAGTTCATTTTATTTCAATAGTCTGATGCATTTTCAAGTGAAATGGGGTAATCAGTGCTTATCTACCCAACCAAATAAAAGGCTGGTGTCAGTAAAAAAAATTTTTTGAAAGAAATTAGAAAAACAAATGTATTCAAAAAGGACACACTAGAACACACAAAGTGACAGTAAAGACATTTATAATGCTGCAAAAAAGATTTCAAATAAATGCTGTTCTTTTATGCTTTCTCAAAGAAATTGTCAGCTGATTATAACAAGAAATGACTAAAGACTGGAGAAGACTGGTTCCTAAAAATTCAGCTTTGCCATCACAGAAATAAATTGTATTTGAAAATATAACGTATAAAACTTAAATAAAAAGAGAATCCTTTTAAAATAATTTGAAGGGGTCATGACATGAATTTTTCATGATTTTAATATGTTCCTTGATGTTTACTTATAATGTTAATAAAGTTTTTTGGCACATGAAGCAAATAAATATGTGGAAAAATGATTATTTTCAACCTTCATTCGGACCCACTATCTAAAACTTTAATTTGTAAAGCAAAAGGTCGGAGGATTTCGATGAGAAGAGGAGACTGTTTTTCCTTTGCTAAAGTAAAGAAGCTTCTGTGTACGACAGTTTGCACAAGCTCGATTAAAGTGATTATATGTTTTAATTATAGATCATTTTCTTTAAAAAAAAACACACTGATTTGCTACAGGAGTCCTTTATTCACCCCCTGGAGTCATGTGAGACACTTTTTATTATGGGTGGATGTGCTTTTTTTGGACTTGCTTTGGACTGATGAAGAGCCACCCATTTCCATAATAAAGGTTGGGAGAGCCAGAACAATTTTTAGCATAACTCTGATTGGATTTGGCTGAAAGAAGGAAGTCTATACATCTAGGATGCCTGAAGTGTGAGTAAATAATGGGCTAATTTAAACTCTAAACTAACCCTTTAAACTTTTGAATGATAGTGTATATTTCCCTTGCTTAATTTTTCAGCTCTTTTGCCTTTATTGATATTTTCTTTCCCTCCAGTGAGTTTCTGTTTTGATCTGAAATTGTGTCTCTTTGTTTAACTATATGATAATATCAGCAGCATAGTTGTGTATGAGACATTGTGCAAAGTAAAATAACAAATAGTGTTTAAAAAAAGCAGTTAAATAGAATGGAATAGCAGTGGTGGAAAAAAGTGAATTAAAAAGATTAAACTAACAGTGTAGTGACTTTTAGAGTAAAAGTTGTCTCTCTCTCCACTGTTTCACGCTCATTGGCAATTGCACTCCTTCTGTTGATCCTGTTTGCATTTTATTACACATCACTATTTCCTCATTCCTGAGAAACTACTTGATTATGCCATTTTGCCAGAAATTTGCTCCGGTTGACAATCCTCCCATCCTGATTTTTCAATTACTGACACTCTCTCAATCCTGTTCCATCCATAAAAAAAAAAGTGAAATAACTCTGCAAATGAGGCGTCACGGCTTCTAAATGTAAGTTTCTCACGGAAACAGACATTGTCTTTAATTTACCGCTCATTTGAGTGTTGTGACACGTCCGTGCCTCTTTATTCGGCTAAACTAACAGTTCATTTCATCCATAATAACCATCATCATTGTCGTCATTTTGATTTAGACATGAGCTGGAATCCCATCAGCAAATGAATTTTGTTGATGGACTACTACACTCCCCTTCTCTGTTTTCTCCGCTCCAGTCCGATTTGACAAATTCAATTCAGGGTGAGCCCCCCTTTTGCTTCACCTTGAAAATTCACACAGGCATACATGCTAGGATTTGATTAGTGGATGCTTGGAGGCATGCGGCTTGTTGATTAGAATTGGACGAGGACTGCATTTTGATGGGAACAGACATTACACCGACTCTTGCTCTCTCTCTCTCTCTCTCTCTCTCGCCGCATAAACACTCGCTCTTCCTCTGCGTTGCCCTCGTAGCTTCTCTGCGAACCCGCCTTGATTCTCTGCAAACTCTCTACTTTCTTGCAGTCTTTCACCGTACTCTGTCACTCGCTCATCAACTCCATCCTTTTTTCTCCTCTTCTCTTCTCCCTCACTCATGATCATTTGTTTCCTTCCCCTCTCCTCCCAGTGGGAAGCCCCATTTTTCGCCATTGGCAGGTTCTATAATCAATAGGATAAGGGGAAAAGCTGGCGAATGAAAGAAACCAGTGGCTTTTTTTGTATGCAGCTACACATTACTCTGTTCTCCACTGATTATTTTGTTACTATGGTACATTTACCTCTGTGGTGAGATGTGATTAACCAGCTCTTAGGGGGCCTGAGCCCTCAACTCCCATCGCAATCAGCCGCAATACCTAAAAGACTGGCCGAGATTTCATCTTCCCCTCGCACCTCTCTACGACTACAAGTTAAATATGTTCAGAGAGCCTTATTCTGTCTACGTACACCCAAGAGACCCCATGTACTGGAAATCATTACGATCCCTTTGGAGTGGCTGAAGCAAGGGGAAGTTACTGAACAGACAGATATAAAAGAAGACGTGGGGGAGTGAGGAAGAAAAAGAGTAGTATGAGGATCCATATTTAGGACATGGGCGCTACAGTACGACAACATCCCTCCATGTTGGAGAAGCTGTAGTTTTAAACCTTGTACAGCTCATTTGCATGTAAAAAAAAAAAAAAAAGGACTGTGCTCGTTTACAGTATGTGCGGATAGTGGTATGTACACATGCATACAATCATGCCTTTTTGCGGCTTTGAATTAAGAGCCAATGCAGCAGCATTTTGCATAAATAAATATATAAATAATAAAAACACCCATTAAGTATAGTCCCACTGGTGCCATAAGTTTTGTTATAACTATTTGTATCCTCTTGTAAAGTGCAGCACGATAGTGTTTTATCTTCTGACTTTGGCTATTTTGTAATGAAACTGGCACAAGAAAGTCTGTTTCTGTGAAAGTGTTGGTGACATCAATCCTGCCACAGCTCAGCCAAGATAGCACTGCCTCTCAGTCTCATCGGACTGTCTCTGTATTGCTCTGCGTTTTACTTTAAACAGCATTATCTTTCTCTCTTTTCTCTCGTTTCTTTTCTCCAGTCCTTCTTAGTTTCCAGTTTCCGGGTTGTGGTCAATTTCGGCTGTAATTTAGCCTTGGAAGCGCACCCATGCCTCTTGACACTGGCTCTCTGAAAATTGGCTATTGATGCTCTTCTACACTTACACTGAGGCAATTTTACACAGTTCTGTGAGACCGCACTCAACCCAGCCCACCATGACTGACATGATCAGCAGTTCATAGTGCTGATTGTTCGTTCTTTTTCTTTCGGTGACCGTAGTTTAAAGCATGTGATCATAGGCAAAGGCAGATGAGCTTTTCTTTTGCTCCTACCTGCCTGATTTTAGTGGGCTTAACCACCAATTTACCAGAGATTCTGTTTGACCACTAAGGACAATTGAGAATTGAGTGAAATTGCAGTTTATTTTTTTTTTAGCTGTTTGTGGAAAAGAATGGGGCTTGAACTTCTTTCAATTACCTTTACCTGAGCCTAGATGGATCTTGAAAGACAAATTGATGGATAGATGTTTACAAAATGCCTGCAAAATGCACACAGGCTAATGTTGAGCTACAGGCAAAGGTCAGTTTTAGTTGAATTTGAGTTTTTCACAGAAATTATTTTTTTTAAGCCCTCCAAATAGCCATTATACATTTAAAATGATATAATATTTTCTGAGAAGTTTATGCTCACTTCCTGAGGACAGGTGCTTCCCCTCAGCACAAGTTTGATATAGTAGTAAGGCGCATTATTCCAGCTTTGTGAACATTCATAGTGAAGCAGTGAAATGTGATGTTCAAACCCATACTGATGTAAACAAAACAATTGCACTGACTGACAAATCCAATGCATGCACATGATCCTGATATTACAGTATTTCAGAATATCTGTCTTGGCGAGTATTCGCGCAAACATAATCTGTTATGTCCTAGTTGTTAAGGAAAAACATCTGATGTGTAACAATATATTCGATTTGTGCATTACAGTACGTCTTAATGTATAGGCCATCTGTCTCATTAATGTTAATTTAACAATAAAAGAAAAGACAATCACTTGCTGCTCTTGATAATAATCCGTTTTTTTGTAATGAATACACTAAAGTGATTTTTATATTTGTTTTTCTCATTTAAATGCTTATTTTTAGATGTAAGATTGCACTGTTTAATTTGTTTCTTTTTTACATTATTTGTTCTACTGTTTATTAGCATCATTGTTCTGATTTTTAATAACAAAGATAAAATAGCTATACTGTGATTATTAATTTAGTAGTAGTTATAAAACGAAGTGGAGGAAAAATGTAGGGCTGGTCCGAATACCATTTCTTGAGCTTCGAAAACTGTGGTAGAAATCGACACCGAATATTTGAAGTTTCGTAGGGAAGAACCAAGGTAGTGCAGCGGTGCGTTTTGGTGCAATATAGACACGCGACACGTTCAGAATGACTAAACTTTTAATAAACTACAGAACAGCGGGAGCCGAAAGCGGCATGCATCACGTGGACAGGGCTTTATAGCTTTTGGGACACTGCACTGATACAAAACAAAGAAAGAAGATTCAAATCTCAAAATTGAAAATCGAATGGCAACCCACCGAACAAATATTCGAATAATCGAATATTCTGGTCCAACCCTAGAAAAATGCAATGTTGCTTGGTGATTTTGCCTTGGAACCATCAGAAAACCTTTAAATAAATGTTCTCAAAACTCTATTGACTTCAAACGGGTGTTGCTAAGTAATTTTTTGTTCATACATAATTCTGAAGGTTTTTTAATGCCGATTGTGAAAATAAAAAGAACACATCTTTGAAAATGCACTTATTGCGACTCATTTTACCAGCACGGGTCACATATTATTATTTGGTTAGAAATTAAACTTAAAATAGCAGGAACATCAAATACAGATACATGTAACATTTTAAATAGTTTAATGACATGAAAACATAAAAGCTGATATAAGCTATAAAACAGTGTATTTGGCAGAATTGTAATAGTATTGCTACTGTAAAAGATATGTTAGGCCTGAACAAGGTTTTTCACCATAAAATGGTAAAATGTCATGGAAAATATTTTATTGGAATCTCTGCTTTGTCATGTCTTTACTGTTACAGCTGAATAAAAGCTTGTTTGCAGAAACATCTGTTACAGGCTGCAGTTGTAATTGAATGAACTCTCCAACCTGCTTCCTACACACAATGGGTTAATCGGTTTGTTTATGCTTATTGAATTCCCTCATTATTAATCAATGCCTCACTCGACACGCTTCCCCTCTCGTTATTGGAGAGTTAAATTTCCGCCGTGGCAATTCCCACAGACAATAGAGGCCAAATCAATGGAGATGTAGAGCGCAAGATTGTGTCTGAATGGAATTAAAATAAACATCTTTGCTCCATTAGCAATGCCTTTCACTTTTAGCTCCAGGGGGAGAGCTTAATTTGTTGAAGAAGGTGGAATCTACTGACGTTAAATGGGCTCTGACAAATCGTTAGATTTAGTCAGTAGTTAGTTACTACTATTGGTTAGAGCCAATAGTAGTAACTGCTAGTCCTGACTTAAATGGTTTTCTCACCCAAAAATGAAAATTCTGTCATTTACTCGCCTTCAAATTTCCAAACCTGCATTGTATATGTAATTTCTTTCTTCTGCTGAACACAGGGTTTAAAAAAATGCAGTTAACCAAACAATCATGTTATCAGAATTACACTAACATGTATTTTTTTTCTTTTTCTCAGCTGGGTGCAGAGTTTTGGCCATGAGGGTCTGGGGCTCCTGTTGGATACGCTGGAGAAGCTCCTACTCAAAAAACAGTAAAACTAATTACATTACCCACATTTCATTTTCATATGCTCCCTACTAGGTTTCAAACTAGTTGTGTGTTCTACCTTCAGAGTGAGTCCTGTGGTCATAACAGTTTGTTAACTAAACTCTTTGACTTGGGTTTTTTCTTGTGGTAACCCACTGAGCTCCACTTGCTTTCACTCATTCTTGCTTTTTTTGTGTTGTTTTTTTTTTTTTCAGCCAAGAAAAAGTGGATAAGAAGAGTCAACACAAAGTCATTCAGTGCCTCAAGGCCTTTATGAACAACAAGGTAATAACGTCACTGAGCTGCGGGTTCACTTTATAACTACCTTTGATTTCAGACAAGTCTCATCTCATATTGGATAATTATCAGAATTCAAAGGCCACATACATAATGCACCTAAATATGGTTGTGATGACTTTTGTGAGATCTACAGTCTTCACTCCCATTTGTGGTGGTTGCGTCGCTGCTCACTTGCATAAGTTAAACTGTTTGCTGTTTTTTATCACCACCCCTCAAGGGAACAATTTATTTTATGAGACCCTGGAAAACAAAACCAGTCATACTTTTTTTTTTTTTTTTTTTTTTTTTTTGATATCTATACATCACCTAAGATACAACTATTAGAAAATCTGGAATCTGAGGGTGCAAAAAAATCTAAATATTGAAAAAATCGCCTTGTCCGAATTAAATTCTAAGCAATGCATATTACTAATCAAAAATTAAGTTTTGATTATATTTATGGTAGAACATTTACAAAATATCTTTATGGAACATGATAATTACTTAATATCCTCATGATTCTTAGCATAAAATAAAAATCTGTATTTTTGCCTATTAATACAAATATACCAGTTCTACTTAGGACTGGTTTTTGTGGTCCAGGGTCACATATAAGGCCCTATAAAATCCCCCCAGTTCACCCAATTTTTGTTTTCTGTTTTCATTTTTCTGGACTTTGTTTTAATGATTAAACTAAACTTTTATAAATCATAAATCATAATTAATTGAAATCATGAACTTTTTTTTTTTTTTTTTTTTTTTTTTTTTTCTCAAATTCTGCTTCCATTATTTTTTTTGCATTGCATTTTGATGATTTCATTTTCATGTTTTTTAATAATGAAAAGTGTCTCTTTTTGTCTCAAAAGTGATTTTATTAAAAAGTTTTTTTTTTTTAATAAAAAAAGTAGAGTTTTTATCTTAAGCATATTTTAAAACCCTTATCTGGTTTATTTATTTATTTTTTTATTGCTCTTTTATACTATTTCAAATTGTTAATAGCCATGAAAATAGCCAAAGAAGATGACATGGTGTTAAATCACCAACCAGCCAACCATCACATTTAATCAAAAGTCACAAGTGACAGAAAATGTAGAATAAAGAAACAAAAATAGAAGAAAATGGTGTATTTATCCACTGTGGATGTATTTCATGAGTTTCAGATCTACTTTTTGAAGTAGAAATCTCATCATTACCCTAAAGCACCAGCTTCAAACAAGACTCATTCCAGTCGCTGTGGCATCTCAGCCGACCCCTTCATCAGCTGCCGCGTTACATCTCCGCTAACTCGCCGCGCTCCCGCTCCTCCCCGCTGGACACACGTACCTGCGGCAGCTTTCAAATGGTCAGGAGCGATAAGAGGAGAGCTTCAGATGAAGGGGGCTGCAGACAGCCACCACTCTGAACTCGGGAGGGGGGTTACTCCGCAAGGCCGAGGTGGAGAGGTCTGAGGGGGCTTTTGATGATTTGCACACTCCTGTTAGAGAGATGTGTTAGAAGTGGATCTCCAGTGGTGTCTCTGATGTTGTTGAGATAGCCCGGGGTTTGAGGAGTTACCGCTGCCTTGTGCAAACATACATACAAGTGTGGTAGCGATAGAGATCTGTGGTGTTTTGATCCATGTTCGTTCGCTGCGTATGTGGCAGATGTTAGACAGACAACTTGTCAGTTGTCAGCATATCCCATGGTGTTTGAGTGAAGTTGAACTAATCTTATCTCAAAAGCTGTTAGCAGTCATCTATCAGCCTCGCTAACAAGTCTGATTCTTTGTTAGAATGATGTAGGAAAGTAGGTGTGCACATGGATACATGATTGTTTTATTCAATTTTTGTTGTTGTTGGTTTTAGGGTTTTATTTTTAGTTTATTTACAAAACATTATAGAATTTCAGCTATTTTTGAAACAGAAGTTAGTAATGGAACTGGAACGTGGAACGGGATTTCAGCCTTTCCCAGGAGTTTGATTGACATGCTATCTGACTAATCATAATGCCTGATCCACAATTTGTCTGACAAACAACCCAAGACGAGGTTTGAGACAACATTTTGATTTCATGCCATATCTAGTAGTAAAGTGGAAGATCTGTTCACGTGCCACTTGAACTGAGGCGACTGCATTCTCATGTGACGCATCACTCAGTGAAAAATACATCGCAGTGCAAAGAGGACACTGACAAGTGCCAACAGACAAACCAGAGCATGTTACTTTTGGCATTAACAGCCTTCAAATTTAGTCTTTTTCATAGAAAAACAATAAATATCATTTTTGGTGCTCTTTAATTTGGCCGAGCACTGTAGCAGTTTAAATATGAATAGACCTCTTTCTGCTAGTTATAGCATGAAATACAAATGTGGATCTCCCTAAAAAAGAACCCAAGTATTGAACTTTGGCATGGCATGTAATTTAGGTAAAAAATTGGGGGAAAAAAGTTTTATTGTGCAATATTATTACAATTTAAAATGTTTTTTTTTTTTCTTATCATAGCCAAGCTTAATTTTCAGCAGTCATTACCCCAGTCTTCAGTGTCACATAATCCAAATAAAAAAAGAAGACCTAGACCCTGACAGGGCGCTACAAACACAGAACAAATTTACAGCCACATAGCAAATCTTTGGCAACCACTCACAATGCCCTAGCAACATAGCTGTGAGTTTTGCACACTTTGTAACAGAAAACGTAAAAATCTAGTCATTATCTACAGTGTGTAATTAGTTTTCTTTTCCCCAGGAGCTTCACAAGTTGACTTTTTTTTTCTATGACTGTATTCAGTTGTCCCATCATTGACTCTAATTGACATGCCATTTGTTTAAAATGGAAACAAAGCAATTAAGCGCATCAGTGCATATTTCAGTTGGAAATCTGTCATGGTCACCCACTGAGGAAATATAAATGGGTTGAGGCCATGTTGTTTTCCTGAGGCCCGTTTCTGTTGAATCAAAGAAAAAAAAAACACTGCATCTATTTCTGTGTAGTCATTCTGGGAATTAATTTGCTGGAGATCCCAGTAGTGTTTTTAGAGTTTCAAAATCTACTACACACACCCCTCAGCCCTAAAGGTCTGGTGTAATCCCAAGCACCCGACAGGTGCCGAGAGCCTTATTTACCCAGCGGCCTGTCACCGCTCCAGACCTCTCACTTCAGCCCCGCAGCATCCTGGGACATATTCCGCCCATGTTGCCTGCCAGCCAGGTGCTCCCGTCCAGCTGTCACCAACTCCTGTGGAATGAAGACAGAAAATGGCTGAAATATGTTTACATCCATTACTGTGCGTAAACACTGTGATAACGCGTTATCTCCCCTGTGCCTCTGAGGCGGGAAGGATGTTTTCATACCTAAGTTTGCATAAAAAACTGCAGAAACATCTGTTCTGAATGACAACAAGTCTGAGCTATGGCAGTTGGAGCCATTAATTGGCATGAGTTATGAAGCAATTAACACAACTTAGAGAATTTGCTGTCCTAAAGCTTTTTAGTCAAAAATTAATTCACTCAGGATGATTCATGTCTTGAAAATTGCTAAACTTGAGTCACAAGTTATTTTATGCTGTTGCAAGATGGCAGCCGATTTGGGTCTTCTAAATTTAGTCACATGATTACCCATATTTATTTATTTGGTAATTTCTAAACAATCAGATCATGTAAATTCAGAATGACTCTAGCTATTTTTTCAACCCTTACACACAGACAGTCAACTTTTTATGAACTGTTTCACGCCAAGTGAATCTATTACACACAAAGATTGACAGAGTAGAGAGATATCGTCTTTTAAGTTACATCAGAGTGTTTGGAATTAATGAGAAATTCGTCCTGTGGTGTTGGCGCTGCGGTCGTCATTAACCGAACCCCCCTGTGTTCAGACGTGGATATTCTCCCCTCTTTGACTCCTCGCTTCTCTCTGCAGGTCTCGATCTGCTCTTGTCGTTTCAGACCCCCAAGGCTTTTCTGTCCTGTGTCTGTGTTCTTCATTCACCTTTATGCTTGCCATTTCTTTCTTTCTTTCTTTTTTTTTTTTTTTTTACCCTCCCTCTCTCTTTCACGCTACTATTAACATATCCCTGATCGCAGTTTTGTCATTACTTCAAGGACAGAGCAACAGGCAGCTACGTTGTGTCCTTCTTCGGTTCCTTCACTTTTGGAAAGAGTCACCTCTAATTTAAAAACTAAAACTCTTGCCCATAATTGCTACTTTGAACTGAATGTGTCCCTCAGTATTTCTTAACCCTTTGGAAAGTATTTACAATAACATACCCTTTGGATTAATGCTTGATTTTTATTTATTTTTTAATTTAAATATCATATAATAATCACTCAAAGTAATAATTATTTTAGTTTTATTTTATTGTTGAATATTGTTGTATACTGTGGAAGCCCGTTTCTGCCACTGAATAAAGAATAAAAAAGTTAATTGTGACTTTTTTTGGCAGTTACGTAATATAAATTTATAAAGTCAGAATTGCGACATGTAAACTCAGAAGTCTTTTTTTTTTCTTAGAATTGCACGTTTGTAATTGTGACTTTAGAACAAATTTATAACACCCAATTCTGAGGACATATCAGTTCAGGGATTATATCTCATAATTATGAGGAAAAGTCAGAATTTGTGAGAAAAAAAGAATTGCGAGATACATTATTGTGAGATGTAAACTTGCATTTGCGAGGAAAAACAAAAAAATTGCGAGATAAATCTTGCAATTGTGATATAATCTTGCATTTGTGAGAAAGTCAGAATTGCGAGATGTGAACAGACAGGTACAAACTTGTATTTGCGAGAAAAACAATCAAAATTGCGATTTTGCAATTATGAGAATAAAAGTCAGAATTATGAGATGTAAACTTGAAATTGCGAAAAAAAAAAAAAAAAAGAATTGCGAGATAAAAATTCACAATTTCTTTTTTTTTTTTCATTCTTTATAAGTAATTACATTCAGATTAGATTCACTGAGTTGATCTTTTGCTGAGACGCTGTATTTTTAGCAGTGGTGCAGTGTTTGGTATAGCATCACAGAAAACACTGTGTTATGTATTACATTTTTTTTTTCTTTCTGTCTGTCTGCAGTATGGACTGGAGCGGATCCTTGGAGAGGAGAAGAGTCTGGCACTGTTGGCCCAAGCCATTGACCCTGGTCAGCCGGCCATGATGACAGATGTGGTCAAACTGCTCTCTGCAATCTGCATCGTGGGAGAAGAAAATACGTAAGCCTCTCATTTTACCTTTTCCAGCCTTTCAGTTGAAACCAACCTGGTTATGATGCAATTATTGTTCTTTCTTGTTTCAACCTGATTTCATAATTTAAGCCCCATCATTATATTCTGAGTTGTATGCTCCTATTGTGATTTTTAACATTAACATTTTCAAATAGGCTATCAAATATGCATTTCATATATTTTTAAGTGTTCAGTTTGGGCCACAGTTTATTGAACTTTCATAACTTGCAAACTTAAATTAACTTAAATAAATGCTGTTTGCTTCAGCTCTTCTCTTGCAAACAGAATGTGTATCAGAATTGCGTAGCCTTGTAACATTCTTAGGCCGTGTTCACACTTGGCGTCTTTTTTTTTTAACTGCCAGCGTGTTTTACATTATAACCCTATGGAGTAGACAGTGTTTTCAAAAAAGAGTGTTTTTTTAAACGCCACCGCCGGTATCTTTTTCTGCAGCTCAGAAAAAGTTTTCTGAAAAGTATGCCCTACGTCACCTGCCTTTTTGACAGCTGACCAATGACAAGCGAGTCGTGAGTCCTGAAGAAAAAATGGAGAAGGTGTCGGTAAATAGATTTAATTGTTGTGAACCAAAATTCTCCTCCCCGTTAACTTCCAAAACCGAAAGGAAGCGAAGTGGGAGAGAGAGAGGGGGATGGGATCGGGAAAGGTCTGCGTCCTTTTTAAATACTGTCCTATCAAATAATAGGCAAGAATGACAAAAAATAAAAAAGCCAACGCAAGAGCGAGCTTCTACTTTTCTCTACATTTCTCACATTCATACCGTTGCAGCTGTTGTTATAGCAAAAACGCTGGCAGATTTTTTGTTTTTTGTACTAAAAAAGCACCCAAGTGTGAACATACCCTTAATGATGCTTTTTCCTCTTTACTATTTTTGATTTGGACTTTTTTGCATTCAGGTTTTAAGCATAGCGTTTTAGCTCAAACGCATAAAGCACGACTACTACTTTGCATACTCTTGTTTAAATTTACAGAAAGTTGTAATTGTCTTCCATGAAAAGTGTATTTGGAGCAGTAAGTGCACTCAAAACACCCTCCATACCAGAGAGAAGTGCAATCCCAGCATAACCCTCTGCGAAAAATGTAAAGCCAAATCAAAGCCGTGACCCTTACTTTTACTTTTTCTTATTTCCTGCATGAAGTTTGGAGAAGGTCCTTGAGGCCATCACCACGGCAACTGAGGGAAGAGGGGTGGCCCGCTTTAACCCTATCGTTCAAGGTCTTAGTGTTCGCTCAGTCCAGTTACAGGTAAGCGTTTACGGCTCCTAATCTGCCTTCTTGTTCACTCGTTTTCTGCTGATACAGCCCTACCAGTGCCCTCATAACCTCAATACACACTCAGCCACATATACATATTTATACCTGCGATAGCTGCAAAGAAAGAAACTTGTAGATAGATAGTGCCACTGGTGACTCTCTACAGAAAATATGATTACTGTGAGCTGTGTATATGCAATGTCTTTTAGATAATTTTTTCTCTTCAAGTAGTGGCTACATCTTTTTTTTTTTTTTTTTTTTCAAGTAAAATTATATAAATGTATATTTTTATTTTTATGTATTATTGTTTTATTTTTTTCAGTATGTTTGTTTTTATAGGAAAGCAAGATGGAAAAGACACTGATTAAGACATTTTTAGACAAATATCTGTTCGAAATCCCTAGTTGTCTGTTAATTAGCACTGTAGTAATAAAGTAACACTAGCCATTTTCACAGTGCTGTTCACACTATTGTCACAGACTGGTGTTGTGTGCATTGCTTAGTAGGGGAAATACATTTCCTTTATATACTATTCCATTTTGAAAGTTTCCCTCAGAGATTTGAGGGCCGGTAAATGGTCATGCTGAGATGAAGCACCAGCAATTTGCTTGATAGTGACTTCAATATAACGATGAAGTCACAGGCTCTGAATCACCTCTAAAACGCAATTTACACTTTAAAATCCCCCAGCGACTGTGTATAGAGGCCTTCATGAAAAGGATCAGAAAACAAATGTGCATGTCTGCTCGTTAACGACCAGTCCTTTATACAAGAATGCATTTCAAAAGTTTATATAAGTAAAGATGCGTAATGCTCCTTTAAACTGTATGGTGCTTATGCAGGTGTGAAATTCATTTTTTCAGTTCAAAATTAAACATTATAAAACAAACTTAATTTCCTGTCCCTTTCCGACAAATCAACATGACCTTTTGTTTAGCCAGCACGCTCAGGGGCTCAGGACACTTGTGAAGCACAGAGATTAGTGCCTCCAGTTACAGCTCTTCATTTGCATTGTAAAGCATAAACTGGCATTAGTCAAACATCCCTGATGAGATTTACCATAATCATTTCATAAATTATTAATAATTTGATTAGGGCTATTTAGACCTGTGCCCGCAAATCAGACAGAAGTGCATCACAAGTCAGGATCTGTAAACCACAAATCATGTAATGAACTTTTTTTTTTTTTCTATTGTACACCAACAATAGAAAATTGACATCAACTTCATTTCATATTTTATGTTTAGAATCCGTGATTGACTCAAACAGTGGAATAGATCACAAAATTAGAACACTAAAAGATAAAAAGTTCAGAAAAAAGTTATTTATAATTTATCATTAAATAATTAAAGGAGTTAAATCTAGCTATCATTCTATCAGTTGGTCCATCTATCATCTATCCATCATTCTGTCTACCTGTCTGTTGTTCTCTCTTTCTGTCCATTTGCCCACTGACAAAGAAGTGATCAGTCTATAATTTTAATGATAGGTTTATTTTAACAGTAAGGGGTTTGCATTTTAATTATTGAAATAAGTGTTTGATCCTCTCAGCAAAATTTCTGGCTCCCAGCTGTCTTTTGTACAGGTAACTCTCTTAAAGGGAATGCTTCTAATCTCATCTTGTTACCTGTATAAAAGACACCTGTCCACAGAAGCAATCAATCAATCAGGTTCCAAACTCTCCACTATGGCCAAGACCAAATAGCTGTCCAAGGATGTCAGGGACAAGATTGTACATCTACACAAGGCTGGAATGGGCTACAAGACCATCACCAAGCAGCTTTGTGAGAAGGTGACAATAGCTGTTTCGATTATTCGCAAATGGAAGAAACAGAATAACTGTCATTCTCCTTCGGTTTGGGGCTCCATGCAAGAACTCACCTTGTGGAGTTTCAATGATCATAAGAACGGTGAGGAATCAGCCCAGAACTACACAGGAGGATCTTGTCAATGATTTCAAGGCAGCTGGGACCATAGTCACCAAGAAAACAGTTGGTAACACACTACGTCGTGAAGGACTGAAATACTGCAGCGCCCACAAGGTCCCTCTGCTCAAGAAAGCACATGTACAGGCCCAATGAACATCTGAATGATATAGAGGAGAACTGGATCAAAGTGTTGTGGTCAGATGAGACCAAAATCAAGCTCTTTGGCATCAACTCAACTCGCCGTGTTTGGAGGAGGAGGAATGCTGCCTATGACCCCAAGAACACCATCCCCACCATCAAACAAAGAGGTGGAAACATTATGCTTTGGGGTGTTTTTCTGCTAAGGGGACAGGACAACTGCACCGCATCAAAGGGATAATGGATGAGGCGAGAACCTTTGGTGAGAACCTTATTCCCTCAGTCAGGGCATTGGAAATGGCTCATGGCCAGCATGATAATGATCCAAAACACATGGCCAAGGCAGCAAAGGATTGACTCAAGAAGAAGCACATTAAGATTCTGGAGTGGCCTAGCCAGCCTCCAGACGTATCTGTCTGTCTGTCTGTCATTCTATCTATCTGTCATTCTATCTATCTGTCTATCTGTCATTCTATCTATCTATCTATCTATCTATCTATCTATCTATCTATCTATCTATCTATCTATCTATCTATCTATCTGTCTATCTATCGTTCTGTCTATCTGTCTATCTATCTGTCGTTCTATCTATCTATCTGTCGTTCTATCTATCAGTCTGTCTGTCTGTCTCTCTGTCTATCTAATCTCTGTCGTTCTGTCTGTCTGTCGTTCTATCTGTCGTTCTGTCTGTCTATCTATCTATCTATCTATCTATCTATCTATCTATCTATCTATCTATCTATCTATCTATCTGTCTGTCGTTCTATCTGTCTGTCGTTCTATCTATCTATCTATCTATCTATCTATCTATCTATCTATCTATCTATCTCGTTCTGTCTATCTGTCGTTCTGTCTATCTGTCGTTCTGTCTATCTGTCGTTCTGTCTATCTATCTGTCGTTCTATCTGTCATTCTATCTATCTGTCATTCTATCTGTCTATCTGTCGTTCTGTCTATCTGTCGTTCTGTCTATCTGTCGTTCTATCTATCTATCTGTCGTTCTATCTGTCATTCTATCTATCTGTCATTCTATCTGTCTATCTGTCGTTCTGTCTATCTGTCTGTCTGTCTGTCTGTCTATCTATCTTTCTGTCTAACTGTTGTTCTATCTATCTGTCGTTCTATCTTTTTATCTATCTATCTATCTATCTATCTATCTATCTATCTATCTGTCTATCTGTCGTTCTGTCTATCTGTCGTTCTATCTATCTATCTATCTATCTATCTATCTATCTATCTATCTATCTATCTATCTATCTATCTATCTGTCTATCTGTCGTTCTATCTATCTGTCTGTCATTCTATCATCTGTCGTTATATCTATCTATCGTTCTATCTTTCTATCGTTCTGTCGATCTGCCTGTCTATCGTTCCATCTATCATTCTATCTATTTTCCTATCTATTGTTTTGTTTGTCTGTCTGTCTGTCTGTCTGTCTATCTATTGAATCTTCTGTCGCTCAATCTATCTTTTGTTCCATTGTTCTTTGCCGTTTGTTCTAATATTCTATTTTTCTCTCTCTCTCTGTCTGTTGGTCTATCCGTCTGTCTTCTGTTTTATCATCTGTCTGTTTGTTTGCATATGTAACTTTGTCTTTCTGTAAAAATATACATTGACAAGGATCATACGAGGACCATACAGGCAGTCTGTCTGTGTGTTTTAGTTATGACTGGGTTTGAATTCTCTTGTTGCAGTATGGGTTTACACATTTAAATGTGGTGTGCATGCTAATTCTCGAGACCTGCCCTGCTGTTCTGCAGAGTACTGGCCCAACAGAATGACACACTCGTTCGGCTGCGTGGCTTAATTGTTGAGGCTGATCAAAGTAGCCATGTTTTAGTTTAATTGGTAGCAGAGGGAGGTTGAAACAGGCACTAAGCTTTCCCTTCGAACATGCCTAGAGAGGGCACGTTTACATGCTTTCTCATATCTAGCTTTTAGGATAAACCACCAACTCAGCAGTTAATGTTGCAGCTGAAAGTATATCCTTTTGACATAATGACAGAATTGAGTACTTTACTGTGACCTGCAGAGTTCAACATATTTAGTAGTGCTGTGGCTCTAGACCACCAACTGCAAAATATTATGTTTAGCATGCATTTATGCACAAATAATTCCTCTTCCAGTTCCAAAGCTTTTCATAGTGTTGAATAGTTCATATGAAGCAATTGCATGCTCTACAATAGCAGGTTGCTTTGGAAATGGCCCCTTATTGGCAGTTTTTTCTCCATTAGACAGGAATCATTGAAATGGGAGTAGAAAAATATCCAAGGCATGCTGGTTAATATCCATGAAGGCCAACTGGTGTGTTTAGAGGCCTCTAGTAATGTTTTATTGATTGACTGGTTATTGTTCCTGTTTGCTAATAGTCAGCTGTGATCTCCTTTAACCGCATGAATCATTTATCAAAGACTGTTAAAGCTAGGAATGGTTTGGAGTGTTCTTTTGGGTTTCTCTTCTCTTCCTCTCTCCACTCTTCTTTTCTTGCTGGAGATATTTAGGGGCTGTATCTTCAAATAGATGCTCTTAGACAGACACACACCCAGACTGCATAAAGTTCAGTTTGTTTATGTAGGACTGAGAAGCAGGCAGCGCTCAGGGTCAACCGTAGACTGCACTGGAGAGCTTTATTTTTGAGGATTTTTCAAGAGCTTGAGGATACCAAGTATTTTTTGCTTTGCATGTGTCTGTGTGCTCATGCATGGGAGTTAGTAAATGATTCAGCATGTTTTTTTTATCACTACATAATTTGTGTTTTCATGTCTGTCTAGTGGATGTTTCTTTTAGCGCTGTATTACTCTGAGCTAATGGAGAGTGAGTGATTCTCACTGGAATAGATTTTCTCTTTTTCTCCTCATCCTGTCCTCTCACCACTCCCGTCCTGCAGGCATGTGAAGTAGGCAGATTAAGAAGACAGTACAGTTATTAATGGCAGATATGTTTTTCTTTTCCCTCATGAAAGCTGTCAGCAAGTGTCTCTTATAGGCTCAACTTTGCTGAGACTCTTCCCGTGACACAATGTCATCGGCTCCTAAATCAAAGGGTTTTGCCTGTGAAAGACTTATTCTGCCTATTTTTGCTATGTGAAAAATATGATAAATATACAGCCCATCATTACCAACTAATTTATTTTATTAGTGAATCAAAATTATACAGCAGACATATGAGTCTATCCATTTAGTGCATCATTCAAAAGACTCATGAACTTACGCTAAGAGTTTTAAGGTTTTTTTTTTTTTTTTTGTAAGAATTCTCTTTTCCTCACTCAGCCTACAATTATTTTATTATTATTATTATTTTTTTTTTTTAGGAAAGAAATGATAGAAATGAATGCTTTTATTTAGCAAGGATGCTTTAAGTTGATCAAAAGTGTTAAAGACATTTATAATATTACCAAAAGTTTCATATTTTAGATAAATGCAGTTCTTCTGAACATTCTATTCATCAAAGAAACCTAAAAAAATCAACAACTGAAAACGGAGAAGTATTATATTAAATAGTACATAATAATCTAAATTTTAATGTTTTTGCTGTACTTTGGATCTAATAAATGCAGGCCTGATGAGCATAAGAGACTTCTTTTAAAAACATTTGACTGGTAGTGTATATGAACTAAATCAATTGTGTAACTTCTTGACAAAAATGTTTAGGATGAGAAATATTTCCTTATTTACAACTATTATAAACCAGCGTCTCTCATGAACCAATTATTTTTAGTCGATCCAAATCGTACAGCACAATTAGTATAGTCTGATTCACAAACAAATGACTCTCTTTAAATTAATCAAAAAACTCTACTGTTACTGCATGAATCTGTCTGACAAATCTTTACCAGAATCATAGCCAGCCCTGTGCCATCACAGCCTGTTATGTTGAGGCTCACCACTATAAATAATTTGGAATTGGTGTGGTTTGTTGTGTAATAATCAATCATTGCGTCACCAGACATGATGTGAACTGGAAGTACAGGCACAAAGCTACACGGACAGTTCAATACGGCTCAGTTCCCTGAATGCACCAGTGCCTTTTAACTAAACACTCCCTCACACACGTGTGATTTAGTGTGTCGTGGAGAAGGCTGATCAATAATTGATGATCTGTGTTGCTTGAGGAGATGAATAGTAGTTTTTGACTGAGGTGATGGAATCCTTTATGCTGGCTGAGAGCTCTGTGAGTGTCATAAACCACAGCGATGCTCCTCAACAGGTCCAAACTGCAGTCTCGCATACATTCCCTTCAAAACAAGCTGCAGTTAGACATTCACAGCCATGAACTTTGCTTTCAAATCAAGCTTTGTGAACTAGTGATAAATTAAAAAAATCAGCAAGGCTAATTAATGTTTACTGGTGTCAATTATGGGTCATTCCTGTGATGGCAAAACTTAATTTTCAGCAGCCATTACTCTAGTCTTCAGTGTCATATGGTCCTGATTTGCTGCACAAGAAACATTTCTTCTAATTATCAATGTTGACAACAGTTGTGCTGCTTAATATTATTATTGTGAAAACCTTTTCTTCACAGGATTCTTTCCATGGAAAGTTAAAAAGAACAACTTGCATATAATTCAAATGCATACCCTCAGACCTGCGTATGTATACGCACGCATACACTTACTGAATGTTATCTTTTTCCTTTAGGTGGCTTGCATGCAACTCATCAATGCTCTCGTAACGTCTCCTGATGAGTTGGACTTGAGGCTGCACATCCGAAATGAATTTATGCGCTGCGGCCTGCGAGAGATCCTGCCGGTAAGCGGCTCGACCACTGCCTGTGTATTAATATTTAAATGAGTTGTCCACTTGAGTGAAATATTGTAAAATGGGCCTGCAAATAATTTATGAGGCCTGAAGGAGAGGTCGCTCTGCTGAATCAATACCTACAGCCAGGATTGGATTGGTCTCTTTCTCTCGGTCTGTCTCCTCTTGGCATTCCGAATGTGGTTATGTTCTATCAACAAACGACTGAAAACTGCCTGAACAAAACAAGAGAAGTGTGTGAAATGAAAGCCCGAGAGTGTGCAAGTGAGATAGATTAATGCCTCACGCATGTCTTATTTATTATTCAAAACAGAAGCTGCCTCGGAAACAGGATTGGGGAATACAAAGAGATGGAATGAAAGCAAAATTATTATTTTCTCTTTTTAAATACACATTTGTGAAAATAGTGTTTTCTCACTGTTTCTATTTGCTTTCGTATAAAGTACTCAATATTCCACCAATTTGTCTTATTTTCCTCTCAAAGTCCACTTAAAATGTTAGTCACGCTTGCTTGCAACAAAAGCAGTTGTGTATATTTTTTTCCTCAATTTCTTTTTCTAGCCGCTCCTTTGAATTACACCTGCTGTTTTTGCTACTATATCTGTAAGACTTCTATATGTAGTTAACCTCTGTTCTGATTGGCTAACCTCTTAGTGTATGAAATGAGCAACCAAACTCCCAACAGCTTTCCGAATACTGACTAGTTGTTTGTGAAAAATGTGTTGATGTGCTTGTGATTTCAGAACTGTTTTTTTTTTCTTTTCTTTTTTTTGCAGCTTAGGCCAAGTGCACATAAGAAATCTAAAACATTTGTAGTTTATCAAGCAATAGTTTGGGTGGACTAAACAGGGGACCTTGTATGGTCTCCATAGTACATCAAAGTCTTTATTTCAAAAGAGCAAGGAACATCATGTTTTCTTTGGCATGGTCCATTTAATTTGTTCTTTTCTTCTCTTTGTTTCCCCTTGGCCTTCACATTGTGTAGAGCCTGAACACTGTTAAAAATGATGCTCTGGATATCCAGCTGAAGGTCTTTGAGGAGCACAAGGAGGAGGACATGATTGAGTTCTCCCATCGCCTGGAGGACATCAGGAGTGAACTAGAATATCCTTCTGACGCTGAGATGCATGCAATTTCATTTGATATTCTGTCCACACTTAAACGCTCTTCAGAAAACTCTCCCTCCCCTGTGTCGTCTTCTTTCTTTCTCCCACTCATTCTTTGATCCTTAGAGGACCTCCAACAATAATATGTTGGTCATATGCAGACTGTAATATCTTCAGAAACCATGCGCTGGCTGCATTGATGTTGTTTTCTGAGATTTAATCATAACCATAAATCATCCTGAATCATTTGCTTTCATTAGCAGTGTTTTACAAGTCTCATGCTGTGAAAGGCTAGTCAATAGTTCCTTCATTCTACACTGCATGTATAAAAAGCGTGTATGCTTCCATTTGTTGCTTTTAATTTGCCAGTTGCAGTTTTTGATTTCTCCTTAACACAGTGTGTACTGATATTGGGGATGTCTTTAATGTGTTATACTGCTCTGTGAAGGACACAAGCACTGAGAGCCATTTTCTTTCCATACTACAGCACCTGCTGCTGGTCAGGAATGACTATTTCACACGGTGAGAGTTGTTTGATTTTATTTCATTTTAAAGTTGACTGAATAGTGAATGAAAAGCACCCAGCAAGTGGTCGCATTTAAAAACGTTTTGACATGTTAAACATTTTACTACGTCATTCCCGTGCTTCTGTTTCTTAAATAGTGTTCCTTTTCCTTTTATTATGACTAATTTATGCAGTTTCAGATAATATTAAAGAATGAGTAGGTGTGTTTGAACTTTTGAATTGGTATTGTATGCAGAAGGACCTTTCATAAACCCAAGGAAAAAGAAAATGTCTTCAAAACCTACTCTGGCCCTTACAAGTTAACATTCATCTCGTATTCATGAAAATGCCGCCTCTCCTCCCTTTCAAACCTAGTCTGAGGTTTTTATTAATTTCTGACTAATTAGTGCCAGTGATGCAACGGCAAACATCTCCCAGCATTAAGGTCTCACTAATGACTCAGTGTGTTGTGTGTTGGAGAACAGCTTTTCAAGCTCTTTAGCCAGTGAGCTGTATTGTGTTAAGAATAACAGCTTTGACAGAAGAGAGAAGTGC
Source organism: Cirrhinus molitorella (assembly GCA_033026305.1). Taxonomy (NCBI): domain Eukaryota; kingdom Metazoa; phylum Chordata; class Actinopteri; order Cypriniformes; family Cyprinidae; genus Cirrhinus; species Cirrhinus molitorella. The sequence continues at coordinate 5,495,322 of CM065137.1, read as the reverse complement.
AAAGGGAAATAGAGGTGTAAAGATAGAGACCATCTGCTGAGCACCAGTACAGGAGAAAAGTAGCGCCCATTATGCTGATATCCATCTCTATATCTTCCACTATATATCTTTCGCTCCGTTGACTGTTTGTTTGCTCTATAGATTGTTCGTTTACTCTGTCGTTCGTGCTGTTGTTCCCCCCACTCCATCAACTACTTTATCTCTTTTGTTCTGTCTATTTATCTGTATGTCTATCATATAGGGCTGGTTTTTGACACACAGATTTGATTTGATTCTGATTCACAAAAAAATCTCAACTAATGCGGTACAATATACATGAGAGTTTTACTTTTACTATAATATTGAAGGTTTAAAACTGTACTGGTTTGTATATAAATGCTTAAATAACACTCAATTAAGTTTTTTATAATAATTAGGTTACAATTGCATAATTATGTTTCTATTGCAATTTTTTTTTAAATATAAACACTTAAGTGGTGACTCTCATGGAAAAACTTGACAGGTTATTTCAAACATAAATTAAACACTGAAAATATTGCTTTTTAAAGAATGCAAGAATGCTCTTCAAAACTGTATTTGTTTGATCCAAAGTACAGCAAAACAGTACAATTTTGAAATATTTGTACTATTTAAAATAACTGTTGAATATATTTTAAAATATCATTTATTCCTGTGATTCCAAAACTGGATTTTTATTATCATTACTCCAGTCACACGATCCTTCAGAAATCGTTCTGATATTCTGATTTGCTGCTCATAAAGCATTTATTTTTTATTATTGTTGAAAACAGCTGCATATAATTTTTTCAGGTTTCTTTGATGAATAGAAAGTTCAGAAGAACAGCATTTATCAGAAATGGAAATCTTTTGTAACATTATACATGTCTTTATCATCACTTTTGATCAACTTAAAGCACCCTTGCAAAAAAAAAAAAAAAAAAAAAACGTTATAATTTCTTTTCCCTCCAAAAATTATACTGACTCCAAGCTTTTGAATGGTATAGTGTATAATGTTACAAGGAATGACAGGAATAAATTACATCTTAAAATATATTCAAATAGAAAATAGTTATTTTAGATTAGATCTTTTCAAATATTTAACTATTACTGTTTTTGCTGTACTTCGTATTAAATAAATGCAGGCTTGGTGAACAAAAAAAGAAACGTCTTTAAAAAACTCTTAAACTGTTTCACTCCACATTCAAACAACAATTTTCGTTTGAATACCGTAATAAAATGGGCAGAATTTGAAATCTGAGACTTTTTTTCATATCAAAAGTAATAAAGCACAAAGCTTATTACGATTTATTGGGTATGAGGAAAATAGACTAGACTAATCAGTTCTTGGGATTTAAGAACCAATATAGTTTTGTAAAAATTTGAGTAATCAATAATTTTTATTGCCCTACTATGAAATGTATAAAATGTTATGCAATATCTATTAATTAAAATACAATTTTGTTAATTTGTATACAGGTTGTATTGAGGTTTATCAGATTGTGTTTATCAGCAACTAATTATTAAATTTGCAGTTTATTGTATAGACATCTGGAAGGAAGACCTAGTGAAAAAAATAAAATCTCTTATCTTGCAGTTAATCCTGAAAATATAAGTGTCCCAAAGCATTCTTTACTTGTTTCTAAACTGACCACATAAATTCATCTCCCACCAAATAAATATTACTCAGCTGTGTCTGCTCCTCAAGTCCTACTGGTAAATTGGTCAATTTTTATTAAACTGTCCCAGTCGTCCCAGTAAGCTCTCCTACCGCATGAACATTTCTTTCTAAACTCTGTCCATGAACGTTATTTATTCTGTATGGGCAGTCCGCACACCCTGCTGGCCTCTTTTCCCCTCAAACCATCCAATGACAGTGTCCGACAAAGAGAATGAACCTGCTTTCATCTTCTCTCATCACACATTGCCCACATTACTCTTCCCCTTTCCTGATATACCCTCTGTCTCTCTCTCCCTCGCTCTCTCTTTTCATCTGTGGCATCTGCTCAAAGAGAGTTTTCATGTCTGTGCGCTCACAGCTGGGGGTGTGTTAAACCTGGTCCTGATCAAAAGGCAGCCTCCTAATATGTAGAATACAGGATATATTAAAAACCACTGCAGATAGGCAATGTATACCTACTTCATTAATATACACATTCACATGCCAATTGGTGCGCTGTTCAGGTCAAGGAGTGATCGTTTAGCTCATTCTGAAGTAGTTATGGAAATGAGTTTTGCATGACTACACACTGCTTGCTTTTTTTTTTTTCTTTAAGTTCAGTTATTGCATAATGTAGAGTTATGTGCCCTTAATGCTGACTCACTCTAAAATTAAGAATATGGATACTTGATTTTTTTTTAATCCTAATTTATGTAAACTATATTAGCATGTTGGAGCTTTCACTATGTGGTTGATTTGGGTACTTTATTTGTGCCATAGTCAAATATATTAATTAGTGAACATGATTAATGGCACTAGAGTTAATTATAATTGAATGTTAGACATTATGACAGTGTATTTTGAACTTCATAGTACCTCAAAAAATGATGCTTGTAAAAGGTCAGAATGATCACCTCATATCAAAGACCATCACCTCAGCCTGATTGATCCTAATTGTTTCCACTTTCCTCTCCAAAGCCTAATTTCACTCATTTGAAGAAAGGACTCTCTGTGTTGTCTCAAAGGCTGAATATATTAAACATGTAAACCCAGTTTATAATATGCATATAAATGCTACTTTTAAATATGGCTGAGTTCACTCTATAGTATCTCATACGTCTCTTTTCACTTTTGTTATGTCTCTCTCCATATCCCTCTCCATTTTATATCTCTCTGTTTTATGTGAGTGTCGAGCAGCATCGCAGATTTAAAGGGCTCAGTCATTTTCATTGTGGCAGTTAATAGCTTGTATAAGCCAGTATCGCTACTGTCAGAGGATTTAGAGTTAATTTAACAATTTTTCTCATTTTGTGCCCGAGTCAGTTGTACCTTATTCCCAAAAAGATAATACAATGCATTGATTTTTCTTCCCTTCTTGCTCTCTCTTATTCTCTCTTGTTCTCTGTCCTCTAGGCCTCAGTATTTTAAGATCATAGAGGAGTGTGTCTCTCAAATCGTCCTCCATCGTAGCGGCACAGATCCTGACTTTGCCTACCGCAAGCGTTTGGATGTGGACTTCAGCCACCTGTTAGGTGTGTATGCTTTTACAGTTACACTCATGCAACTATTACAGAAGGTTTAAATGCTCAGTGATGCTTCAGAAGGAAACTCGATACATTAAGAGGCGGGGAGTGAAAACTTTGAAATTGAAGATCAGGGTAAATTTAACTTATTTTGTCTTTTGGGAAACATGTAATTATCTCTTGTTCAACAGTTTTCACCCCCAGCTCTTAATGCATCGTGTTTCCTTCTGAAGCGTCAGTGAGCGTTTGAACCTTTTGTAGTAGTTGCATCTGAGTTCCTCAGTTGTCTTCAGTGTGAAAAGATGGATCTCAAAATCATACAGTCACTGGAAAGGGTTTAAGTGCACAAAAAAGCTGAAAAACCAAAGAATTTATGCGACCTGAAATTTTTTTCTGAAGAATAGCAGGCAGTTTAACTGTTCAGGACAAGCAACTTCCACTAAAACACACAGTTGTGGATCATTTAGGTAACAACACAGTATTAAGAATCAAACTTTTGAACAGGGTTATTTTTATATTTTTATTTTCTCTTGTGGACTGTATGGAAACATCTTGCGTGAAATATCTTATTCAGGTCAGTACTAAATAAAAAAAAAAAAGGCATGCATTTTGTAGGATCCTTCTTATTTTGGTAAAATAATTAACATTTTGTACATTCTGCAAGGTGTACGTAAGCTTCTGACTTCAACTGTATATTTGAGCTGGTTAGTTAGTTTTCTTTGTTTCACTGAAATGGTTCATCTTTTCATGCTTTCTCTGCAGAGGTGTGTGTGGATAAAGCCAGGGCCGAGGAGTTTGAACAGAGGGCCTCAGAGTTGGCTCAAAAGGCAAGTGCCCTTTTTTCCCTTCTCTTTATCTTCTACCCCTTCCTTGTTTTCGGTTTCTTTCTTCTCACTCTGGCTCCTCTAATGAAGTATGCGGTCTTTGAAGACCATTCACGACCGCACCATTTAGCTTTCTTTAATTAAGGCGAGATTACTTGAAATCGTTCAAACAGCCATTTGTAATTAACAGTATTCTGAGATTAAAAAGGCCCCTGTATTGATTGTTGGGAGCATTCCTTTATAATTGTGGGCCAAAATGTACGTGGTGGAGGGCAACAGATCTATACATGCCAAACCACAGCTCTTTAACTACGTCCTTTTTAGATATCTAGTTAACTTTTAAAAGCAAAAAAAAAGCCTTTCTTTGGTTTTACAGCTAGGAAATGAACTTGGCTGAACTTTGTTGGGTTAGGATGGTTGACTAGTCCTACTAAAGTTCTAGTACTTGTACTAGTTTGGTTAGTGATACTAAACTATTTTACTTCCTTACTTTGACAAATATTCTTGAGGGAATGTTAGCACAGTGCATTATGATGCACGTGATTCCTTTGCAGTTTAGATGTGAAATTTTACTGAAGGCATTTTCTTTCAGAAATGTAAGAACTATTTTTTGTTTAGACTAATTTAGTGCAATAAAATGTTGTGGTTATTTGTAGTTTTGATGTTAAAAGAAGTTTAGTTTCCTGATAATTTACTTGCCCCTCATGTCATCCAAGATATTCACGTCTTTCTTTCTTCAGTCACAAAGAATACGTTTTTGAGGAAAACTTTCTAGTATTTTTCTCCATATAGTTTTACTTCAGTGGTGGCCAACGGGTTGAAGGTCCAGATTGCAGTTTCAATGCAGCTTCAAAGGTCTCTACACGATCCCAGACAATCTGTCATTTTTTTTGTAAAGGGTGTTTTAAATGTATACTTTTTAAAATTTTCCTGTTTGAAAATGGCTGCTCGTTTGCCACCAGTGAAGTCCACAAATCCTGGAATGTTTTCCTTAAAAAACGTTATTTCTTTTTGACTGAAGAAAGAATGACATTAGCATCTTGGATGACATGGGAGTGAGTAAACTACCAAGAAATTTTACGAACTTAGAAGTACACTATTGTTTAAAGTCAGTAAGATCTGTTTTAGAAAATGCATCCTCCTTATTTAATGCAGATGTTCCTTTTTTCATAGGCCTTTAATTTAATTTGATATGTTATGTATTGTGAAGTGTAAGATAGTGTAATTATCTTTTATTTCAGTAATTAGCTCTCAGCCTTAGTACATAATGCTAACAGAAAAGACATTTGAGCAGTGTTTAAAGATCTCTTTTGATATGGTTTTGCTCTCCAGTTTGATGAGGAGTTCCTGGGCAGACAGGAAGCTCAAGCCCAGCTGTTGAAAAGAGAGGAGAAGATCAATGAACTGGAAGCTGAACTTCAGGCCTATAGAAACCAGGTACCTGTGCTTTTCTCTCTCTTTGTTTTGGCCACTTCAGTCACTGTTTTTGATGGCTGGGATTCTTTTTTCTTTTCTTTCTCACTGTTGCCTTAGTCATTGCTGTCTCTTCTTCTGGTTTCTGTTTGTTCATTTCTTCTTCTTGCTTTGTTTCTGTGTTCAAGTCTGCCTTAGTTTGGTTACTTGACATTAAATGTCGAAAACTGAAGATCATGACACTAAAAATCACAGTGATTAAGCCAGTTGTGCTTCTGTTTTCTAAACTCACCAAATGGCAACAAGAAATATTCAGCATTTGCATAGAGACAATGTGAGACGGACTCAAATTCAGTAGTCATTCCGGCCATCCAGAAGACTAATTCACTAGATGGCAATTCTATTAAAAATTAGGTTGAAATCTAAATCTTGTGCCCTTGGCCAGAGGTTTGTTTAGTTGCACACAAGCAATGCGGGGACATCTGTTCTCCCTGACCAGTCTGTCCTGTAGCTTGTTTTTGTTCCTACAATCCCTAATACACACCTCTCCCACTATACCATGGCAATTATCCCACATCCTCACATTATAAGATTACTTGTGTGCCAAATATACTCATCATGCCCTTTACTCTTGCTCTGCACAAACATTGTGCAGATCCTTTTTTTTGGAGCTGACATCAAACTTGTTTACAGCTTTTGTGCTGCTCACTAATAGAGATTGGCACAGTCTGCCCTAATGTTGTCTCTATTTCACCCTGAACAGCTGCTGTAAGAAAAACACACAGCTCTAAGCCCTGATCTTAGTTACTCCATATTTAATCAATAAACCAAAACCTTTTAAAATAAAACTTTTAAAGATGTATTTTTTTGGTGTGCAGTGATATACAGAGGCCTTTTTGCTTTTCTTTTGAAATGTTTAAAAAGATTTTTAAAAAATGTGGAAACTAATGATTTTTGTTGCATATTGCAAAGTAGGGATGCATAATGTATTGGCACCATATTAGCAAAGTATTGGCTATTTGGTTTTTAATGAACCGATTCTGAATATTTAGTTTCTTCTGCATATTTTATGATTATTTCATCAGCATTTCACACTAATTTAAAAGAATAACAATAGTTAATGGCAAAAACGGTGATTCATAATGTAAATAATATAATTTATTGGTACTAGTCTTTGTCTGTACTCCTCTCTTCCATTCTGTCCTGAGACACAAGACACTTTTTTTTTTGTTTTTTTAACAGATCCTGAACCCCTCACACTGACATGACAAATAGGGCATCAACTGAACAGTTTGTTTGATCAATTGCTTTTTGGCTCACCAGGCTATTGTCGAAAGAGCAGATCAATTGTTAAATAATGGTGGCCAATGAGCGAAGTGAAAGTTTGGAGTGCAGGCAGTTAAGCTGATCCATCTCTTTGGGGTGCGATCGTTTGCTGCAACGCAAAACGTAATCACCCAGTCAATTCTCCACGTATGCCGGAGCGTCAGTCATGCTGACTCTTAGCCTGTGAATTATCTAGAGGCCGGCATGTGCGCGGTTTGAATTAGAGCACACCTACTTGTTCAATAAACCCCCCACCCCCCACTCTTGTAGCTGTTTGCCATTCAGAATGAATGGTCTGAATACACCAGAGTAATGTATCGCACTTGTTTTCTCTGAATCTTTGATGGAGGTTTAAGGTGGAGGTGTTTTGAGCAGGGAAAGGGTTATGGTCTGATTAATCTTTTATATTTACTTATCTGCCTGAGTGAATCTGGTAGGACAGGTAGTGTGTGTCACTGTTGTACTCAAAAGTAACCTTACACCTCAAAGGATCTTTTATTTTTATTTGCTTTTTTCGATTTTCGGCTGATATTTCCATGACAATGCTGTGAGCTTATTGCAAGGATAATTCCTCTGTAGTTACACTGGGTTTAAAGACTTTGCTCAGTGATGCAATTGGTGGTGGATTCTTACTGCGATCAGACCTGGAAACTTTTTATTTACTTACCCTGAACCTTAACCACTATATCACTCCATCACCTCAGATCTGCTTTTATAAACCTGAATAGATTTACGGTCCATATATTTGCACAAGGGCTAAAATATTAGCATAAATTCACTTACAAGTCCGTTTTGTTTTCTTGCACTGTCACCTTGACTCTTTTTGCTGGTTTCTTTTTTTTATTGTTCTCCTTTCATTTTCTTCTTTCACATTCTTTTTTTTTATCCCCTTATGTTAAAGCATGTTTATTTTCAGTAGGGCTGGGCGATATGACACACAAAAATTAAAATCAAATTTTTTCAGTTTGACCAATTCTGTGCGAGGAAAAAATCTTTTAAAAAATCTCAAGTCAAGGTAATTCAAATTAAAAATGACTGAAGGTATAAAACGAGTTGACTATAACTATAAATGTTCTGTAAAAACGATGAACCGCAGCTTTCAGCCTCTCATGATGCAAACATTAAATATCAGACACACAGTAGTAGTTCTTAACAGGCTTTTTTTTCCATTGCACTGCTTTTCCATAGTTTTTTCTATGTAAACATGGACACATTTGCCTTGCACTCACATCTCTTGCCTAGTCTCATGTGTGAGACGGCATTCTAAAAATGTAGTGCTTAAGTTAAAAAAAAATTCACTTCCATCTTTTTACATCTTTTTCCTATTTCACATGCCCACGTTACATCTTATTGATACGAAAGTGCGTTCATGTGCGTGCGTGCGTGCATGTGAATGACGCCCAGCGATAAGAGCATGTCACACGTTAGCAGTTAATCATGTGTGTTGACATGCGTTTGGTTGACATTCGTCCTTTTCTCTGTACTGTTGTTATTGGCATATTGTCAGAGTGTCTGATTTTAACGTTTGGTATTTTTTAAAAATTGCAATTCCTCGATTTCTAAAAAATTTAATCGCGGCAAAACGGTAAATTCAAATTAATTGTTAAAATCTGATAAAAACAACGTCCAGGCCTAATTTTTATTTTATTTTATTTTATTATGAATTTATTTATATAATAATATACTAATATGATAATTATCAAATTGAATGTGTATTAGTGCATGTGAAAAAAAATAAAATAAATAAATTTTAATTAATAAATGCTATAAAATTATTTTTCGTTGTTAGTTATACCTTTCAAAAAGTTTGGGATCTGTAAAATGTTTTTGTAAAGAAGTTTCTTATGCTCATCAGGGCTAAATTTATTTGGTCAAAAATATAGAACAAATTTAATTTTGTGAAATATTATTGCAATTTAACCAATATTAGAAATTGCAATAATATTTCACAATATAACAGTGTTTTTGTATTTTTGTAAATCTTACTGTTTTTTTTTACAAAAAACAAACAAACAAACAAAAAAGAAAAACAAAGATAATGTGATACTAAAAACTAGAGTAACTAGAGTAAGTAGAGTTAAATTACAATAATATTTCACAATATTGCTGTTCTTATTGTATTTTTGGATCAAATGCAACCTGGTTGAGCCTAAGAGATGTCTTTTAAAAACAGTAAAAAAAAATCTTACTGATGTCAAGTTTGTTTGAACAGTAGTGTATGTTTTTAAGTTGTTTTAGAAAAATAATCTTTTTGTCTCTTGTTTTGATAGTTTGGAGCCATTCCAGCGGTTTTACCTTCATTGCAGTGTGTCCCGGCCTCGTCTTCAACTGCCTTTTCCTCATGTCCCCCTGCTCCACCTCCTCCTCCACCTGTTCCTGGAGTTCCAGCTCCGCCACCCCCTCCACCTCCACCGCCTCCACCAGGCTGTGCCTTCATGCCCGGGATGCCTCCACCCCCTCCTCCTCCTTTGGGACTAGGTGGCCCGACATCCTCAATCCCACACGTGCTGCCTTTCGGCCTAAAACCCAAGAAGGAATTCAAGCCAGAGACTTCCATGAAGCGCCTTAACTGGTCCAAGGTAACATTTTCTGTAGTCTTTAACTTCACTCAATCCCCTGTTGGACAGAATGCTGTTTTGGCATTCAGATGTGGCAACAGCAGCATAAAAGGACAGATGTTTGCAAAGTAACTGAAGAAAAACTTCCTCTGTTTCCTGCCAAGCGTCATTAAAGCGAATGTTGCTCCGTTGTGAAGGATCACACTTTACTGTGTGACTCTCGTTTATCGGCAGATGTTGTGGTACGATGTCTTTTGAGTTGTTAGTTTATAACATTACGATTAATATTTAATCTCTGTCCTTTTTACCAGCGTCATACAGATGTTTTTAAAGAATCCACCATATGCTTCATTTCATCCAAAACCTGTTTGTAATTAGCCAGTAGGAGGACACAAAGAAGCTCTTTTAAACGGCTGCATGAGAAACCATACAATATTCATGGCTCCTGACCCAAGACTTTTATCACTCATTAACAAGAGCTTTGCAGCTCAGGAAGCCAAAGACGAGACAGCTGGTGCATCATGGGAAACATGCCACCCTGTGCCTGTCAGAGGGGCTGAACGTTGTAGCGCATGTTCGCTTAATCACACGCGCGGTCGGAAACGTGGGTTAATCGCTTCCACTGAGAGGCTACTCTTCAGGCTCATGTTCAGTCCGCTCCTGATTGTTTGATTTCTTTGAACATGTCCTCATGGAGCAGATTTGAAGAGCTGTTATTGGATCAGGTATTTGGCAGGAGTGTGAGGTCTGTTCATTAGCGCAGCCGGTCCCATTGATTACCCTTTCAGTCTTTATCTCAACAAGAAGAGTCCATTAAACTGATCATCCCACAATGCTCCGCTCATCTGATGTTGCCATGGCTTCGTTTTTAAACTTTCAGATCTTAGAGCACCACTAAGACACTGTTTATAGTCTTAACTTTGTCTTAACATCACATTGAACCAGATGAATTGATGAAATAACTCTTAAGAGTACATTTTTAAAATCTTTTACATTTTCACCATTTCTTTCCTCATCTTTCCTTTATATTTATATTTATATTTATATTTATATTTATATTTATATTTTCTTTCTTTCTTTCTTTCTTTCTTTCTTTCTTTCTTTCTTTCTTTCTTTCTTTCTTTCTTTCTTTCCTGTTTTACTACCTAATTTCCTTTTTTTCTTCCTTCTTTCTTCCTTCTTTCTTTCTTTCTTTTTTCTTTCTTTACTACCTAATTTCCTCTTCCCTTTTATTCTTCTTCTAGTCTTCTGTCCTATTTTTCTTTTAATTGTTTTTGCCATTTGTTTTTCACTATTTTTTTCTTTTTCTTTCTTTCTTTCTTTCTTTCTTTCTTTCTTTCTTTCTTTCTTTCTTTCTTTCTTTCTTTCTTTCTTTCTTTCTTTCTTTACTACCTAATTTCCTTTTCCCTTTTATTCTTCTTCTAGTCTTCTGTCCTATTTTTCTTTTAATTGTTTTTGCCATTTGTTTTTCACTATTTTTTTTCTTTCTTTTTTCTTTCTTTCTTTCTTTCTTTCTTTCTTTCTTTCTTTCTTTCTTTCTTTCTTTCTTTCCTACCTAATTCCCTTTTCCCTTTTATTCTTCTTCTAGTCTTCTGTCCTATTTTTCTTTTAATTGTTTTTGCCATTTGTTTTTCACTATTTTTTTTCTTTTTTCTTTCTTTCTTTCTTTCTTTCTTTCTTTCTTTCTTTCTTTCTTTCTTTCTTTCTTTCTTTCTTTCTTTCTTTCTTTCTTTCTTTCTTTCCTGTTTTACTACCTAATTTCCTTCTTTCTTTCTTTCTTTCTTTCTTTCTTTCTTTCTTTCTTTCTTTCTTTCCTACCTAATTCCCTTTTCCCTTTTATTCTTCTTCTAGTCTTCTGTCCTATTTTTCTTTTAATTGTTTTTGACATTTGTTTTTCACAATTTTTTTTCTTTCTTTCTTTCTTTCTTTCTTTCTTTCTTTCTTTCTTTCTTTCTTTCTAGTTTTACTACCTAATTTCCTTTTTTCTTTCTTTCTTCCTTTCTTCCTTTCTTTCTTCCTTCCTTCCTTCCTTCTCATTGCAAAGATTCATGGGTGTTTTGGGTGTTCGTGTGTGTGGCCTGAGTGTGGTGGTGTGTGACTGGAGATCTCTGCCCTGTGTTTGCATGTACTGAGATGACTGAGAATGAGGCTCTCCAGGGCTGCATTCAGCTGTCACGCACACTGACATGTAGGAGAACAAAATAAAGACCAGCGATAGAACACAGTATGAATATTTGAATAGGTTTCCTCTTTATTTTTTCATAAACCACCTTACTGTTTAGATGCCTCACGTTGCCTAGCAACTCCAGCATCCTGACCTCCCGTGATGTGTCATGATGATGTTAGACCATGATTTTTTTTTTTCTTTGTGGTTTTCTGTTTCTGTGTAGATCTCACCCCAGGAGATGTCCGAGAGCTGTTTTTGGATCGTCGCTAAAGAGGAGCGTTACGAGAATGAGGACCTGCTGACCAGGCTTGCCATTACCTTCGGCACACAGAGAGCTGGTCAGTCAATATTAACGCTTCTGTCTAGTCACTGCATAAATGCTGTACTGTGTTCAAACAACTTTCACTTTTTAGAAACTTGGGCTTTTTAAGCCAATGTGCAGATAATATTATTAAACTTAAGTTTTTCTATGCTGTGTGTAGCACCTGTTGCACTGCATAGCTGTCTAAATAATTGCACTGTTAGAAACAAATTGCTCACTTTTTCACTTCAATCTGACCTTCGGACATTATGTATTGTTTTTTAATATTTCATAAAACAGCTCTACAGAGAGGCTGATGTTGAAGAATGGGAAAGCACAAAAATATATTAGAACTGTAAATTCAATTGTGTGACAATACAGCAAAGCATTGTCAGCCAGTCAGAAATTAAAGGGGTCATGAACTGAGAAACCGAAATTGTCTTGATCATTTGACACATATAAGAGGTCATTGGTCATTTCAGAGTTCAGAACTTTCTTGTTGGTCTACAAACAGCTTATATTGAAGCCAATCTGCCAAACAACAGGCACCAAATTGCAGAAAAACAGAAAAATGTTAGAAAAGAGTGGATGAGTTTTTTTTTTTTTTATTTAATTTTTAATGAAGTTCCACCACATCAGTGAGAATTTGGTCCTTTGTTCGCTTTATTTTATGGCAAATTCTTTACAAACAAGGCATGATTTGATGTGGGATTTTTGAAAGGACAGTAACTAAAAGATGATTATGTGCCGAGTGTGAGTAAATTTTTTTTTTTTTATTATGTGGTCACTATTGCTTTATTAGAGATCGTTTGATATGTACTGATGCTATATATGCATCCATCTATGAAGGATGTAGGCTGTCAAACATACACAAGTGTTAGCCAATTATAGCAGTGGGCATTTACTTCCGAGTCTACAATCTGCCACGCCTGTTTGAGCGAAGCGTTCTGATGAGGGGGTTCAAAACATATCCTATTACTTCTGTTTTTGATGTAAAAGGACTCATAGATATCATCATAAAGTTTTTAAAAGTTTTATGTTAGTAGTTAGTGTTTTTTTTAATGAGGTATTCACAAGTATCTGTCACTGTATGTAGTTTTTCTTCATCATTCTGTTTTCTGTCCTCCTTTGCACTGTTGAGGCAGTGTGGAAGGTATTCAGACTTTTAATGAACACCCTGCGATTTAGAAAAATTCAGTTTTTGCCCAAGAATCGGCTTTCAAAATGTTCTACCTTAATCAGTCAGTCTTGTAACTGTCCTTGACTGAACTACATGTGCTTTAGACACTGACTCACAAATTGATGTCAGAAACAGTTTTATTTTTGATATTCTCTCCAACACTTCGACAGGACCGTTACCTGCTGCTGTTACAATTGGGTATCTGTACCGCTACCCACACACAGACACTAAATAAACTGAAGGGAGTTAGGCACAGCAGAAATTAGTTTTGCACCTAGAACAAGGTTTTGGATTTAGTCATTTGAGTCACAAGATAATTAAGATCACTCTGTCTCTACCCCCTGGTGATGATTTATTCACACTTACCTTGTTTTGAATAGCTCCGGCATGTTGCTTTACTTGATTTTTTTTCAATTATTCATATCAGCATTGTCTACCTGTCACTACCTAGCTCTGTATGCAGATATCTTATTCTGTCTCTCTCTTCCGCTTGTCTCAGTACCCACAGGGACGATGTTATGCGACCGAACCTTGAATTATGCACACAGTTTAAGACGTCTAGCTTCAATAGGGCAAATGGTGAAAGTGTGTTTTACAAGGTTGTCAGATTATTTAAATTATAACGTGTGTGTGAGGCAGATATTTTACACGCCGGCGAACCAGACTTTAATTATGCGAACATGCATCATCCTCAACTCCATCAGGCAAACAAAGTTCATCTTCCTCATTGTGATTTCCTCCTCCTCACTTGCTTCAAAGCTGTTTTATCCATCCATTTATTTTTCTTTCTTGTGAGAAACTTTTTAATGAATATGCCTCAACTCTGGATGCTTTTGGAGATTTTTTTTTTTTTTTTTTTGTAAGAGAAGGCTTTGAACTAAGCATGTTTTATTTTATTCTGGGTAATGTCAGTGCAGATCAATTCAACTGAGTGTCAGAGAGGATCTACACATAGATGGTAAAAATATGATAAATTCAGTGTGACTGTGTATAGATGAGAACAAAAGCTTGAGATATTTAACATGCAAAATATACTTCTGTTTCTAAAGAGTTAGTGATGCCAAGTGGTTAGTAGCCTATGTGTTAATTGCAATACGTATGTCCACTGTCTGCTTTTCGCAAGATTGACCCGCTTTGCTTTTACTAACAGCTCAGTCTAGGTTAGAGTTTATAGACCGACTCTTCCTCTTAACCTGAAGCAGGATTTGATGCTGTCAGTCATACGCTCTCCAATCCTTGAGAAATGAAGACAACCTGTCAGATTCCACTTCGCTTTACTTCAGGCCCAAGAACGCCGTGTTCCCCGACGTGATTACAGAACTCATGACAGCCGGAATCCAGACTTCCGAACCAAGCGCTCAGCATCTCTGGTCACCCAGGGGCCCATCAGAGTTGTTTCACATCTCACTCACAGATGGACTCCTCTCTTCTGTCTCCTTTCACTCCTCATCAAGTGTCTTTGGGAGCTGGAGCCAGTGCTTTTGTTTCGGTTTTATTTATTCATTGCATTTCTTTAAGGAGCAGAAGCTAACGTTTTGAATCCTCGTGTCAGGATGGCATCAGAAATGGTGGTGTGCTGCTCGCCGCTCTTCATCCCGTCTCTCAAGCTCTCTTAATTTCCCTTAAGTGCACCGACATCTGGAGCCCAATTAAACATTAACCAGAAGAATCAAGACTTCTATTCACTAAAATATTTATTTTCACCGCTGCTGTTCTCCGCTGTTATTGTGTTTGCCATTATTCGTCGACTGCACTGATTGAACAGACTCTTGATTTTACAGTCTGAAATCTGTTAAAGTCCTGTTATTTGTCCTCGTACTCTTCCCGTCAAAGCCACACATGCAGAAAACAATCACCAGCAGTGGCTTATTAGAGCAAGCTTGCCCTGCCTCTGACTTTCATCAACCCTCTATCACAATGATTCCGGCCTTTGTTGGACCATTGAGTGATTGCTGGAATAGAGCCCACACACAAAAACATGCCCTGCAATCTGCCGCCCTGATACTACCGTCTGCAGTTTCACACGGCTTGCTAAAATTATCCATCAGTCAGAAAGCTCCTTGTCTTCCTCATTGGCATTGGCAGTTTGAGTACAGGGTGTCCAAGGAAACATAGTAGAGGAGCGCAGGAAGAATCTATATGAGGAAAAGGATTGTGGATGCTGGTATATTTGGTCACTCAGTAGACCTACCCCATGTTTTAATAGATGTCTTTCGTTCTTTCCCTTCTATTGTGAACTTGTGGTTAATTAGTGACTGGACACTATCCAGTCCACTATCGATCAGTTTGACAATTCAGTTGAATGAATTTCTGAAAACGATTTCATTGTCTGAAAGAGCTTTTGAAATATGTTTGAAATATGACAGTAAAGACTTTTAAATACTACAAAAAAATCCACAAAGTTCTTTTAAACTTTTATTAAAGAATGCTAAAAAAAAAGCATATCAGTACAACTGTTTGCAACATTGATATGAATAGCAGAATAGAAAAGTTTCTTGTTATTTTGTTTATAAACAAGTCATTGGTTCAATTTCCCCATTCGTAAAGGCTTGCTTTATTCCTTAATTAATCAGCTGTTCAAAGGAATCAAATAAATGATATAATTCAGTAATTAAATTAGTGTCTTGTCGCCACCTACTGGCAGATTTAGTTTCATTTTTAAAGTATCTTTTCAGTTATTTAAATCAATTAGTATTTCTGTATAACAAATTGTATATTTAAAACATTAATGTCAATATGAAATTATGAATTTGATTGCACTCATGCCCCTTTGAGCCTCATTAAACATATGAAAATACACCTACAAGCCACTTTTGTGTTCTTCTGTGTCACCTCTGTAGTACAAATACATTTTGTTAATACTGATTTCATTTGAATTGGCAACTTGATCTACTTGTTCTTATTCTGTTGTTTTAATTAGAAATTTTTAAAAGCTTAAAGAAATGTAGTTTTTTGCATTTTTGACATAACTGATGACATACTTTTGACAAAAAAGCCATTACAAAGGTAAAAACAAAATTCCAATACCACCTCGTACTGGGAAGACAATTTTGGTCAGATAAATTTAAGTTAGGAGCACAAAAGAAAAAAAGGAAGCATAGAGCCCTGCAAAAATATCTTTATTTTGTGTTTCAAAAATGAATGAAGGTCTTACAGGTTTGGAACAACATGAGGGTGAGTAATTAATGATAAGTTACATTTTTTTTTATCCTTTTAACAAGTAGGATAGATACAGTTCTTCCCAAACACCAGAGGAACTAATAATAATAAAATGTAAGAAAGTTTGCCAAACCAAGACATTAAAAAGCTAAAAAAAAAAAAAAAAAACGTATTATATGATCCTCTTTAATTACTGGGCTTTTATTGGCTAAGCCTCCCATTGCTTCATTTGTATTTAATGGAAACCACACTCACAGCTTTTCAGGATTGTAAAATATGATATTTTAGTATTGCATTATACCATACTGCTGTGCCATACAATGGAAAAGAACAACATTGATCCCGCACACAAAAAGGAAACAAAACATTTGATGTGAAAATAAATAAATAAATGCAAGATCTAGCACTATTATTTATGATGCTGAAAATGCTGTTATTCAAGCAGGCAAACAAGCGTTTCTGTGAACTTTTTCATTATGAAGCTGACACTTTTCTCGATTTATTTCTTCTTTGTGTTTATTTGAAGTTTCAGTTCTCTCTTTTTTTCCTGAAATAATAGAAAGAGGAAGAGAGTACAAGCGTTTTTAACAATGTGGTCTTAATGGCTGGTTATTTTCTCTGGATATTTCGTGTTCTGAGGCAAGCGTGACCCTCCTGTCGGATGACTCTGCCGCTGCCCCGTTGACTGGAATGAGCGAGGGAGCAGGTGTGAGCGTGTTTGCTATGTGTGACTTTGTATGTATGTCATCTGTCACGCCTGCTTTGTGTGTGCGAGAGAGTGTGAGCACAGGTGTTGTAGCCTCTATGAGTAGATAACATCTGCAGGGGCCAAATCTCTCCTCCCCCCACCCCTCCAGATGTGGCCCGTCCCGTGGGAGCAGGTGCCCAGGCGGTGTTGCTAAGCTGAACGGCTGGTGGGACATCCTAGGGGAGTGCTTCTCTGGTGGTACTGTTGTCCTAATAACAACCTACAAAAACTGTCAGACTATAACCTGAAACAAAAAGGTGGAAAATAACGTTTGGTGTTGTGCAGTATGACCCTTGGTTCACAAATTGGCAAATTACCGGTGGATGAAATAGTGTGAAGTAGATCTAGCTTGTGAGTTTGTAGTATTGGTCCAGAAGCTTCTCCGAGTCATACGGTGTAAACATAATTGAGTTTGTTGAGACTGTAATATAATCCCAAGTTCTTTGCCATGGTCTTAAATGTCATTTCTTGTAGGGTAGATGCATTGTATTCAGCACATACTTGACTTTCCTTCTATGAGGTGTTGTGTAGGTGTGAGTATGTCTGTGTTATCAAGGCCTTATTTTGTTAGTTATGTAGGTTGTCACTTATAAACGGGATCTTGCCTCTGGTTTTTCTGTGAGACCCACTAAACTGTTTAAAGAAGACTCTCAGTTGGCCCACACAGAATTTGTACCCACAGAAAGGTCCTCATTCATAAAATTCTACCCATTCCTTCAGCTTGCATTTTTGTCAAATAAATATTTTGGCATATTTTGGTATAGTTACAGCTACCAGTTCAGTGCCAAATATTTAGCCATATTTAGAATTTTACAGATTTTCCTTTAACATTCATTAAACCTTAAGCCATATTCAGAGATGTGTTGGGAATGCGTTAGAGCTCGTCGTTTTATCTGTCTATCTATCTGGTCTCAGGATTCCTGCGGGTCCTTAAAAAGTCTTAAATTGTACAAGAAAGTCTTAATTATGATTAAGAGGTCTTACATTTTGGCTACAGGAATACCAGAATTCTATCTGTCTATCTATCTATCTATCTATCTATCTATCTATCTATATATCGATCGTTCTGTCGATCGTTCTATCGATCGTTCTGTCGTTCTATCTGTCTATCGTTCTGTCGTTCTATCTATCGTTCTATCTATTGCTCTATCGTTCTATCTATCTATCGTTCTGTCTGTCTGTCTGTCGTTCTATCATTCTATCTGTCCTTCTATCTGTCTGTCGCTCTATCTGTCCTTCTGTCGTTTTATATATCATTCTATCAACGTTCTATCTATCTATCTATCTATCTATCTATCTATCTATCTGTCTTTCTGTCAGTCTGTCGTTCTGTCTATCGTTCTGTCTGTCTGTCGTTCTGTCTGTCTGTCTGTCTGTCTATCGTTCTGTCTGTCTGTCTATCGTTCTGTCTGTCTGTCTATCGTTCTGTCTGTCTGTCTGTCTATCGTTCTGTCTGTCTGTCTGTCGTTCTGTCTGTCGTTCTATCTGTCGTTCTATCTGTCGTTCTATCTGTCGTTCTATCTATCGATCTTTCTATCGATCTTTGTCTATCGTTCTGTCTATCGTTCTAATGTTCTATCATTCTCTCTGTCTATCCGTTGTGTCTATCGTTCTGTCTATCGTTCTAATGTTCTATCATTCTCTCTATCTGTCTATCCGTTGTGTCTATCGTTCTGTCTGTCGTTCTGTCTATTGCTCTAATGTTCTATCATTCTCTCTGTCTATCTATCTATCTATCTATCTGTCGTTCTAACATTCTGTTGTTCTGTCGTTCTAACGTTCTGTCTGTCGTTCTAACTTCTTTCTTTCTTTCTTTCTTTCTGGGCTTTTCGTCTTCATTCCGTAGGACATTCAATCATAGCATTTTAAAAAGTGGTGTCACTGCATTAACAACCAGCAGTTTGATTCTTTTCACACTACACTGATTTAATACGATTGTCACTGCTTGAATAACCAAAACTGTGTTTATAGAATGGGATTAAGAAATCAGGAATAAGCCACAGCTGTTTATTTGGCCATAGGTACTGTAGATAGATACTTACACACAGCAAATAGAACAGTAATAGATATAAGCCTTGATTTTATCACCCTGGTCCAGATACAAATTATACCTATCTGCAGTAATTTATTTCTTTAAACACACATTCATCCCTTCATTTCAAATAAACATGCTTTAGAGTTCTGCACATCTCTCTAATGCATCTTAGAATCTGCCCACCATGTCATTTCCTGTTCAGATATAAAGCTTGGCATTGCAAAGCTGGCATTCACGTCAAACGCTTCACACTTTTGCATTCTTCCTCCGTTTGCAAATTGCGTTACTGTGTGAGGGCGAGATAAACACGGAGTTAGCACACAAACACACACCTCCGCTTACACTACTCACAACCTGGATTCTTATAAAAAAAAACACAAAAACTGGGCAGTATGGGTAAAAAAAACAGCTCAAAGCTTACGCTGAGTTTGCATGGCTTTTACTGAGATCAGGTTCCCCTGGAGATGGCCCTCTCAACCGTCTTGATAGAGATTATGGGATGTGGAAGAAGAATTGTGGATAAGGAAGAGAGAACCTGCATATTTGCATGCTCAGTCATGCATATCTGTATTAGGATTTTTTAGAATGTTCATAGAAAAGGAATATTTTCTATTTAGTTTTATGACATCAGCATTTCGCCCATTTTCAGATGGGAAAAGACACAGAACACTGAATAGCAGATGGCTGAAAACCACTGAGACATTACGTGTATGTTTATGTGTGTGCAAACTGCATTTCAAGATCAATCAGGATCAGGAATGTACATCATATAGTGCTCATGTAACACTGACTAAATGATTGCAGAATGATAGGATAGGTCTAAATGAGCAGAAGCTTCCTGATGTCCTAATGTGTGTATGCATGCAGTTGCTGTTGTTCAGCACAGAGCTTGGTTTCCTAGATCAGAGGGATGACGCATGTCTGTCTCTTTCATCATCCCTTTATTCTTAGCCTATTTCAGCATCTTTTTTTTTTTCATATAGTGTGCCATTTTACTGTTCTTTTCTATAAAGCCTTTCACCATATGAGCAGTTTTGGGCTATTTCTTCCTTTCTTAAAAGAAAGATTGGCCATAACAATAATTGGCAATAATTATAATTTAAAAAATGTAATGTAAAACTAGCAATTTCCGAGTTAAAATAGTTTGTACATTAATTGAATGCATTAAGTGACACAGACATTTAAATTATTTAAAATACATTGTTCTTTTGAACTTTGCACATAAAGAGTCTTACAGTTTACTCATAATGTATAACAGTTTAAAATATTAAGCGGCACGACTGTTTTCAACTTTGATAATAGGATTTTTTTCCTTCAATTTAAAGTACATTAAAATAGAAATTTATTTTAAATCATTACTGCCTTTACTGCACTAAAAAAAAAAAATCAGATGCAGCCTCAAACTTCTGAGTAGTGATTTTATACATATAAGCTCAAAAGGCTAAAAAAAGGCTCACTTGCCATCTTGTTTTGCTAGTACTTAATTTGACTCTGTTACTTGATTTCTTTGCAAAACACAGCTTGTTAAAGGTTTTGCATATTTGCTATTGCAATCACATGTATACCAAAGCATGAAAGCGAAGCTTGTGCTTTTCTTTCCTCCCTTCCTCCTCGTTTTACTCTCAATAATGAATCTCTCTTTGCACACCTTTACACTCATGTTGTTGATAATTTGCATTAATCTCCACATCTCTCTCCTCTTCCTTCCTCTTTTCTTTCTGAGACCTGCAGGCTGAGGGTTCAGTGCTAATGCAGTCTGAAGAGGCATATGATTGAACATTGCCTTTATATGGACACACTCACACACCTGCGTTTCTGTAAGCCTGTAATTACAGGCTTTAGGCCCACAAAACTGCTGGAAGACGCTTACCGACTCGTCTTTAAGACGAAAGAAAGCTAAATGTCACACATTAATTTTATATTCATTGAATTGTTGATGCATACTACATATGTGTGAAAACACCTTGTTAACATGCATACGGGCACCTGTCATTAGTCCTGTCATTTAGTGTTTGTTTCGTAGCTTACATATACTCTTGTTTTTTAGAGAATATGTTGTGATAATTGCATAGATCCAACACTACTGAGTGACATTGTCTCTCTCTCTCTCTCTCTCTCTCTCTGTGCAAGTAATAAAATACATCATAATTGCTTTGGCTCTTTGCATGAGCTGTCCCATCACTTAATAGTAAGTGATGGCTGCACTCAAAGAGTCAATTACAGATCACAGATCACTCATACACCTGCTCCAACCTCCCAGACCATCAGACACCTGCCCCAAAACCCCTCCACCACCGATTAACCAGCACCATCTAAAACCCATGTGAGAGAATCAGAACTATAGTGCAGACAAGTGTAGAATGCAGAGAGTGTAAAATAGCATGATTAAAGACTCTTTGTGATGTAAAGCTGTAATGTCTTTAAGTTTGAATGTCTTGCTCATTGACCTGTTGACTAAAATGCATGTTATTTTTTTTTTACAAAAAAAAGTGGAGTGAATAATTCAGGAATAAGATCCCTTAGGTGTTTGAACGGAGATCACAATCTTTTAGGGGTTAATCTTGCACTAATATAAACCCTTATAAAATATAAAACCAAAAAAAGTTTTGCAAGGATACCGTCACGTTCTCGCGAGATCTCGTACCATCCCTAAATTTGTATGATGCCTCCTATTTTGGTAAAATAATTAGCATTTTGCCAGCTGTATATGCGAATTTACATGGATACAAAGATCAAGAATGGAAATTGCTTTCTGAAGAAAGCTTATTGGCCTAGTGTTAGCTGTTCATGAGATAGATGGCTTGTGGAAACAGGTTCTCTTATGTTTGGTTTTCTAGTGGACAATAATCTGTAGCCTCTGCCACGGGGAAGAAGTTCAAAGAGGTTGCGGCCAGAGTGTGTGGCATCTGAGATGATTTTTCTTGCCCACTTTCTCATTCTGGAAGGGTGTAAGTCCTGGATGGAAGGGCAAGAGTGCACCAGTAATCCTCTTAGCAGTCCTGGCTGTCCATGTAACCCTCTTTTGTCCAGTTTGGTAGCTGTCATTGAGTCTGTCCTGTGCACCACTATAACGGTCTGCTAAGTAGGACTGAATCTGCAGCTCTTATGGGAGGTTGAAGTTCTGGTAAAGGAAGTACATTCTCTGCTGGGCCTTTTTTTTTTCCTCTTGGGGCTTGCAGTGCCATTGCATATGAAGCATTTTATCGACTCTCATAGTGTCTAGAAACTCCCGTCACTGCACATGCATGATCTTCTCATATGGCTTTATTGGATTTAGTGAGTAGCCTGCTTTTGTTTCATATGGAGGCTACTTGCGTGTCCAGGACTAGTACTTTGTGTTTGAGAGAGGAGCATGTGATGAGGGTTTGTAATGATGGACATAAGTACAGAGCGTGGGCAGGTGAGTGTGGATGGATAAAGGACAGCATTAGTTCTCGTTGAGTAGTTTTTGTTCTATTAGAGAGACAGAAAGAAAAGAGAAAAAAAGGAAGAAATGAGGCTTTAATACTGATACGGCTGACTGACCTCGGCCTATATAAGGGTTGACCCTTACTACTCGCATAATACATCGCCATAACACTGTTAGATGTGTGTTTGAGGAGTAAAAGTGTGCAGTTAAAGGGCTTCTACTAAATTGTTTAACCCTTCGTTATTTTTACGCAGTTCTTTTTGTTCCCAATATGGTAGTTCCTTGAATGTCATCAGATGTCTCTGGATAGTGTTGGTTTTGTTTTTATTGATAAGTAAACTACTTTGTGGTTTTAGTCATGGAAAAAGTGTTACGGAATCTTACAGAAACACATTGTGATGTTTAGAAGTCAATTTCCTCCTTAGTCTAAAATCATTTGTTGAAAATAAGATTTTCAAGCATTTTTTTAAAAGAAGGATGATTTGAACACAACGTCCTATATTCACTCAATATGACTAATAATAAGAGTGAAAAGTTAGAAACTTTACACAGATTTTAGCATCAGGAATAACAACAGCAACAACATCAACAAACATTCTAAGGGTGTGGAAAATGGTAAAGACTAAATTCCAAAACCAAATTATGGCTTTTTTAGATTAAACTCGAAGTAAAGAAAAGTAAATAACTAATACAGCTATAAACCCCTTTAATGTTAATAGTTTGTGCACTTTCTTTTCCCCACTTTTTCTGTTGAAGTATGTGTCAGATCTGGAGTTTCTTGTTAATGATTAAAAAAAAAGGAAAATCAGTTCATAATTTTATTTTTGGGTTCTCTGAAAGAACTGCTCTCTTAATAGCTGAGATGATGAAATATTAAGCATGTTAAAACATTATTTAAAAGTTAATCTTGGGTCATGACGCTGCTGCTGTCCAAATGCTGCAGCTTTAATTTTTCATAGTTCCCTGCGGAGGGTGAATGAGAGAGAGCTTTCCACATCCTTAACCTCACTGTATTTGTCTCTACTGTTTAATTTTTTGTCAATACAATCTATTCAAAGACAAGGCTGAGGACATAACATGTATATTTTGTGTATGAACGAACAAACAAACAAGCATACATACATGCTCTCTCATTTCTACCACTTTAGTTTAGCATGATATTTAAAAGAACACTGTTAATTTATCTTTTAGTAATTTTTGCCACAAAAGAAACATTTTGGTCAGCCCACATGCTTTTGTCTCAATTTTCTGATGCTCTTTCTTTCAGTGTTTTAATCAACGCATTGTTGGAAGGAGAATTGTACATTTCTGTTGCCAGAACACAAACAGATGAGACTGTACTCAAAGTTATGGTGAACTAGATTTGTACATTTTTTGAAGAAAATGCGAGTGGTTTTACATGTGCAAAACTAACTGTCATGTGTGTTGTGGGTGGTGGCAGACAATGTTTTCTAGCATTCAGAAAGAACTCGATGAAGCACAATGGAATGGAACAGCATGCTGGGGTCTCGAGATTTGGACTATTGTTAACGTGACATGGCGTGCTTAAAAACACAACACTAGTGGTGGGACGCTCTGATAACAACTGCCAAAGATGTTTGTCTAAGTGTGTATGGCTGTTTTAATGAGAATGGATGCACTTCTCAGAGAGGATATGTGTGTATAAATACATATAGTAGTATCATGTTAGCAGTGTAAGATGCACTGACTGCAGGAGATGGGAGCGACAGAGGGCACAGACTCTAATAAATGGGAGGGATAATTGTAGCCTGTACAGTAAATCAATACTACTCCTCACACCCAGGACTGTATGTAGCCTCAGGAAAGGCTGTTGATTTCCAATTTCCATGCTCATTAAAATGAAATGCGCCCTTTCCACTCTGTTAATTATGACGCTCTGCCAAGTTACTGTTGCGAACATGTACGCACACTCGCGCATACTCATCTCGACCTCAGATAACATTAGAATTCGCCTCAGCATGTGTCATCTTGTGCATAAAAGGAAAATATGAATATATAATTTTCAGCTTTTCTTGTCTTTTCTCTTTTTAGGTAATTTTTCTGTCTTTCATTTGCTGTAATTTCATGCTCGTCTCCTCTGATAGACATGGGAGCTGTACATTCTAAGGGAGTAGAAGGCACTCACTCTTTATTCAAGTGTCAGAAGCGCTCTTTTTAATATTTAACTGGATGAAAACACTTTGAAAACTCATTTTAAGCCTTTTTAATATCTGTCTGTAATCTATAAAAGTCTTTTGGTGCATCTTATGAGGCCTAGTGCAGTTTAAAAAATAGAGTCTCTCTTACCATACCTCTTTCTGCATATCTCTTCTTCCGTTCTGTTTTTCTGTGTCCATTCTGGTCTAGAAAAATATGTGTACTATCAGTCGTTCCTGGCTGGAGGCTGAGCTCTGGTGCTTGGGAGAGATCAGAAGGGATGATTTGTGGTGGCTCGTCTCTCCTAACTCGACCAAAAACCAAAACAGAAGTACAGCTAACACTTACAGAATCTCATTTATCTTTTTCAGTGGCTCTCAGAAATGCATCTTGAATCAGGAGATTTGATTTTCTTTCTGCCTGTCATTCATCTTCCTTGCTTACTTGTTTTTTTTTTTTTTTTTGGATGGGGTATATAAGTGTGGCTTATCATGGTCAGCTTAAAATCTGAAAACCTATTTAAGAACTGAAACTTCAGCTTTGCTTCACAAGAATAGATCTTAAAATATATTATTAATTGTTTTAATAATATTTGACAGTATTACTGTTTTACTGCATTTTTAACAAATGCAGCCTTGGTGAGCATAAGAGACTTTCAAAAACATTAAATATAATAATTATAATTTATAAACACAATATAATTTAATAATTTCTCTCTCTCTCTCTCTCTCTCTCTCTCTCTCTCTCTCTCTCTCTCTCTCTCTCTCTCTCAAATTCAAATGAGCTTTATTGGCATGACAGTTGTTATTGTCATGCCATGTATTGCCAAAGCATAGTGATTACATTGGATTTAAGACAGACATGTATACAAAATAAATAAATAAATACATGCATATATATGTACAGAATTAGCAAAAAAAAAAAAAAATATATATATATATATATACACTGCCTTTTCTGCTCATCAAGGCTGTTTATTTGATTAAAAATACAGAAAAAAAACTGTAATATTGTGAAATGTTAATGCAATTTAAAATAGTTGGTTTCTATTTTAATATACTTTAAAATATAATTTATTCCTGTTATGTAAAGCTGCATTTTCAGCATCATTACTCCAGTATTCAGTGTCACATGATCCTTCAGAAATCATTCTAATATACTGGTTTATTATCAGTTTTGGAAACAGTTGTGCTGCTTAATATTTTTTTGGAACCTGTGATACTTTTTTCTTTGATAAATTCTTTTATAAATAAAATGTTAAAAATAACAGCATTTATTTAAAATAGAAAACTTTTGTAACTTTAATAAAGATTCATCTTTAATGTATACAGTCAAGTATGCAGTGTTATTTTACGTTTGATTACTTTATTCAATTTCTGTACCTAAAAACTAATGTTAAACCTACCTAAAAACCTGAAAAGCACTGTTTATTTTATTTGTATCTTTACTCTATTGTATTTATTTGTGCTGTTGCTTGTAGTTAGATTATTTGTTGTTATTTTATTTATTTTTATTTGACAGTATAGTTTTTGTCCCTAAACATAGCACATACCGAACCGTGCCCAAACTGTGACTCTAAAACCGTGCGATTTTCTCTACATTTACTTTTTTTTTGCACCCCTTAGATTCCTGATTTTTTTTATTTGTATCTCGACCAAATATTGTCCTATCCTAACAAACCATACATCAATGTGTTATTTATTGAGCTTTCAGATGATGTAGAAATATCAATAATAAAAAAAAAACACTCTTGTGCTACCTAGGCCACGCAAATAGACTATTAAGTACTTTTAACTTTCATACTTTTTTTTTTATATTGCTTTATTGGATTTAAATGTTTAGATATTTTTGTTATAAGAAAAAAGTTAAGCCTGTTATACTGCATTATGACAACACTTTTACAACTAAATATTGTGATTAATATTGTATGACGTGATAAAAACCTTAGCAATTAATTGCAACATGAAAATGTAATACCAGCATATCCCTAGTTCTGTTATAGGTATTCTACAGTTTTTCATATATTATTATAATTAAGGTTAATGTTCAAAAAATGCAGGTTATGTTATTAATAAATATTTATTAATAAAAGCATTGCCATTGAGATGCATCAGGATGTACATAACGGTCCTTGACTTTCAGCCTTTATCGGTAGGGAATCAGATAAATAATGCATAGATTTTTGGCACTAAATCATGTTTGCATCCCCCACATTGCACTTTCCTGGTCAATTACCAATAGATACATCAAGTCTGGCCTGCATTTGCCCCTGTTTAAATACATTAAATTTCCTGCAAATACATCCCATTAAAGTATGTGATATAAAATGGCTTGGAAGTGTCGTTTTCAATGTTAATTTCAAATACTTATGTAGCAGCTGCTGGTTTATCCCGCCAGCCACCTAATTATCAGAAACATAACTATCAGAGCACGTAAGGCTGGGAAAAAGAATGGGAGATAAAAGAGGTGGGTGTTATTTCTTCTTCTTATCGTCATAGCACATTTCTTATTGAAACCCCACACACGCTTTCTATTTCTCCACACTGCAGTCCTGTGACATTACCGCTGGCCTCAACATATAACAGAAAAGCTACATTAGCTTATTTTTTGCCTTCGATTAAATCTCATATCTCTCATAAAGCAATTTTCCCATAAAACACAGATAATACATGACCGGGAAAGTCTCCAGCAGGGAGGATGGTCCGTACATTATGGATGCGTTGCCACCGCTTGGCCTTCTCTCTCTGAGGAATAGAATTAAACTTGTGTCCCATAGCTCATAGGAGTTCAGAGGCGGCAAATGCATTGGTATGAATAGAGAGGGTGTTTGTGATCCAATCAAAGCAGTACATCACCTTGACAAGGGCGCTAGTCGGGTCCCTAAACCCACATGCACAAAGACAATGACGCACACTTATACGCTGCGAATATCTGATAAAAACTGAATAAAATGAAACCGCTGATATTATGAACACGGAGCCGGTTGTCTTGGGAACCAGATGTGAAGCCTATCCGGAAGTGATCTAAATTATAAACATTTCCCACCTTCAAGGTTGTGTGTTTGGATTTCGAGACTAGCCGTTCATGTTCCTGAAGAGCATTTAAATCTCTCTTTATGCTCATTTGGGAAGTTTTTCTTTGTGGTAATAAATTTATTCAGCCGATAGACCTTGACCTGGCGTAAACGAGCACTATTTCCTCTGCTCTGAACTCAATAATTGAAGGCGGTTGTGTTTCTGTGAATTGAGAGTTGAAAACAATCAATTTCAAACAGAGGAGGAAAAACATCCCTCTTAAGGAAGGTAGAACTTTTTAACATTCTCTTCAGGGAAACCGACAGGTCTGAGATAATGCTCATTGTGGCTCGTTCCTCCAAAGCACCGGTCTCATTTTCTGCTCCCTGAGGTGTCTTTTGCTGATGGAGATCTTCAATGCTGTCTGTCGTGATATACTCACCATGGGACAATGAGACTGCCGTTTTAAACAGCCTTTGATCAGATAAAAACCTTCAGGAGGTATACATTTGGTTTTTCTCGTTTTTCCTGCTTTTTTTTAGCTCGCTGCTTCTCCATGCAGCATTTTTATTTATCACAATCATTTGGGGTCAAAAATACAGGTTTATTTTAGTTACAGGGGGAGATTTTGTCTTCATAGCAGGCTGATATGTGGGAAAGACGGCCTTCTGTGCACAACACTGTTAATCTTAGCGAGGAGAGATACACAGGCAGAGATGGAGACTCTTCCACCCTCCAAAAATGTAAAGCACACCTCAGGGGATCTGGGGAGGTCATTTATCATGTAGACGCTGAACAAAGAATTCAGTATCTGAAATGTTCATCATTATTTGTATACCTGCCACGCTCATTTTTTAGGCTTGAAACCACCTTCAACCCCTTTAAAGGTAACAAAAGGGTGCTTATTTGTATTGCAAGCGTGGCATTACTGTGTTACTATTACTTTGAAAAATCTCCTTATGTATTCATGTCCTGTACAGACATGAGTGATACTGAAATCATTTAGGTTATTCAGAAGTATACCACCCAAGGCTTTTACATTTGCTAAGTTAAGTTTTAAGTTGTTTGTTAATCTAATATTTAAGTTTTATTTTACTTTAGCTTTAGTTCAAATAAATGAAAACCTTTTTTCATATTTTTAGCTCTTAGTAACACGTTCCTCTGAAGAAAGTCAGCCATAGAGGTATGGAACGACATTGACATTTTGAGGTTGAGTAAATGACAGAATTTTTAGCTTAAGTCTGTCAATAGTTAAACGGTGTCAATAAGCACAAAATATTGCTGCAAGCAGGAGACTCTTATTTTGTACTATGATTGCATGTAGCACATTGAACTGACTCCTATCTTTCTTCTGATTGCTCGGGTTCCCAGGTGGCAGTTTGAGTAAGTGCGGGTCGGCACAAGTTAATCAGTCCGACTTGGCCTGCAGGTTATCACTCTAATCGTGAATTAAAGAGAGGCTAATGACGCAGTGCTGCCGAGTTCCTGATCCTGGCTTTTTTAATACCATCCCTAGAGATGCTGAAGTCTAATTGTAATTTTCTTAGCACAATTTTCTAAGCGTTTGTTTTAGCACAGGTACAGAGGTGAAGGATTGTGTTTGTTCAAAACGCCACACTGAAGATGTCAGAAGTAACATCACCTAGGTCAAGTTGTTTCTGGGAATTCTTTCAAGATTTGTGCTTAGAAATTGTGCAGCACTATATATAAGCTGTTTTTTTAGTGCTATTCCGCAACCTTAGTTAGGAAAAAAATGGCACTAGGGTGGCTTGTCTAGTCTCGACTTTCATATATATCTGGCCTGCACTGTCTGCGGGGGTAAATTAGAGCTTTTTAATAGCCTTTTAACTGAATTACACGCTGCAGACGGACAACTGGCTAACTCACTTAGCTCCCAGCTCAGTGTTTTTATTTCAGTATAAAGCATGACAGTCCATATGGCTACCTGCTTCTAACCAACAATCCCTCTCTTTCTCTCTCTATCTCTCTTTTACTGCATGCCCTGCTGTCTGCTTGCTGGAACAGAAGCCAAAGGTCAGTTTGCTTTTTGCTTGCTCTTTCCATTTCGCTCTTTTTCATTGTTTTTTTTTCTGCTCTGTCTTTTAACACACGACACCAGTCCAATGAGTCATTCATTGACGTTTCCTCATTTGCCATTTGAAGTGCACTCATTTCTCACGTCTTACCCACAGGCCAGCCGTGTACCAGCCATTATAAAGGGGGCCTCTGACTAACTTCATTAGCTTGCCTTTAAATGTCAAAGGCTCTTTTTTTCCCAGGCACATCAATTTAAGAGCTCACATCATTGTCATTATGTTTACACTCGCAACCTTTTTCCGAGGTCAGCGGGGGTCCTGATGGATGCTCGTTTGTGTGAGTGTGAGAGAAATTAGTGTGGGCAGATACTTCACACTTTCATAGTCATAGAGCCTGTTTACATTTGGTCACTTCATACATTTTCTCTAAACTGATTTTAATCTGATTGCTCAAACCGCTTCTGGAGGTTGTCTGGGACGCATTTCAGAGGAAACTGGACAAGTGTAAATGCAGCTGGTTGTTGAAACCACATGAGTGTCATTCTGTGACAACAAAATTTTGATTGTGTTCATATTTTTTGTGCTGAAAGAAATAACTAAATGCCAAATTATTAAATGTCATCGATGTTTATTTCAGTAGTACATTACTGAGATCCTTATATTTCTGGGACTGAACAATGTAGGGCCTTGAAAATGAAGATTCTGAAAGAAAAGTTTATTAAGAACTAGAATCAAATCATATTGCGATATTTTTAATACTTGTATATATGTGTTTATGTATATAATAATGTTTCATTGCCTTTTTTAAGTGACTTTTTTTTTTTTTTTTTTTTTAAAAATGAAGATGCCAATCAGAAAGTTTGTTAAGATCCAATACTTAAAAGGGCATTAAGATATCTTTAATACTTCTTGAGTTAAAATGTGAAAAGTTTGTTTCCCCTTTTTTAATGGTCAATGTTGGCACATAATGCAACAAACATTGCTGAAGTCAACAGATTTTACTAATAGTCCTACCAATCTCTGTTACTCAGTAAATATACATTGATAACATTTAATGTTTTGGCTTTTTAATGACTAAATCAAAAATTTGAGTGCGGGAAGTTTCTACAATTTGGTTGATTTGACACGGAATGACCCATACAGTATTTAAATTTTACTCTTCCCAAAATGTTAAAATAATAAATGTGTTGTGAGAGCGTGTTATAGGTTATTTGACATGTCTTAGCCAGATGTAACGGCACTAATGCAACTCGCATCTCCACAGATGAGTAGCTGAGTATCTCTATAGCAAGGCAAACTGCCAGAAATGAAACAAAGTGTGTTGCAAGCGCTCAACACATAATCATCTTCATTAAAAAATAGTAAGACTAACTTATCTTTCCAGTGCTGATGGATCTCTTCTGTTGCGGTCTTTGATTTGAAATGATCTCATGATGAATAAAATGCAGCGCATATCTTTTGCTTTCATTGTCGTGAACTCTGTTACATTGGCATATAGTGTGGGAAGATTGAAGATTGCGTTTATATTCAGTTTGCTGAGACACCTTTATGCGGCGAAGTGTAAATGTGACCCTGGACCACAAAACCAATCTTAAAGGGATACTCCACACCAAAATGAAAATTTGTTGAGTAAACACTTACCCCCATGTCATTCCAAACCCCTAAAAGCTTTGCTGATCCTCGGAACATAATTTAAGATATTTTAGATGAAAACCGGGACCCTTCTAACTGTCCCATTGACTGCCTGGTAAATTACACTGTCAAGGTCCATAAAAGTATGAAAGATGTCATCAAAATACTCCGTCTGCCATCAGACGTACAATCGGGGTTATATGAAGCATCGAGAACCATTTTTGTGTGGGAAAAAAAAAAAAAATTTGTCGACTTTATTCAACTTTTTCTTCTCCTCCGTGACACTTCCTGCAAGCATGTTCACGAGTTCACTAGCAGAGCACGCCGCAAGCACGCCTCAGATGACGCACGATGCAAACGACGTGATGTGCTAGTCGACACAGCAGAAGCTCTCAACTTCTGTAGGCATCGCTTGACAATGTTGACATTTACACCACCATATCTCCATAGCTCTCCATAGTGGCTGTATTTGTGGCTGTGTTGCAGCCGCTTCCATCTCTATAAGCTCTTCATCTGTATATTCAGGTTCAAATAAGTAAGGCTGTGCAAAAAATTCCAAGTCATCGTTGAGATTGAAATCTTCCGACATGATTACGAAGACTGTAACTATGAACAGCGTGCGTGTTCTCTGTTTGTAAATGCAGCGCATTCCCGGATCTATCTGTACGTTGGCGCAACGTCAGCACGTCGCATCGTTTGTGTCGTGCGACATCGTGCTAGTGAACTCGCGAACGTGCTTGCAGGAAGTGTCACGGAGGAGAAGGAAAAGTTGAATAAAGTCGACATTTAGTTGTTTTTTTTTCCCCGCACAAAAACAGTTCTCGTCACTTCATATAACCCCGATTGTACGTCTGATGGCAGATGGAGTATTTTGACGACGTCTTTCATACTGTATGGACCTTGATTAGAATTGTCCCGGTTTTCATCTAAAATATCTTAAATTGTGTTCCGAGGAATGACATGGGGGTAAGTGTTTACTCAACAGATTTTCATTTTGGGGTGGAGTATCCCTTTAAGTAGCATGGATATATTTGTAGCAATAGTAAAAGATGAAAATATTTTGTAAATGTTTTACCGTAAATATATCAAAACTTAATTGTCGATTAGTAATATGCATTGTTAAGAACTTCATTTGGGCAACTTTAAAGGCGATTTTCTCAGATTTTCAAATAGTTGCTGCATAAATCTTAATAAAAAAAAAAAAATGACCATTAAGACTGGTTTTGTGGTCGTTTTTAACAAATCAGGTCAGAGAAAACCCATGAAGTGACAATGTGTTAACAGGCCCATAGTTAAATTCAACAATAGATCTATCTCGTCCTTCGTGGCAGATGCTTTCCCACCGGTCATTCGGTCCACAAACCGAACGCAGCTGCATCCATCCTCGACTTCTCCTCGTACCTGCGGGTGCCTGTTTTCTCCCTCATTTCCTGTCAGTACTGTGATGAGTGTTTATGACCAGAGCGAATCGGCGGCGGCTCTGGTGTTGTGCCAGCTCTCTCCAGCTGTGGGCACACAAGTCATTTAAATGTCAAACTGGCCCCATCGTAACACAACCGCCATATCCTTTTTGTCAACACTGGGTTTATGGGGGCTCTGTGTGTGTATAGCACCTTCCATTCCTTCTGCTAAGCTCCTGTTTATGATGGTTGAACACAATGAAGAGCAAGGTTTGTGCAATAATGTGATCTTGGCACTTGGTCACGTATCATACATTTTATTATTATGCTACCAGAGTGAATGATGGGATATGTACTCTGCCGTTCAAAAGTTTGGTGTTGGTTTCTAAAGTCCAGGAACTGTAGTTTTGTCACGTTAGCCTGTTGTCTAATAAACTGGTTAAATTAATTGTATTTTCTGGCAAGCTTTATAGCCTTTTAACTCTTATAGCCTTATCAACAGTGTACAGAATGTTTACATTATACAATCAGCAGTCACAATTTTAACTTACTTAATGCCAAATACCAATTTATTTCCACTATGATTGATTAATTGGCGTGTCCCCAGCTTGAAAAGTCAGGACTCATTTGTGCTGATCTCGTAAATATAGTCTTTTTAACAAGATAGTGTTCCCAGTCTGAAATAGATCGTTTTTGAAGACTTTGAAAGTGACATTTGGGATAAAAGGCACTTGGTAATTTGATGTCCTCCAGTCAGAATTAATTAGAAATAATAGTTATAAAGGCTTAAAGGTTTTGTAAAGTTGTTAGATTATTTTCATGAACTCAATGGCAAAAATATAAAACGCTGTTTAGAAACGCATTGCAGCTAAAGCCACATCTTCTAAGCATTCATTCTATCTGTTGTCTTATTGTCTGACCTCACTGACCAGAATACGTCTTTAAACTGCGATTCTTTTGTTTATTATATTTAGTCTTCAGTTCTAATATGAGAACACTATTGATTTTAATGATTGCTCCAAATCAGAATCCGTGAATGTGAATCACAATAGGTTTCTTTCTTTGTAAAATCTATATAGAACTTTGAGATGTCTGATAGATGGCTACATTTCCAAACGATATTAAGAAGAGCTGTTTTTGCACATCAAAGGGTTTCACCATAGAGATTTGGACAGAAACGGATCAAGCATGCTAATGCAAAATATTTGAACTGCAAAATGAATTTCCATGTTTGAGGGTTCCAGCATTGTGTGCACGTCAATACCGCTGAAGGCCTCTTATACAAGGTCAGATTGAAAGCACAGTATTGCTCTGGATCAAGGTAGAAAAGGCTGGTTATTTCACTGAAAGATTATGTTTTTATCATTACATGAACTGGCATGAAGACCTTGAAACAAGGCTGCTCACACAGAGGCTGGTCAATAGCATTCTACTTTTGAAGTCAGGCTCTTTCTGCTTATGTAGTGATTACTCAACACACTCCATCACATGCTCTCTATCTCACGTATTATTCTTATTAAATTATTCAGTTGCTTTGTCTGCTTAATTTGTAGGGTGGGCAATAAACAATGGTTTGATTATCGTCACTGCCACATGTTAGATAATGGCCAGCTATTTGTTTAAAAATATTATGCTTTTTAAGAACATGTAGTATTTTTTAAGTATTATTTTTTTTTAAGTGTTTTTGTTATATTAAAGAAATGTTATTTTACATTATTTTATATTATACACTTCCTGTCAAAAGTTTTTGAACAGTAAGATTTTTAATGTTTTTTAAAGAAGTTTTTTCTTTACTTTTTTAAAATAACAGTTTTTTCATTTGAATATAAATATATTAAAATATAATTTATTCCTGTGGTAGTGATAGTAATATAAATAAACTGTTTCTTGAACAGCAAATCAGCATATTTTTATTTATGTATTTTTTTTTGTTGTTGTTTTTTATTAAATTACATTATTGACCTAAAACTTTTTAATAAAATAAAAAAAATATATGTAATTTTTCCCACTAGCCAAGTTGGGAGATTAAATCTCAATCAAACAAATGCATAGCATGCTTTTAGTTTTTCGATAATTAGCTTTGTGCGCCCTTTCAGACTGAATCTGAGTGGCAGGGTGGCCAAGAGAAGACAACAGCATCTGTTTATATTTGTGCCATTCAGACGGTTATTAAAAGCCATTTTTAGAGAGCCCAGCACGGGTCCAAATTGCAGGCACAGTTGGATGAAGACAGACAAATGTTAAAGCTGGCATGGACCAAACACAGACGGCCTGATCAGAGTGCTACTGTAGAGAAGGGCAGGACCACTTACAGAGAAACATCACTCATTCACACGAACTGTGCAGTTTGTTCTACTTTGTGGAGCAGGTGTCATACCGAGTTTTTGATTAAAAATCAGACAAATACAGATATATATCAAGATGGCTTTTCAAAGCACTACTTATTCAGTGAAAGCCCATTTTGTTTTTGCTTCGTGGAAAAAAAACCCTGAGATTTTTCAGAAGCGTGACGCTCATTTTTGAGTTTATTTCGTGGGTGCACAGACATCACAGAACTTCAGTGCTTAATCACACTTCTCCACTGCGACACCAATTTCGACCCATCTGAGGAAGCAGGAGATTGATTTTAAAGGATAAGTGTAGCTTGTTGAGGTTAAGTGTTGATGCTTTTGGAAGAGGATGGGGCCGGCGTAAATGGAGGAAGAAACTAACTGAACTCTCGGGAAGCCTGCAGTCTATAGAGTCACACATCAGAAGTTTTTGGAAAGTGCTGTGATCTCTTGCTGTCTCCAGAGAGCCCCTTACAGATAATTTTTTCAGTAAATAAAAACAGAATGCTCAAAGGCATCTTTTTGTGTGAAAGACAGAGGAAATAAGAGGAGGAGATGGCAGAAGGGAGAACTGGTGATAGTTCCTATGTTTTTGCCAGAGGGCTGAAGTCTGTTAGCCTCAGAGGCCCATCATCAATCACTGCAACTTCTGCACTGCGGTCCTTTGGAGCTCCGCTGATTTAGTCTGGACTTACAGTATCAAGCTGTCACGTAACACGACTGAACCCGACTCAAACAACAAGCTTTCAGCATGATCGAGTGCGTTGTCTGAAATGGGAAGCCCTATGAAAACCAGCGCTCACAGCTTGTACAGGTGATTACGCTCTTTAAGCCTTCAGTCCACTATAGGTGATACATCAGTGCGGTTTTTAAAACATCTGTCTGCGCGAAGTTTGATGTCTTATGGTTTTTCAAGCAGGTACATGAAAGCATTTTAGTGAAAATATTGAGGTTGTGAAAGTGTGGATGTGTAAGTGTCTGGATAATTTTGATTCGGCGCACATTGCTGCAGCTCTTGAAAGAGGCTGTCAGTCATAATTCATCTGGTGAGTTACTACACGCTCGGCTCACTCGTTCCAAAGCGTATGGTTTCTGTGCAACCCAGTTTAACAGATATACAATGACAGGAACAAGCCTGCTAAAACACCACAGTCTTAAAGAGGAAAAAATGACTAGAGGTCATTCATTTTCAATGAGAGTTGTGGGAATGGATTCAGAAAAAAAGTTATTTGTTTGCATATTCATTTCAGAACTTTTTCAATACTAAAACACTGCTAGCAGATTAGTCTTAAAAAAGCTAAACAGTTAACAGTTACCTTTAGGGCTGGGCGATAAAACGATAAAGATAATTATCGTGATTAGGGCTGCCCTCAACTAAAGATTTTTCTGGTCGACTAGTAGTCGTCCATTTTAAATTAGTCGACTAGTTGTATGTTTATTAATAAAATATATGTCATAATAATGAGCCTTTAATTGCCTAAATAGCCTAATAAGTGCTGAAGCACGCATTAAAAAAGCTTGCCACAGCGCACCGGCAGATATAATAATTATGAATGTGTCAGGGAAAAACAGCAAGGAGACTGCATTAACGTTTTAACAATTTATTGATAAACTAGTGCTTTCTTTTTTCGGCTTAAGAGATCAAGTCGGCAACACTGACTGAAAGTAGTGATGCACCTGTATGCATGTTTCATACAGATTACAAAATCTGAGAATATTTGTTTTCTATTTTAATTTGTTTATTTGAAAGTAGACATTTCACTCTCTATAGATATACTTTTCATGTCTGTAAGGCAAGTATACATAGTTTTGAAGTTTCACGATCAAGTTCACAGAGACTGAGACGGCAGAAAGTGCATTCTGCTTGATTTCATTATTTTACAAAAGTTTTGTTGTTATTCTGAGTGCATACAAATAAACATTACAAATTCAAAAG
Organism: Cirrhinus molitorella; assembly: GCA_033026305.1. Classification (NCBI taxonomy): domain Eukaryota; kingdom Metazoa; phylum Chordata; class Actinopteri; order Cypriniformes; family Cyprinidae; genus Cirrhinus; species Cirrhinus molitorella. The sequence goes on along the minus strand of CM065137.1, from coordinate 5,458,517 downwards.
ATTACTTTTATCTGTATGACCAAAAGTAACGGAGTATACCAAGGGGTATTGGACCTGGAAAGTCCTTAAAAGATCCTTGAATTTGAAGTTAACCAAGGTGTGGGAACCCTGTATAATGTTCCTCAATATAACAATAACAAGGGTCTTATTGTTCGATAAATGTTCAATACAATGTTTATGCGCCAAAAGTGGAACAAAACTGCGCTACTCATTTAAATTGCGCCACACAGACCATTTACCTGCTCACCTCAAAATTCAGACAGTGGCACGGTGCGATCTTACTAGAGCAGATGTGTTTCCATGCTGATTAGTCTCAGTCACACTACCAGTAAACAGAATTGTAACATCTAATGTGTGAAGCACTTAATTTCAGCAAAGAGCGCAAAAGACTCTGTGATTTAAATTAGTTTAAAGCCAAATCAAACAGGGATGACAAACAGGAGAAACACTGTGCGTAACAATACAGTCAGAAGGCTTTTCAACCTACAAATCACCATTATTTACCATGGATTTACTGTGGTAACACTAACTGCACCATGGTATTGTAGCAGAAATATAAGAGATTTATATCAAATTGTATTAAATTCTTAATGTAGACATATATTAAATATATTCAAGGATTAATGGAATATAATTTAGTATTTGTGATTAAGATGGCATTTGTGCATTTATACTGTAATCTGTTCATCTATAATGTATTACCTCTAATGTATTTAGATTACTGTTTCTGTTTTTCATGGTACTGAGTTGCTACATGTGATATTAACAGTGGTTGTCATGATCTAACTGCATGCTAATATGGAAGAATGGTGGTAATTTTAATAAAACTTGTGCAGTTAGAATAACTCAATTTAAAAATATAAAATAGGGGTTGTTACCATTTTTGTCAATGTTTTTGATAAACAAATTTACATTTGCATCCTAATTTAAGCTACTACTACTGTTGTCAACTCAGGCAACTGTCAAATGTGCATTTCTAAAAAAACAAACAAACAAAAAAATTAATATTTATATTGCACCCTGCAATGCAAACTGTGCTGAAGATATGCATCATCATCATGATTTAATACAATATTATTTATTTATTTTCATTTATAAGTTAAGGAAAAATGACTGGAAAAGTATAAATAATTCAAAAATGTGAAGTGTTTATCATGTTCTAATCATAAAGGGTAGTTTAAAACCATCTGATCTGGTTTCTGCAATTTTTGCTTATATAAAGATTTGATTAAATAAAGATTTATTTTGATAATTAAATTGTGATACATTTTGATTATGGCTTTTTTTTTTTTTTTTTTTTTTTTTTTTGCTGATATCGTCCAGACCTACCTTTTAGTATACATGTATAAAAAGGGTGTGTGTGTGTGTGATCTTAATGTAGAAAATAAGCAAACAGTGCTTAGGAAGACTTATTTTTCTTCATCATGTTTTGTAAATTTAGCTCCTGAGGTGACATGAACAACAGAGCACTACTGATGCAGCAAAGTGAAACATAACTTTATTTGAATGTGTGCAATGTTTGTTGATGAAGGGATTTGCTTTAAACCAAACCATCATCACTAATGCTTTTCTATTTCAAAGTGTCTTTTTTTGTTAGTGATCTGCGCTCCGATGCTGTTGGATATTGCTGTTGGGGCGGGAGTGCTTACGAGCAACCCACAGCAGAGACTTGGCAACCTCCAGCGATTTTTATCGGCTTGAATGCCCTTTAACAGTAGATCGGCATGATCAAAATATTCAGGACCGTAAGACTTTACAGCCGCTTGTAGTTGTGAAACGCCAGTGGAGACCTTGTTATCAATCAAAAAAGCGAGAAACCCCCTCACCTGTGCCTCTGGGCTCCTATGTGGACCCTCACAGATAATGACTGCTATGAAATTTCTGCGGAGTTGTGCCGATTTCCCTGCCTCTCCATGTCACACTTAACCATGACATTTAATTTCACCTGGGGAAGCCAGGTAATGGAATTGTTTATTAGATGGCCGCACCAAGATGGATTTCCGAAGGGGCAGGGGTTTTAAGACTCGTCCCCTTCTCCTGCTCTCCTGGAGGCCTCTAAATTGGTTGCTGTTGAATAGCCTTCCTGCCTTTTATTTCCCTTTGGCTTTGTGGGATGTGGAACTGCATCCCTAATGCAGCATCAGAGAGGCCTCACGCCGAACTCTCTGCCTCTTTCGCACCTCTGCCCCCCGACGACTGCGCCATTCGCACTCCCCACGCATACGACTCACCGATTCAAGGTCAACCTCAAAGCACCTCGGAGGGAAAAGAATAGGAGGATTTAGCATTTTTTGAAGAATGAAGTGAATACTAAAATGCTGTTTCTTGTCTCTGCTCCTTCCAGACAAAAGACAGACAAGGTTGTCATAGGTTACCCAGATTTTTCAGACATTGATTCACCTTTGTTCTTCGAATTGATTGTTGATTTTGAGGACAGGGTGAGGAATAGACTGGCAGGCTTTTTTTGCTCTCTGATTTTTGCACTAGTGCTCACACTGAGCCGATAAAAATAACCTGTTATTTATGTATTTCACCTCCGAAATTCACCCTTGGCTCTCTTTGCATCTCATTACATTCATATTTTGATCAAGGACGCCTCAGAACATTTTTTTTTTTCTTCAGCTTTTAGTTAAAATGAAGATTTTTCTGTAAAAATGTTCACCTCTGCCACAGCTCAGCCTGTGGAGAGCATATTTAAATCACACTAAATGCTTTTCTCTGGTGTAGATTGTCATTACAGAGCTTTAAAACCTCCTGAGTCAAACCATTTACGCCCCCAAACTAACCACAACAGCAGAACAGAAGACGGCGTTTAAATTTGCACCTTTCTCGTGTAGTGTGCTGCTTGATTGTCTATGATATAAGAGAAAGATGGTAGAGTGAAATGTGCACAACAATTTCACACAACCCAGTTCTTGCGTTCTCCCTCCCAGAGTGTTCAGGGTTTGGCGTGGCTGCTTTTGCTTATCGGTGTGATCACCACTGCCTGATTGTTTATACAGTGCTGCTTGAAAGTTTGTGAGCCCTTTACAATTTTCTATATTTCTGCATAAATATGGCCCAAAACATCAGATTTTCACATAAGTCCTAAAAGTAGACAGAGAACCCAATTAAACAAGTGAGAGAAAAATGTTTGCTTTGTGATTTATTTGAGAAAAATGAATCCGTGTTACATATCTGTGCATTGCAAAAGTATTTGAATCTTTGCTTTCAGTATCTGGTGTGACCCCCTTTTGCTGCAGTAACTGAAGGTAAAGCTTCTTGTAAATGCTGATTAGTACTGCACAATAACATGTATGAATTTTAGCCCATTCCTTAGTGCAGAACCACTTAAACTATGTGATGTTGGTGGGTTTCTTTTTATGAACTGCTTGATTAGGTCCTTCCTCAACATTTTAATTGGATTAAGGTCTGGAGTTTGACTCCGCCATTCCAAAACATTAACTTTGTTCATCTTTAAACATTCTTTGGTAGAATGACTTGGGGTCGTTGTCTTGCTGCATGACCCACGTTCTCTTGAGTTCTTAAACGGGTGTCCTAATGTTTTGTTCCATCAATAGCTACATTTACATAGACCCTAGTAATCCGATCGTAATAGGACTAGAAGCACAATCAGAATAAAAAAGTCGCATGTAACCACGTCAATCGGATTGGCCAGATCTGATTAAAATTTCGATCAGATTGTAAGGGGTGGGTGATTCCCTTTTGTAATCAGAGCGAGAGGACATGTAAACACTTAACTGGATTGAAAACTGAAACTGGAAAGTGACAAAACATGTTCAGTGACGTTAAAATAGCATAATGACCTGTGACACCTGGAACGAGCTGTCCTTTCTGGTAAATAAAGTGTCATAAATGAGTTTTGGTCATTCTAAAATTATGCTTTTAGGACCCGAAGTAGATAAATATCAAGTGTGACATATAATGCCCATATCAACCTGATCACTTTATTTAGCGTTCATGTACACTACAACACTCCGCTTGGATTTGTCAACCAGAATGAATTCATTCCGATGGAAGCAAAAAGTGTCCATGTAAACATACATAATGATGGCAGGCTGTCCTGGCCAAGATGCAGCAAAACAGGCCCAAGCCATGATACTACCACCACCATGATTCTTAAGCTGGAATGCAGTGTGTTCTTTCCTCTAAAAATAATAGCTTCTGATTTAAACCAATAAGTTACATTTTGGTTTCATCCATCCATTAAACCTTTCTCCAATAGTCCTCTGGCTTGTCCACATGATCTTTAGCAAGCAGTTTTCTTTTTTGGAGAATAGTGGCTTTCTTTGTGCAACTCTGCCATGCAGATGGTGTGCTCATGAACATTAATGTTAGCCAATGTGAGAAAGACCTTTAGTTACTTAGAAGTTACCCTGGGAACTTTTGCAACCTTGCAGACTATTACACATTCTGCTTTTAGTGATCTTCGTTGGTCAACCACTTCTCAGGAAGGTAACAGTGGTCTTGAATTTCCTCCATTTGTACACAATCTGTCTGACCGTGGATTTGTGGAGTCCAAAAACTTTGAGCAACATCAGCTCTCTTTCCAAGGTCCTCAGTAATCTCATTTGTTCAAACATGATCATCCCTGTTCTTTGAATAAAACAGGTTACATACTGATAGCCATTGCACTGACTCTAATTTCGGCTTGAACTGCTAATAAATTCACATACTTTTGCAACGCACAGATATGTAACACTCAATCATTTTTCTCAGTAAGTAAATGACAAAGATGATATTTTTCTCTCACTTGTTTGAATGGGTTCTCTTTGTCTACTTTCAGGACTCAAATGAAAATCTGATGATGTTTTGGGTCATATGCAGTGTATATTCGATCTGAGCGCTGAGCCTTTGTTCCAATTTAGCGCTGATCGGTGCCATCTCATTGTTAGCACATGATAATTTTAATCTAATCAATGGCTGCTTCTCTATTATTTGTTAATTTAGCCAAGTGTTGTGACTGTAATTGCCTCATCATACCTTGTAGGAGAAGTTTATCAGGGATCTGATAGCAAACATTTGAGCAGCGGTGTGATTAGAGGGTTTCGTCCTGCCCGGTTGTTGCGTTTACCTTCGGTACAGCCGTGGGACGGCGTATCTTATCATGTTAATTAGATCACCGAAGACTGATGAGCACTTCAGTGGACGCTGCGCCGCCGTCCCCCACGCCCTCCAATTGAGAAGCGCAGGCTTAATGGAGGAGAAACGCACAGCCCATTATTAGAGGCATCCACTCAGTCTCGTTTACGCCACTCTTTCTCTCTGCCTCATCTGCCTCTGCTCTATTCAAGCACTGCTAATTGTGTATATGTGTTATTCAGGTCAGGCAACTAGGACGTGATCTCTCATCCAGACGACACCCATGTCCTTTAAAGAGAGAAAGGGAATGGAGGCCTAATTTTTATTCGCACCAACCAAAATCATGTTTAGTCCACACTGTATTCATGGACTTGCTGTTTATGTACATCAGCCACAGGTTATAATGAAATGAGCCACGCTTGGAGCAGTTTTGCTCACTCCATGATTTGTTTTTCTGTCTCTCTCTCTCTGTCTGTGCCACAATTGCGAGAGGATTCAGCCACTGGTGTTGGCCTACACCCGTGAAATCAAGCAAGTGCTTTCATTTCGCTGAGAGTAATCAGGCGTCTAACCGCCATGATATCCCACATGTATAGCAAAATACATTTCCACTGTTTTCTAGATCACCATGAAATCGAGTACAAGGTTCTGCCAGTCACTCTGTATATATGCTGTTCTTGCTGTGTAGGAACAGATTACAGTAGCAAACACAAACACATTCACTCACTATGGATTGAATTTGCAATATATTGTAATGTAATGCATTAATATTAATATAATGAACACTATAAAGGTTTTTACACTGTATTGTATATCAATGTCAAAAGCATGGTTTGACATTGACCACTTTTTTTTTTGCTCACCAGCCACTGTGGCTAGTGGTTTTCCAAAATTACTAACCACTCAGCATTTTCACTGGCCACAGTTTTGTTACATTTTATATGACTAAAGTTACTTGCATACTAAAATATATTTACAGGGTTCCCACGGGTCATGGAATTTCTGGAAAATCATGGAATTTTAAAAGGTCTATTCCAGTCATTGAAAGTCAGGGAATTTAATATTTTTTGGTCCAAGTCATGGAATATCAGGGATTTTTGTTTGTTGCTTTAAATTTTAGTTTCCATTTAGCAAAATGTAATTTTTCTATTTGTGTTTTACCATTTTATTCCCTTCCCCCACGTCAACTAGCAATCATTTACGTCAAATACAGGCACCAGGCTGTACCTGATAACTAAGGCAAACATGCCTGGAAAATGTACATTTCAAGAGCTACATAATGTCCACTTCAAAGACTGGGCGTGAAAAGTAGATGATAGAGAAGCAAAACTAAATGTGAAGAAATAAAAAAAAACTGAATGATGAACTTGATTACAAACAGAAAATCCTTCAGAGTGTTTAACCCCTGAGATCATAAAAAACATAAATGAATTTCTGTAGAAATAGTACAGAAAAAGCCAGTTTCCGCCACTAAATAAAAAATAAAAAAAAGGTTATTGCGACTGATCTCACAATTCTGACTTATTTTCTCACAATTGCATGATACAAACTCGCAATTCTGACTTTTTTCTCAGAATTGTGAGATATAAACTCGCAATTCTGAGAAATAAAGTCAGAATTGTGAGATAAAAATTTGCAATTGTAAGTTATAAAGTCAGAACTGCATGATATAAACTCGCAATTGCGAGAAAAAATGTCAGAATTGTGAGATAAAAAGTCGCAATTGTGAGTTAAGTCAGAATTGCATGATATAAATTTGCAGTTGTGAGTTATTAATTCAGAATTGCATGATATAAATTCACAATTGAGAGTTAAGTCAGAATTGTGTGATATAAACTTGCAGTTCTGTGAATATATCAGTATTTTTTCTCCTCAGAAATGAGCTTATATCTCACAATTCTGAGAAAAAAAAGTCAGAATTGCAAGATACAAACTCGCAACTGCAAAAAAAGTCAGAATTGCGAGTTTTAACTTTAGCTCTTTTTTTTTTCCATTTAGTGACGGGCTTCCATAGTTTTGTACTGACAACGTTTGTAAACAAGTAAATAAAGCTTGCAAATGGATGGATCCGTTCATTATAGATCATGGAAATTCAGCTTTTTAGTCAGTGAAAGTCAGGGAAAAGTCAGGGAATTTGACATTTGGCTTACAGTGGGAACCCTGTATTTAAATAGATTTTCAGGTCTCTTTTTTGCCTATATAAAGGACATTTTATCAATGAAATCCATATTAACAAAACCGATCTTCTCACTCCAGAAGAAACAGAAGCAGCTGAAGTGGCATTTAGATGCATTTACAAATGTTTAATGGAGCTAAAATGTAGCATGAAAGCATTTACATTGCAACAGTACAACAGTATAAATGTTATGAGCTTGGTGTTTAAAATCTTTTTTTTTTTTAATATAAAAATGTGAAATGTTGGGAAAAAATGCAGAGATAAGCTACTTTTAAATATGAAAGTAAACCGCCAGTAGGTGGCAGCAAGTGACTTAATGAATGAGTCACGCCTTCAAACGGTTCATTCAGATTGACCGATTCATTTAAGAATGAAGCAAGTGCCTGTCTGTATAAATGGAGCACTGAATCATTGACTCAAATGATTCATTCAGAAATGCCTAATCATTCAGTAACAAAATACCGCTGTATGCAGGGTTCCCACAGGTCCTTAAAATACTTGAAAGTTTTGTGAAAAAAAAAGAAAAAGTCAAGGATTTGGAAAGTTTGTGAAAATAAATATACATAGATACAGGTCCTTGAAAGTGCTTTAATTTATTTTGTGCAGGACCTTTTCTGAAAAAAAAAAAAAAAAAAAAATTCCTTCAGTCTGCTAATGTGTCAGCTCTTCGTGGTCCATGCACACTAGCTTGTTGATTTACGTTAATTACGTGCATTTACGCATTGCGTTAAGTGATTCCCACTTATTGTTGAGCTCTGTTATAAAATTCAAGCCGCCAAAGTGCCTAGTGGGAGTGTCCCTGTTACCCACCACTGCTGAAATTCACCTGCATTTGGCGGGTTTGCGGGTATTATAATATGTTAATATCAAGCTAATATCAAGGTATTATTAAACAATATGTATGATTTGTAGTTAAAAAAAAAAAAAAAATTGTTTCATTTTCAAATTCATTTTTGTTGTCGATTAATCGCAATTAATATATGTACATATTTTTTAAAATATATGCATGTATGCATGCATATTTATATATACATAATAAATATACGCAGTGCACATACATTTATTATGTAAACTAAAACTTTTATTTATTTTAATCACGATTAATCGTTTGACAGCACTAAACTATATACTTGTTATATATAATATTTATAACCTTTTTAACTATCATAATATCCAGTTTTACTGACAAGTAATTTTTTGTAAACCATAATTTCAACTTTACATCTTTTTCCTAAACAACCAGCGGGTCCCACTGCATGATGACTCGCCACTCTTACAGTTTTCCACGTCCGCTCTGATTAAAAATTATTGTAGGAGCTACAAATACAGAGTGAACAATAATACAGAATTAATAGAGAGTTAAACAGAGAACAGAGTTAAATGTGACAATGTTTAATATGTGCTGGTGTTGAGAAGATTTGCAAGATTTTTAAAAGAAAATGTACATTTATAAGACCAACAAATAAGATTGTCCGAAATGCATCCTACTGCTAGGTGTACATGGTAATGATGATTTGAAATGGCTTTCTCTCAGTATCTTTTGGTTTTGTTGCCTTAGTGTTGTGTTCACTTGCATAAGACTGAGCAAATTGGTGTTTCTGTGTTGAACTTTTAAAAAGTTGTGTGTCCAGACAGAACCGCCCATCCAATCCTCGCCTTAATAATGCAGTTTGAAGTATTTGTGATTTGGTGTTTTATCACAGCAGGGTGGGAAACTCTGAGTAGTTGTTAGACAGTGTGGTCCCTCACATTCTTTCCTTATTAATCAGCCTGTCAGACGCTAACGCCCCGGTCGATGCAGTGACGGCCCACCAGAGTGGCCAGGGATTAAAACACTTCCACACACTCTCTCAGCACTCCGTCAACATGTGCCACGACGTTCCACAAGACCACCGCTGCTTCAGGGGCCGTCACACTGATGACTAATGGGTAATGAAGTCCTTAAGAACCCCTGGAGTGAGCACTGCTGTCATAACTCTCTCCTGAGTGATTGGACTACAACCCTTCAAGCGTTTTATCTCTGCTTGTGAAGAATGGTTTGTTTCAAAGTCACTCATGCAGACACAGCTGGACATCTGAGGCTTTGACCTGATGTTGGCCGTTTGCTTGCTGATTATTTTAATCAACCGCAATCAAAAGGCATCTTAAATGTTAGATGTTTCATTCATTGCAGCATTTCCTGTACATGTCAAAAATATTGGGAAGTAGGGTTGGACAATATACCATGCTTTGCTATTTTATTTTATTATTTTTTTTTTTTTTAAGGCAGTGTTTAAAAGTGGTTATGTTTGAGGTTCTCTCTCTCTTTCTCTCTCTCTAAAAAGTTGTAAACACAGCACTGGTTTGTCCAGTAAGTTTACTTATGTTTTTCAGGCTATGTAGACACTCTCATTCTCTCTGTCTGGATCTCTCATCATCTCTCCAGCCCTCAAGAAGCATCTCCCTGCAGCTTTCTGTAGAGGAGGGATCACAGCTAAAGACCACTCAGTGTTTCTGTGTCTCCCAGAAGCATTAGATACACCTCGCTAAGATGGTCACCAGGAAAAGTACAGCCAAATGACTACCTCTGGCCTCAGTCCATCAGCTGTTATGCAATCAGTGGTATCCAATTAGGAGAGCTGCTCTCAGGTAACATAATAACAGGTCAGAGTCCAGCTAAAAAAGACAGGGAAGAATCCCAAACAAATAACAAAAGCAACTGAGCTGCAAAGAGATAGACAAGAAGGAAAACAATGTGTAAGTTTGTACTCTCACCTTAGATGTGACACTATAATTCATATTTTTTATTTTGTATTTTTTTTGAGACAGTGCTGCTTAGTAGCTATTAATATTAATCAGGACATAGTGCAGAGAAATGCCACAAGAAGAAAAAGACTTAAATCTGACACAACAGCTCATTAAAGAGGGTTATATATACAAGTGTGTGAGCTATTTAAATTATAATAGGGTATTGCAGACAGAGTAAGTCCTATTGCATGATCTCAGCTGTTTATTTGCGTGTAAGAGAGATCGGCCACACTTATTTTCATTAGTTGTTATATATGAAATTAAAATGGACTTTATCAACACCCTCATATTAATTTACTATGTGTGGATATGTGTGTTGAAATTAACAGGCAGAATTACCTCTAAAGCCTTTAATCTGCTTTGGCTCTTTTGTGTCGGACCCCAGGGTGATAGCAGCAGGATGCTCCGTTCTCACTGTCCACTCAGTCTCAGACAGAATAAACCCACACACATAGAGTATTCATCTCACTCTTATGCATACACACTCAAACTATCTTCCTCAATATGGCTCTGGCGCTTTTGTAGAGGAGCCAACTATTAGGCCACTATTATTTCACACTGCTTACGCATTTATTTCAGATGCCATAACCGTACAGCCTGCTCACTTCCTCATAAACAGTGCAGCTGCGGCTTCACCTCTGAGCCTGTTTTTGCTGTTACACTTTTACCCTGAATGAGGAAAAAGAAAGAAATTACATTACAGATAAAACATTTGGGGTCAGTAAGAAGTTTCTTGTGTGCTTTGAAGTTAAGTTATCAGAAACGCAACAAATGCATAAATTACATTTAAGACATTTATTTAGCAAGGAAGCATTAAAATAATTATAAGATAGTAAAGACATTTATAGTATTACAAATGTTTCTATTTAAACTTTGTTCATCAAGGAATCCTGAGTGGGGGAAAAAAAGTTTCCACAAAAATATTAAGCAGCACAACCGTTTTCAACATTGATTGTAATAAAAAATGTTTCTTGAGTAGCAAATCAGCACATTGGAATGATTTCTAAAGGATCGTGTGACACTAAAGACTGGAGTAATATTTCACAATGTTGCTTAGCATAAATGCAGTCTTGTTGAACATAAGACTTCTTTCAAACGTAAAAAAAAAAACCCAAATTCAGTAGTGTACGACGGCGTTTTAGTGTTACTTAAATAAATAAATAAAAATCTAAGATACATGACGGGAATAAAATTTAAATATAATGACAATAGAGTCAAAATGTTTGGAGGATAAAGTTGAAATGTTTTGAGGGAGAAAAAAAAGGTTTTTTTATTACTCCTCCTGACGTTCCTTTACATTTATATTGTGTTAGAAACTTTAAATAAAGAGGAAAACACATTTATAATTTGTATTTTGTGATAAAACTGACAGAATGTGAAAGTTGAGCTGTGTTACATTAAAAGCAAAAGCGTTAATTATTATTTCCAATTATTTACTGTATTATACCGTAAATAAAACATCTTGTGAATAATCACTTATATAACTCAGAAAAAACAACAGTATAACTTATGTAACGTTTTATTGTTGTTTTTAGCTAAATGCATGTGAGGAATGAAAGATTGGACACCACAGACATTTTCTGGAGTAAGTCGTGAAATTTTCACGAAGAAAACCGTATAATTTAATGAAATGAATGTCTCATTGTTATTGAGAAGACGATTGATTCACATAAATACAGCGATCTGTCCTGCCACATTAAAGAGCGTGAAAAACACAAATTTCAGTACACATTGTCTGTATTTTGCTGTAAATCTGACAGATTTTGACAGCTGACACTTTTTTTGAAAGTACCAAAAGCACAAAGCTTATTGCTATTATTAGGTGGCTGGCGCACAACAAATATGCCTGATGAATGCAATCAAAGACGTGAAGTATTATTTCCAAGCATACTGTCCCTGCGAGTGTGACGCGTGGTATGATTTCTGTTAATAATCCCACATATATTCAAATTAATTTCGGTGTCCTGGCAACTTCTCCCAGCACTCCCAGTCCGGGCCATTTGCATGCACAGGCTATACTCTCAAAATATTAACTTTAATTCTCGCAATTTCAGCTTTATTCTCAAAAAATGTAAACATTATTCTCATAATTTCAACTTTATTCTTGAAACATTTTGACTTTATTCTCAGAATTTCACCTTTTTTCTCGAAATATTTAGATAATTTTCTCGAAATATGAAAAAAAAAAATATTTAGATTTTACGTGGCACTACTTACTGTTGGTAAGGTATTGTATGTTCTTTTGACAAATTTATTTTTCTGTTTATTATTTCTTTGAACTTTTAACCTCATTTTTGTTTCATTAAATATTTGAGCTCATCCCTCACTTCTATAATGGTACTTGCCAGTCCAACAACAAATGATTTCCTTTTCACCAGGGTTCTATTGCTGCTTAATTTTTTTTGGATTCTGTTCAGTTTTCAATCGTGAGTGTTCATCATCAAATCCTCTTAAGTGACAGTCACATCAGAGAATGACCGAGGTTTAAATGAGATCTGTTTGCTATAGTAATCACAGAGAAATGAACTAGTGATGAGATGAATGATCATTGTTGCTGGAAGCGTTTGAGGTCAGGTAAAGAAGAGATTGAAAGGTCATGTGTTGCAAGTATTGTACAGATAGATGAAGTACTACAGTACTTGTTGATATGTGGGAAAAGAACAGTTTTTAGTAGACATGGTCTGGGCACTCTAGTAATTTAGTTTAAATTTGTGTATATTTGTTGATAATTATGTGTGAGGTGTTAATATGCACCTTTGTTTGTGTGTGTGTGTGTGTGTGTGTGTGCAAAGCAAATGATAGAGTAGAGGTCAAATAGGTTAGCAGAAGTCTTACCCAGCTGTTGATTAGTCCGAGAGGATCATGGGTAATGGAGCTTGGATTGATGTTGATGTTGAGTGATAAATGATGAGCACGTGTGGTGTTTTGTGTGTGCTGAGGCAAACAGTAAGATTAGACAGTGAATGATCTACTTCTGATCACATACACCATAATGAAGTGCTTTCTCCCTCTTAGAATGCGAAGCTCAGCATCACTGTTTCTCTTTTTTTGCGCGTTTCCTTATTTTCTAATATCCTTTTCTGTTTCCCCTCTCTCTCTTTCTATGTTTGCAGCAGTCTCGTAATAAAAGCAGCGCAATTTATTTACAATTTGCCGTGTGAGGCTCTTACATCAGCAGCGTAATGTAGCGGCTCGTTTAAAATACATTTGCAGGCGCGACTTTATTTTGCAAAGATGATTTTTCATACACGCTTCGTCCTTTCCCTTTTTGCAATGAGGAATTGATAATAGACCTGTTTTCCCTCTCATCCACTTATCTCGTGCCCTGATGGAGAGAATGAAATAAAGGCGGAAAAACAGGATGAAATGTTTTCTTTTTTTCGCTCTCTTTGTGTGTGTTTTTTTGCATGTAGAATATGTGCATTAACGCTGCAGAGAGAATTTGTTCTTTTGAGTGAACACGGTGCTCTTGCAGGTGACACATGCTTTTAATGGGCTCTGCTGTGGTAGAGCTTTTACTCCAAAGCCATCTTCAACTTACTCATGTGAAGGTATAGAAAAATATAAAATATTTAATTACATTTCATATATTTATAGCAGTTTTAACATCTCTTGCTGTATACGAAGATGGAGCAGAGACTAGGGGTGTGCAATACCCCAATATTTTCTGGAATTTTGTCAAGTTTTGACGATAATTAGACAATTTTGTTGAGCATGTTACTGTACTGGTACAGGTTTAGGACTGCTGTGGACAGCTGACTCCCAAAGCTTTTAATATTCTTCATATTCTGTGCAATGATTAGCTTGCAGGAGTAACACAAATTAACTACCATTTTTCTCTAACATAATTAAATGTATGCATTAGGGATGGGCGATATATATCGATCGATATTATGCGCATCTCATCAGTAAAGCCGGTTTTTTATTAGCGGTAAATCTCCATCACCTGTTTTCAAATAGAGCGCCAGTTTATTTACAGAGCCGTAGATCACTGACAAGCTACGCAATATCGGGTTCAGTTTCGCGGGTGATTCATTGGGGTAGCTTTTCAGTGATCTACGGCTCTGTGAATAAACTGGCGCTCCATTTGAAAACAGGTGATGGAGATTTACCGCTAATCAAAGAACCGGCTTTACTGGCGAGATGCGCATGAATTTATCGATCGATATATATCGCCCATCCCTAGTATGCATCATCTTTTGTGTCAAATTCTTAAATTTAATCAATAAATTAATTTTATGATACCAATAAAATACCAATTCAATTAAATCAGTATCAACAAAACTTGTGTTTGCAATGCACAGAATCTATAAATATAATATATAAAATATGAAATATACAAATATAAAGGTAAAATTGTCAGTAGGCGGTGGCAAATCACTGTATGAATGAGTCATTGAGTCATTCATTCAACCAATTTGTTCAATTGCTGATTGATTCACTAACGAAACACCATTGTGTGTTGCTCAGAGACATAAAATAGTTCTGCTGTGGCTTTGTTTGAATCTATTTTTGTTAATGAAAAATAGCAATGTGTTATTTTAATTAATATTAACTTCTTGTTTTTAAATCATCTTTTTTTTTTTGCTCTTAACAGCGAGGCCATAGAAGAACCATTTTCCGCAAAGAACCATCTTTTTCTTACCTTTTTAGAATCTGAAGAACCTTCTTTCCTTTTGTGAAACAAAAGTTCTTTAGATGTTAAAGGTTCTTTATAGGGATGGGCGATATATATCGATTGATAAATTCATGCGCATCTCGTCAGTAAAGCCGGTTCTTTGATTAGCGGTAAATCTCCATCACCTGTTTTCAAATAGAGCGCCAGTTTATTCACAGAGCCGTAGATCACTGAAAAGCTACCCCAGTGAATCACCCGCGAAACTGAACCCAATATTGCGTAGCCTGTCAGTGATCTACGGCTCTGTGAATAAACTGGCGCTCCATTTAAAAACAGGTGATGGAGATTTACTACTAATCAAAGAACCGGCTTTACTGATGAGATGCGTATAATATCAATCGATATATATCGCCCATCCCTAGTTCTTTATGCAGGGATGTGATTTTTCCGTACAAATATGGATTTCCGTATTTTCCGACCTCTGAGGGCCGACCCATGTGATTTGCGTAGATCCAAGTTTTTTTTTTTTGGAGAGGGGGTGGGGGAATTGAAGTTGTGCAAATGGCCTTAAGCAGTTAATTAAATAAACTGTGAAAAGATTGTTTTCGAAAACATCTTGAGGTCCTGGGATCGCTGTATGAGCTTGTGGCACCATCTGCAGGACAGTTAACGTTAAAAGCGTTCAAATGATTCAAAGCGCCAAATGCGAGTAGAATCAGCGCTGAAACGCGTAATTTTTTTTATGAATGGCGTAGAGAATTTGATATTGCTTAGTGTTGTCATAAAAATCACAAAGTTTGTGTTGTAATTATATAATAGACTGTCTGACACGTTACATGTCTGCTGTTACGGTACTGTTTTTAGTTTTGATTCACTGTCAGTGGAGCTGCATTGCGCTTGGTTTGAGCTGCTTTACATTGCATTTGGAACGCAACATTCGTCATTAGAAACATTTATAAATCTGTTGTTTACAAAGATAAGTTTCAGTGTCACATAATCCTTCAGAAATCATTCTAATATGCTGATTTGCTGCTTAAGCAGTAGTCTAACCTACATCAAAGTATATGTATGCACTCACTGGGTGTGTTTTTGTATGGTTTTTGCAATATACTCAATGTCAAATGGCATATTGTTAAAACAACAATTACAATATTATCATACACAATATATGTTGCACACCTCTAGCAGGGATAATGTTATATATTGTAGAAATTTGTTCAGGTTTAAACCCTGATTTTTAAAAGCCGTTATTATCATATTAATGCATTTACATAAACATTTAAGTGATTTTTAACAGAAGCATCATGATCTTTTATTATTGAATATTATGCTTGTAAATTATAATAATTGCACTTGATACATTTCAATGTGGGGGAAGAATGACACATAGCTGGTCCTAAGTTTTGGTTAAAACATAAACATAGTTCAACAATAATTGTTGGACCCCTGCAGTAGTACTGCAGACCCCCTGTTGAAGTGTACAGAGATTTGTAGAGATGCACTTACAGTGCTGTAAAAATGTAACAAATACAAATATTTCTGTTTTGCATATGCATGTGTTGGTTTTTGGATGTGTGTCTTATCCAATGTTTTTTTTTTTTGTTTTGTTTTGTTTTTGCCTGTAGACTGAAGTTTATTTTGACAGTTTTCTGAATTTGATGCTTTTTCTCAAATTTATCCCCTCTGTCTGTCTTCTGTCTGGACTCCCATGTCTCTCCTAATTCAGACCACAAACTGCACATCCTGTTTCTCAGCTAAACTTTAAACTTACCAAACAGACACAGGGAGAGAAGTCTGCCTTGGTGGACAGAGCAAGCAAATGAAAAGAGAGAAGACAGGATAGTGTAAGGAGAAACAGAAACCCTTGGATGACAGTTGGACAGAGAGCGTGAGGTTCGGCACAAAAAATCTGAGCGAGATGGATAGAGGAGGAGGAGAGTGTTTAATTAGCATTGGGTTTTCTGTAACATTACAGGCCTTGTCTGTTGCCAGGTCCTTTGATGACAGTCTCCCTGCGGCCCCGTATTATTACCCGTACAAATCTCTACAAATACTGCAGCATTATTGGAAACGCACACAATCGGGCCTGCCAGCTCCGGCACCAAATCACCAATCATAAATATGCACTTTATCATGATAATCATTGCATGTCTCCTCATTTCATTTCCACAGATGGTTTAATCTCTTTTTAATGTGGGCTTTAGTGCGGATTCTTGAAAATGCCAGAGAGACCCGTGCTGAGCATTCATGCGATTCACGGAGCCAGCGACTGTTACTAAAGTTTCTCATTTGTTATTTCAAAGCACATTCTTGTTTTTTTGTTTTGCAGATGCTTTTGTCTAAAGTTACTTGCATATCGGAGCTTAACACGCCGAGGCGCCCGTGCCGACTTTTATAGTTATTTTTCTCAGCGCTTCTGTATAACTTTGTTGGTCTGATTACTAATGTTTTTTGTCCGTATGCTGACTGTGGAAAAAGACCAAGATTGATGTCGGTGAAATGAGCGCTTTAGCTTGGTATCACAGTATTTGACGCTGCGGTAACATTGCAGTAATGTTGTGGTATGATTAAGCAGCCCTTGATCAGACGGGCTGGAACACTAGAGGCTGTCTCATGGGCCTGACAGCCCATCCCTCATTCCCTTTCAATCCCTGTTTATTTCATCTCCCATTCTCTTTAACACAACTCTCAGAGACATACAGAGGGAGACGGGGAGATTTGGGGGGTGGGGAAGATGATAAAATGTCATTTTTCTAGATCATCATCAGTCTCGTTCTCCTTCTCTTCACTCTGAAAGTAGACTGTTATGCTATTTATTGGGAAGGTTATTGTGTGCCTGATTTGGTGAGGCAAGGAGGGAGGGAAGTTTGTCTGGGAGGTCAATTTTACAAATCCAACCACACCAAATGCTCAAGATAGCACTGCGTACTAAACGGTAAATACTAAATACTGTCTATGTTGTGGAACACATTTCATCAGATGTAACCTTTAATGTTGTATGGTTATGTCTGTTTATTTTTGAATATTGAAATAATTTGTGAAGTATTTAAGACATACTGCTGCTGCTTCACAAGTAACATGTGTAATAACCTGTAGCAGATCTATACAGGTGGAGCTGGGGAGGTGGAGTGTTTCAGAGGAACTTTGAAAGCGCTCTGCGAAATGCTGTAGTGAATGCTAACTAGACGTTTAAGTATAAAGCAGCAAGCTCATTGGCTCCGTATGCGACAGAACCAGTCATGTTGTGCTAAGTAGTTAAACACTGAGAATATCATCAGTTTTGGTTAAGGACTAGAGGTCTGCACGGCTTTAAACTGAAGCCCGAACCCGGCCCGTACCCGAGATCGTCTGGCCCGACCCGACCCGAACGGCACTGTTAAATTTAGAGGCCGAACCTGACCCGCACCCGATTTTTTTTTTTTTGTTTTGGTTTTTTTTTTTGCAACGAATAACAAAACCTTTTAAATATGCTGTATTTCACAATTACATGCAACAGCCAGTGAACACAAATACAAAGAAACCGTTTCATTAAGGCTCGCAGCCAGTTCAACATACAAGACAAAAAAACACTTACCAGTTATGAAATTTTACAAACAGGTGCAATTGTCACAAAGTTTTTTAATGGTTGCAATGTCAAGATCATAATTCTTCCACTGTGCAGTTTTCGTTGTAAATGTAGGCTACCTAATAAGTATTACTGATTTTACTGTGCGCTGCACGTTATATGGCAATCATTGCTCTCAACTTGCTGATGTGCATATGCCGTTTGCCGTGTTGTGACAGAAAGACTGTTAGATCAGGCACAAAAGCAAAACGAATTTCGTTTTAAATATAGCATATACAACAGACGGCACACGCAAGTTATATGAATAATACAGCTAACATGAGCCTTAAAAGATTTTATCGCAGGACGTAAAAATTACGGTCATTTTTGTCAGTTATGGCTCGATCTATCATTCTGTCGGCTTTAATCAGACACAGAGATGAAGTGTGGTAAGATCACAATTTATTTAAATGAATTAATCATAACATTTATTTGAATTAATTAGCCAGAGAGAGGGAAGTGAAAGTTGTGTGTGTGACTACCTGCATCTCTCCCTGTCTACAAACAATGAAGCTGAGTTTAGTAACAGCTATTTTACCCACTCGTTCCTGAGAAATACAATGTAGCAAGTCATTATCGATTACTCTGCGCCACAGAGTTTCTGTGTTTGCCCTACACGTTCTCCGATCTCCGATGTGCAAGTAATGTGTGCCTGCGTCAGTGAAAGTGTAGCGTGCTGCATATATTTTTACCTTAGCTACAAACCTGAGCCCGACCCGAAACCCGAGAGAATTTCAGGACCCGTCGGGCTCGGGTCGGGTAGCAGACCTTTATTAAGGGCACATCAAACTGCACCATCCAGAGTTTCATGACACCATTTTTTTTTTTTTTTTTTTTTTTTAAATCAATCTGTATTCTCTGGGGATTGAACCATGCTTTGTTTCAGCTACAGGAATACATGTATGTAAAATAACATTTTTAGGAAAAATTGTAGTATGCAGACTATTCATACTGTATTCTTCTAGTGTGATATGCCAGTATGCCGTTTAGCACACAGCGTCTGTTTGTATGTGAGATAGTTCGGTATTGACCCTCTCATCTGAATCACTGCCATTCCTTCATTAGATGTATATAGTCATCGTGACATTTGGAGACACCATGTTAGACCATTTCATATCAGTTGCCCTTTCATTAGCGATCTAAATGTTAATTGATGGGGTTAATGACTTCTCACTACAAGTCTGTGGCAGGAATCACAGAATTGGCTTAGATCTGCAACATTGGCATTCTCGCTCCAACTCTGCTCACCGAGCAAAGTGCAAATCCAAGTGCTCTTTCAAAGAGCTTTTAAGGATGTTTAGTGACTTTTGCTTGGCCTTTAATATGGTGACATAGCATGTGAAATATTACCTGACAATTATGACCTTTGGAACACTGTTCTTTTTCTACATCAAGATGTCTGTTCAATATCAGTCAGCATTTGGTTTGGTGTATTTTTTTATTTGATTTTATTTTCTGATATTTTTAAAGCTCTAATGTTTGAAACAGGTTTTTACGTCTACTTCTGTGTTTAGGCTTCAGAGTTTATAAAATGTGTTCATTTGTGAAGATTATCATGATTCTAAAATGTTAGAATCATAAACTTTTGTTGGTTACAGAGGTTATTTTCTGTAGTAATTCAAAAGCCAATGGATAATAGACTTGCTATGGATAATAGTTGCTCAAACTATTGAACTACTCCTTTAAGAAATAAATTCTTTACAACATGCTTTCCCGTTCAAAGGCAAGGAAAACACAATCTTTAGATGTTTTAAAGAGGCCATAGTATCATAAATTTATTAGCCATGCTCTCAAGCAGTGAAGGCTGTTACACGCGCTTTGGCTTTGTTTGCTTCTGAGAGACGGCACCGTGAATCATGCATCATCTGACTTGCATACGTTTTTAGTGTGTATGTGCTATGTGTGTGTGTAATGAATGGGCATAGTTTTGATGGCACGGCTGTTAGTCATGATGAACTGATCAATACTGCATATCTTTATCCCACACACACTTGCTTTCTTTTCTTTCTGTAAAAGAGGGGTGATATGAATGGGATGTCTAGATGAAGGGGCGGCGAGAGGGCCGTGCGTTCAGATCGATATTCCAGCTGCCCGTGGACTCTTGTGTTTTTAGAGTTCACATTCACTCAGACCTATATCTGTAAATCACAGGCCTGAAATGATCAGAATAGAGCACGTTGTCATGCATTTCATGTGCTACATCTGTCAGTGTTTGAGTTGATCTTAGCAATCCGTCTGTGATATACAGGATAAATCAGCCAATTTGTTCCAATTACACAGAGAACATGAATCTTTAATGATCTCCCTCCATCTTGCCAACTGATTACAATTAGTTCTTTAGGGTTTTACTTTCTCAAGTTTTAGCCATCCCACAATTCGCCAAATCAAATTTGTCCGCTCCAGAGTTTTAGCATAATTAACAATTAATTGTGGAATTTAATGAGAAATCACGTCTCTACTTTCTCTTGGTCTTCAGGCTCATTTTTCAGTTTCTGTCACATTTTCTTTTTGTTTTTCTGGCTCTCACTGTCTTTTTCTGTTGGCTGCTGTCTCTGATTCTGCTATTTGCATTCTTATTCTGTTTTCCCCATCTATCTTCTCCATTCTCTCTGCTCACTAAAGTGTCTGAGGACAGTGAACCGGTGGAAGAGCCACTCAAGTACAGTAAGTGTGTGTGTTTGTGGGGAGTGAGTTTTTCAGCACATAACACAAGCCCCTCCCTCATGCTGACTCCACCCATTAGATATTTAAGAAAAAAGCAACCAGAGACGATCAGTAACCTTCTTGATTAGCAATGCTAAAAAGGCTCTGAAACCTAGGGATCTGCCTTCCTGTCTACTTCCCTACATAGACAACTGACTTCTAATAGATAGTCCTCATTTTTAAGTCACTTTGGATGAAAGCGTCTGCTAAATGACTAAATGTAAAATGCAATGTGAATGAATAGAATGTTCAAAAGAACAGCATTTATCTGAAATAGAAATCATTTGTAACTTAATTGTCTTTAAATGTATTAATTTTTATAATTATTCTGAAATATTTATACTGACTCTGAAGTTTTTGAATGGTATAGTATATAATGTTACAAAAGCTTTTTATTTCAGATAAATGCTGACCTTTGGATCTTTCTATTAATCAAAAAATCCTGAAAAAATGTTTTAAATATAGCCAATAAGAATGTTTCTTGAACAGCCAATCAGCATATTAGAATGATTTCTGATGTAATGATTATGAAAATGTAGCTTTGATCACAGAAATAAATTGCATTTTAAAGCATGCTCTAATAGAAAATAGTTCAAAATTTTACTGTTTTTGCTGTGCTTTGGATGAAATAATTGCAGGCTTGGTGAGCAGAACAGACTTCTTTAGAAATCAAGAAGCTACAACTACTATTCAGTAAGAAAATATTACATTTGCAGACATTTATAATTTTACCAAAAAAGTAATGAAAATAAAATAATAATAATAAAATAATTATTTAAAATCTTACCAACCTTAATCTTGCGAACATTTTGGAATCGCCTTTTCTGCTAATACTGTTGCCTTAGAATGACCAAGAGGTGTCACTTGTGCCCTGTCACCGGTGCGCCTGTAGTGCATTGCAGTGCACTCTAATCTAGATAACCTGTGGAGCTTGTAGGGTGTAGTCTATTCACTTTGACTTTCTATTGCAATCACCGTCGTCTCTATGTGTGAGTGTATAAGGCAAGCTCCTGCTGTTGTGGTTTAGCTATGCATCTGGGTTATAACTGTTTGTGTGAATAGGGTTCTTTTCCTGTAGATTAACCCTGCTCCTGTGTTTTTCGAGTCGGTATCCAGACAGCCGTGTTAATTGGTGCACAAGACAATTATGCACTTCTCTCCGGAGACCTGCGTTTACTTCTCTTAATCTGGTGTCTTAAATAATTAAACGTGTATTGAAACCCTGTGCTTTCCATCTGCTCCTCTCCTCATCTCTTTTCTCTCTTTTTCTTCATCTTACTATCTCTCTTTGGAGATCTGAAGAGGGAGCTGCTTAACCTGTTAGACAATGACCTCTGCGTTGCCTCCTATGTTTTATTTGTTTTAAAAAGCACACAATAGAAGAGAGAAAAATATATGGCTCCCTTCCTAAAATCTCCTTGCGAGCTTAACGCATACAGTTGAAACTCTGTGTGTGCGCACATAGGACAGAGAGAGTGTGACCCCATTTACTACAGTCATCACAGCTGTGTGGCTCTAATCTCATTCTTCACAGCTGTCTTGCCAAAGACCAATCCCCTTACTCTCTCAGCATGACCATTACACACTCATTGGCTCTGCCTCAAAACCTAATGAGCTACCTTGACAGTATTTTTGGACATGTTCAAATTGAAACTACCTACCTGGACAGACTATTTGGACACCGAAGTCGAGTTCAAAAGAATTCTACCAACTTACCGTTTTTTGGGCGTCATAGATTAATTTAAATGAAAAGATACCTTCCTAGAAAGGGAGTTCAAATTAAAACGAATGAAACAAAATCTAAACAGCATTTTTGGGCATCACTGACAAGTTTACATTTATGCTACACATCATAGTTGGCCGTCATAGTTTAATTTGAATAATTTCTTGAGCATTATGGGTATTTGAAAGTGTGCAATTTTCCATCCAGCACACGTGACATCACTCTCCTTCTCTCTCGTCAACATACAAACATGTTTACACAACGCCATCCTGCTCATCATCTGACCCCGAGAGGTCAACATATCACAGAACCCCACGGGTCCTCATTAAGTGTCTTTTTCCTTAAGGCTTTGCTCTTCAATTATTCAGTGTTTTCTGTTCAGTGGTGTTTAAGATGAAATGCTAGTTTCTTTCCTAGATGTGATTGACAGTAATGGTGAAAAATTAAGTGCGTACTAATGTGTTCCCACTGCTGTAGCCCATTAGTGTGCTGCAAGCTCTGTGTCAGTTCTGTGACTCTCCGTCTGTGAATCTGCATGTTCACACGGGTTTTTTTGAACATGGTTTTATGCATGCATGTACTTGGGTGTGGTAATAAATTGTGACGATGATTTTCAGCTCGACGAGAAGAGGACGAACTGGAGAAGAAATCCATCAAAAAGAGGGTCAAAGAACTGAAAGTACTGGACCCAAAGATAGCACAGAACCTTTGTGAGTATTATACAGTAATCGTTTTCTTTTTTTAGTTTGGTAAAGTTTTTTTTTTCTTGGTGTTTGGTTTTGGGTAAACAACTTTATTTATATATTAATGTATTTATTTTTTGTTTTGTTTTGTCTGGTAAGCACATTTTTTTTTGTGGTGTTTGTTTTGAGGTAAACAAAGGTTTGTTTTTTTGTTTCATGTTGATTTTATTTTGATCTGTGTTGGTGTTGTTTAGTTTAGGGTAAACAAGGGTTTGCTTTTTGTGTCATTTTGTTTAGTTTGACAAACATTTTTTATTTGAGGTAAACAAGGGTTTGTTTTTTATTTTTATGTTTTTTTTTTTGTGGTGTTTGGTGTTTTGGGGTAAACAAGCGTGTTTGTTTGATTTTGTTTTATTTGGTAAACAATTTTTGTAGTAAGGGGTTTGTTTTTTTATTGAATTTTGTTTTGATTTTGTTTTGTTTGGAAGACAAATGTTTTGTGGTGATGTTTGGTTTGGGATAAACAAGTTTGTTTTTGTGTAATTTTGTTTGGCAAACTTTTTTGTGGTGTTTGGTTTGGAGTAAACAGGGGTTTCTTTGTTTGTTTGATTTTGTTTGGTAAACAGATTTTTTATTTTGTGGTGGTGTTCGGTTTGAGGTAAACAAGGGTTTGTCTTGTTTAATTTTAGTTAGATGAACTTTTTTGTTGTGTGGTGTTTGGATTGAGATAAACAACGGTTTGTTTTTTGTTTAATTTAGTTTTTGTTTTGTTTGGTAAGCTTTGTTTGTTTTGTTTTGTGGCGTTTAGTTTGGGGTAAACTAGGGTTTGTTTTTTACATTTTGTTTTGGTTTAAGTTTAGTTTAATAAGCTTTAGCTTTAGTAAGTTTTTTAAACATTGTCTGGTTTTTGGGTAAATTTTTAGGTAATTTTGGGTATTTATTTATAATATTGTAAACAGTGTAGGATACGGGTGTCAACATTTTGAACTTCAGTTTCAAAATCAAATTATCTTGCCATGAAAATAGCCATTTTTGAGGATTTTCATGTTGCTTTGAAAACAGAATTAAAAAGTTATGTCCAAACTGCTCTGTCTGTGCTGAAAGGTTTGTAAATCAAAACAAGTTTTCAGGTGTCCTTTTTTTTTTTCCTGTGTCCTCTTTCTTTTTCAGAACCTTGAGGTGCACAATAACACCTGTCTTATGCTCTTAAATACAATGTTGTCTCTCTCTCTCTCTCTTCCTCTTTTGCACACATTTCTTTTTGCACCTGTTTTTGAACCTTTCAACTGCTCCTCTTTCTTTTTCTCTCTTTCATTTGCAAGCATTCAAACTAATTCATTTGTCTGGCCGTCTCTGTGGCAATAAGTAGAGTTCTGTAATGAAAGGGTATAGGAGAAATGAAATCTTCCTGTCCCAGCTGAACACCTCAGCAGTCAGATCACTGTCCCTCACCCTTTTTCGCTCTCCTGTCATTCACTCACTCCTTCTCTCACCTTCTCTTTATTGCCGTTCTTCTGAAATCGGATTTTAGCTCAGGAATTGAGTATTTGTGACAAATGCAGGCAGAGGTGAAAACCCTGTTGTCTTGATATATGAATGTTATCTCGATACTGCTGAAGTTCTCATCCGGCCCTCGTCTCAACTAGTTGAAGTGAGTTTCTAATGCAAAAGACGTCAAGCTCATTCTTTCTTTATATCAGATATTATCACCATGCAGTGGACATACACATATGTGCACAAAAAAAAGTGTGTGCGACCTGTTGAGGAATTACTGCAGGGGGCTTTTGATGCAAACTCTCTCTCTTTTTATCCTTTAGCCATTTTCCTGGGGTCGTTCCGTATGCCCTACGAGGAGATCAGGAGAATGATTTTAGAGGTGGACGAGGATCAGCTGACTGAGCCTATGATCCAGGTAACATCACCTCTCATCTCTATTCATGACCTTTCAAGCATGCCCATGTTCAGAAAGGACAGCCACAAATGTGAGGAATTCAGAATGCTTTTTTCAGCAGCCTTAGTTAACGGTTTGTTATGGTGTGCTTGTATAACTGATACTTAGTAACCAGGCAAGGTATTCCGAATACTGTAAATGTTCAAATAGGATAAAACGTGTTATATTTATATATATTTATTTATATATATATATATATATATATATATATATATATATATATATATATATATATATATATATATATATATATATATATATATATATATATATATAGCCATAAACAGCTTAGTAACACAGTGGTTACACGGACACATGCAGCATGCACATCAGAACTAATTTGCTGCCATTACATTCAAGGAAGCCATATACACAAGAAGCACCTGACTGGCTCAGTACACACTTGATATATTTAATTTGCATCATAGAAATACTGTACAGCAGGACAGGAGAATCTGCTGGTTGACCAATTTCTTCTGCTGCATGGTTTAAATGCCTATATTTTGTTTTTGTTTTATAAATACATTAAACATTCTCTCTTTTTGATTTTCCTCTTCTTTTTATCATCTAGCATTGATGTCAGGCTTAGCTTTATGTTTTCTTCAGTAGCTCAGCACGAGTTCTCATTCACTATTATAGTTTTAAAATTTCCACTACCTCAGATCCATAACAGACCTTTGTTGTTTTCTGCTGCTTGCCACTTAAAAGCAGCCTCATGTTTATCTTAATGACTGAGATTGGAACAACAGAAATGGGCATATGTGCTTTATATTTGATTTTGTTAGTCACATAGATGAACATGGCCATCCATCTACGTATATGGCTCATGTTCACGTACACTAATGAAGTGGCCATTTGGAGATAAGCTAGACCAGTTCATATATGATATATAAAGCTTCACAATTTTTCCTTCTGAAGTCAGAGGCTTGAGAGCAGGTGGTTTATTTCCGACTCTGAAAATAAAACATGTTTGAAACCCCAAAGATAAGCAATTAAAAGTATAGTATAGCAAAAATATTGTAGTACCTATTTGACTTGGAAAAATAACAAGATCACAATACTGTAATGAACGAGAATTGCTGGAGATCCATATATATCTGTGATTTAATGATCTCGTGGAGAGTGACAAGGGTACACGAGAGGTTGAGAGAACACACACTGTGGATAGATATGTTCACATGATTGCATGCATAAAACGGATTAAATTGCTGCTAAAACCTTTATTTATTTATTTATTTATTTAGCCTTTTCCTTTTATAAGATAGATTTAGTGGAGATTGACAACAACTGATTGGGGGAAAGAGTTGCTGAATGGGATAACAAAACGTCGCAATGCTACCAATGATTTCACATAAAACCATGAAGCTGTTTTAGCGTACTGGCGTGAAATTCTTTTTGTGACTCTTTTGCAAGCTTCTTTGAAAAGTACAATAGAACATTGGTGAAATTTCAGTGTGGAATCTAGTTCTAAAAGTCTGGAATTTGGCCAAAATCAGTGTAAAAGCAGTAATAAAAACACAACTTGTAAAATTTGAACTGATTTTAAAACAAAGACATCATACTCTAGCGATTTTTATTTTGTATTATTTTTTAAACAGAGTAAAAACTTCATCATATACAAAGTGACTGAAGATCGCACTCTACCAGACTTTATATATTTACACTTGGGGTCAAAAGTTTACATACAACTCGGAGAATCTGAAAAATGTTAATTATTTTACCAAAATAAGAGGGATCATTCATAACCTGACTACGATATTTCACATAAAAGGCATTTACATATAGTCCACAAAAGAAAATAGTAGTTGAATTTGTAAAAAAAAAAAAAAAAACATTCAAAAGTTTACATACACTTGATTCTTAATACTGTCTTGTTACCTGAATGATCCACAGCAGTGATAGTTGCTCATGAGTCCCTAGTTTGCCCTGAACAGTTAAAATTCAGGAGAATACTTCAGGTCTCCCAAATTCTTTTTTTTTTTTGCTTTGACTATGTGATTTTAAAATCCATCTTTTCAAACTGAGAACAACTGAGGGACTATTACAGAAGGTTCAAATGCTCACCGACGCTCCAGAAGGAAACACGATGCATTGTGAGCCAGAGGTGAAAACTTTTGAACAGAACGAAGATGTGTGCATTTTATTTTGCCTAAAAATCATACATGTGTATATATACATATTAGGGATGTGACGAGATCTCGTGGCACGCGAGCTGTTTGGTCTCGTGAGAACATGATAGTACGCGCAGTGTTTACATTAGAGTTGCACGATTAATGCTAAAAAGATTGCGATCTCTGTTCGAACGCCAATGCAATCTTATTCCTATCTTTCAATCACATAATGATCATTATTTGTGTTGCAGACATTTAAATAACAGAAGTACTAGAATAAAAGTTTATAGTTTGGGGATAAACACTTAATGTCTGTAATAGCGATCAAAATGAAAGTATCTTGTTTATCCTTTTCCACCAAGAGGTGGTGACAACTGCACGTTTAAAAACGTATTTATCAATGAATCATTCATTCAGGAGATTCCAATAGTAAATTAAGTCTTTATTAATTAATTTGATCGAATATATAAAAAAAAAAAGACTTAAGCAATGAATGTTGTGTCAGAATCAGTAGTAAATTGTTTTTTTGTTTAGATTTCTAATCTAATCTTTTTTTTCTTCAGAATCATGATCTCCATTGTTTTTTAATTTATCCAGAATCATGTAGCATAAGTTTACATTTTTATTACTGCATATAATTAATTAAATAGAAGTTTAATTTCATAAAGTATAAGTTCATATCAAAATGCATCATTTTTTTTTTTTTTTTTTTTTCAGTTGAATAAGATACTATTTTTCCCTATATATTTTATTATTAAGGATTTCTTTAAAAAAGTAAAAAAATCTCGTCTCATTCTCGTGAACCCAGTCTCGTGTCTTGTCTCGTGGGATAAGTGTCTCGTCACACCCCTAATACATATATATGTTGTTTATGTGAAATATCTTATTCAGGTCAGTACTAAATAAAAAAAAAAAAAAAAAAAAATCTTATTTTGGTAAAATAATTAGCATTCTGCAAGGTTTATGCAAACTTTTGACCTCAACTCCATTTTTAATAAAATAAACTGTATGGATCACAATGCACTTATTGCAAACTAAATGCTCATAGTGCTATTTTTAATAAAAGTAAATAAATAAAAATGGCAAACAAATGATACCATATCTGTTTTCTATAAAACGCAGTAGTATATATAGATGGTATATACTGCAATATAGTTATTACAAAACTACGAGCACTTTAAAAAAAATAAAAAATAAAATAATAAAATAATCTCAATCACAATACACGAAGAATAACAATAGACCTGCTAATGTACGGGTTGTAGACTCATTTCCAGTCTAGGCTGACCCATGAACTGGAGGGTTGCTGAGATTACAGTTCTGCTCAAGTGTAGTTTTGCCCTTGAGCAAGATGCTTACCCTCAGAATTCTCCAGGGAGATATATCGTCCCTTCAATTAGTCTAGTGTGTCATTAATTGCCAGCGAGTCGATTTAGATGAGGAGCTCTACTAAATGGCTAGACACTAGAACTAAACCAGCAACAATTAGATTGCAGGTTAAAGTTGAACTGCTAATTGAATGAATGTAGCACACATTCTCTTGTAACACAAGTTCTTTGTCTTGTTCTCCTCTCCAGAATCTTGTGAAGTGCCTGCCTGAACAGGAGCAGCTGAGCGCTCTGGTCAAGTACAAGAGCGAATATGCCAATCTATCTGAACCGGAGCAGTTTGGAGTAGTGGTAATTCCATGCGCGCACACACACACACAGTCTCTGAATGCTTTCTGTATGAATTTACTGTTCAGTCTGGTGACACATCCAGTTAAAAGTCATCAATCACTTTTTATTTAAACTTTTCTCAGATCGATGTTGTGTTTGTCCCTCTACAAAAGATTTAATCTCTTAAATTGAAACGGATATCATCATCTTGTCACAAACAAAACAACTACGTATTGTACAACCCAAGATATGTATTGTGTCTCTGAACAGAGAAAGAATTGTTCTCTAATGAAAAATGCGTAAGGTAGACCTGACACATATTAACAAAGTTTTAACCCAGCTGTCTTTACTGTTTTTTTCTGTAGTTAATGAAACAGCTCTTGCTTAAGCCCTTAGTGAATAATATTTTAAATTCTAAATTAATATTTCATACAATTTGTTAGTTTAACTTGCAGTACCAAGTTGTTTTCTGGCTGAGGCAGAGTAATGTTTTAAAAGTTGCCAGTGTTTACACTTTTTGGGGAAAACTAAATTTACACTGGATTTGACATAGGAAAAAGCATTTACTCCATGGCTTTTTTGTTGCTGAATCTCTAGCATCAAAGCAAACTAAATTATATTTTGCCCAAATTATGGTTTAAATAGCGTATGTTTCTTTTGAGTTTCAAGATGGGAAATATATCTTTGCATCTAAATTAGATTTGTCACCATCTAACACTCAAAACCAAATTATTTAATAATGCTAATTAGGGGTGGGTGATTTACCCGTAGACTCGATTAACTGTTAGAAATTTGTCAACCGATGGTCTTTATTGCGGTTGCAAGCTATGTATGGAAGCATATGGGTAGCGAAATTCAATGTGAAATGTGATATGCAAAATGGCAATTATAATGCATATAATGCAAATTGGCAGAATTTACATTTTCCAATACCAATTCCATGTGCAAAATTTAGTGCAAAATGAAAATTCACTTATATAATTTACATTGGCCATTTCCTACACTAGTTTTAATATGCAAATCAAATACATATTTTAACATTTTATAAGTTAATTTTATAATGTATTACCCAAATTGATTAGATACGTTTTACACGTCCAAGCAAAAACTGTAGCAAAATTATCATTTAAATGGTGTTTTCCCTAAATGCATTTAGACTGAAGGATAGGACACATTGGATTGCATTTTCATTATAATACCATGTGATAATTGTAGCAAAATGCAGCGAGAATTCCAAAATGCATTCTGAGCCAAAGGTGCAGCAAAAGGGTAGCGAAATGCTGATTTAAATGTCTTTTATTTTTATTAAATGCATTAACACTTACATATGACATTTCAGTAGCATTTTATTAAAAACCCCGCAATGAATTTGAAAATGCATTCTGATCACGCCCCCGACCTGTCAAATCTTACATCAAGGCGGGCTTGGCAACAGGATGCACAGCAGGTCAATATTCACCCTTAACCAAACGCATTTCACCTGCCTCAACATCTGTTTATGCTCTGATTGATGCACAATAAGCAAACAGACAGTGCAATTTTACACATTTACCACCTAAAACGTCACGTGCCTGCCACAACAACATCTCTCACTGTTCACAGCCACAGGATACCGCGACTAATGCCCGTAATATTTACCTCGGCTGTGGCATGTTTCGTGGCAGCTGCTCTTGGATCTGACTGGTGTCATCTGGGGCAGGCACCGTGAAAGTAGCAGCGTTTTCTGTATGATCACAGGTATCAATCGGAGTGTAAACAGTGAAAAAACGTCAATGTTGCTTTGGGACAATTTGGGAGATACCTTCCAGGGGCTAAATATCACGTTACTGGGGTCGCTTCAACCAGCGGGCATGAAAAACATCCCGTGGCAACATTGTTATTCCTCTGGGGCTGAAGACCGCACCAGTGCAGTATGCCTTGTTTTTTCGTAATGACCTCGGAAAAAAAAAAAAAAAACTACAAATACTTTCATTTTTCATCATACAGATAATAATAAGGTATTGTTTGAAACTGAAAAGGGTCTACTTTTATTTGAGTATTTTCAAAATAACAATAAAGCAATGTGCTTATGTGTAAAATAAGAAAAAAAATGTCTCTGTCACCTCTCTTCACATAAATAAAACAACCTCAGCAAATACCTGCCTCACAGACATGATAAATATACATGTAGAAAGCATTAAATGTCTACTTTTAGCTGAAGTAAGTCATGTCAAAAAAAGAAATTCTCTAATACAGTAATCTGTGTGATACCAACACGAGCCAATCATCATCAGTTATATGGTTGTCAAGCACACACACACATACAGTAAAAAAAAATCAAAAAAACTTTGCAGGTAATATGGCTGAGAGAGAGCCCACTCGAATGAAAGCTACTTCAGTGAACTAAATTATAGTAATGCCACATTTTATTGTCTGTAATGGGAGAAACAGTAATTTGTTTTGTTACTTGTTATTGAAAAAAGTAATCTTTATTTATATCGCTGTTATTCCCATCACTGACTTTCAGTGACATGACAAAAAAAATTTTGTGCTTCACAGTCCTCTGTTGCGTAAGATAGTGTTGAATTTTAAAAGTCATTTTTCAGCTGTAATATGTTCAGGAGTTGTCATTTAAGATGTTAATGAAGGCTTTTCTCAGATTTGATTTTCTTTGACAACGTCGTGATGAGATGTGTGAAGTTTAGGTTTAAAAAGTTGTCAGATTCCAATTCACATGGCATTGTGTCTCCCTTTGGATTTGTCATGGTTTAAGTACACGCTGCTCACAGTTGAATTAATGATCAATCAGTCAACTCCATCACCAGTGGCACAGTTCAGCAGCTGACCCTGCTAGAGATTCACATTATCGGCGTTTGGAAGCATATGCTTAGCAAGCTCCTTTAAGAAGTTTGTTCACCCCCATAGTCTTAGGCTCGTTACACTTGAATTTTAAGACATCAGGGATGCTGGAATAAGAGAAAGGGTGATAGAAAGTGAAAAAAAGGCACAAGGGAGTCGCTTCATGCAACAGTGCAGCCTGTCATTGTGTTTGGGGTGTTTATTATATAATGAGGGATATGGAACTGTGGTTTATGCATGCGTGGGCAGCAGGAAATGATGCATTTGCAGTTCAGAGAACTATCCAGTTCAAAGGGAATTCTTAATCTCCCATAGTGCCATTGCAAGCAGTTTTGTACTCTTTGTTCTTTTCTGGAACCAGAACTTTGAACCCTTTGTTTGCTGCCTGCTAAGTGGACCATAAATGTAGCATGCAACATTCGGGACTTTAAGATCGTATAGGGTGATTTGTGTGTAAGCGTGTACATGTGCTGTTTTTATCAACGTATGTCGAACTTCTATTTTAGCCATCTGCTTTGTTTCCCCTGAATAAATGTTTTTAATGGCTGCATGCGGTATTTTTAGCTCCTGATAAACTATTTCGCTTTAGTCAGGTGAAGCTGAGCGTAAAAAATTACACCTCTTAGCGGAAAACCTCAAAGAAGAGAAATCTGCTGTTGCCGTAGCAACAGTCTTTTCCCCCCTCTTTTTTTTTTAACAGGTCTTAGTTCAAGGTGCACAAAACCAAAAAGTTTAAATCAGGCAAACTAACTCAGCCAGACAATAGAGGCAGAAAGATGAAACAGGTGTGTGTATCCCGTTCCCCATTGAGTCTTCCAGCAGGCCATATACACCAGAGACGAGCGAGTATGTTCAGGGTCTACCGGGAGAGACACACACACACACACACTGAAACGCTTCTGTTGTTCGGCAGGCTCTCTGGGTGGTTGTGTGAAATGATGATTTAGCTTCCTGATAAAGAATGATACTTGAAACACTTGAAAAGTTGTTCCCCTCTGAATACCGTCACATGCTGAGTGGCAGGCACCACAATGTTACCTCCACTTCCATCTACAGGTGCATTTGAATTTAGACTTTAAAGTGTGATTTGAATGTCTTACCTTGAGGACTCTGTGCAGTAAAGTTTAGCTGGTATCATGTGGTTTTCCCAGTGGGTGGATGGGTTTGAATTGGTTTCATGTATACTTTTATGAATAACACATGCATGTTAGGGGTAATGTACAGTCAGACATTTTTTTTTTTCGGGATGGTATTGGCACGTTAAGTCAGAAAGACACATTAAATTAAACAAAAATGACAGTAAAGGCATTTATAATGTTACAAATCAGGATATTAAAATGATTCCTGTAGGATTCTGTGGTGCGGAAGACTGGAGTAATGGCTGCTGATTCTTTCACAATCCACATCTTAGGTTGTACAATGTGTGTTTTTTTTTTTTTTTTGTAATGACTGCTGAAAAATCAGATTTGCATCACAGGAATAAACTACATTATACAATGTATGTTCTCAGAATCAGGGATTGAAATTAACTTTTTCACTCACCAGCCAATTTGGCTACTTAATTTTTAAGTTACCAGCCATTCATAACTTCTACTAGCCAAAAACAAACCAAAAAAAAAAAAAACAGACATAAACCAACCGCTTGAGGCTGTCTACACTGGACGTGACAAAACAACTGTTGCAAATCATTTCGTGTCAGTACTAGGAGTGTGCGATATTGACAAAAAATAATATCTCAATATTTTCTTGGATTGCATCGATAAAGGTTTATTTTGCTGAGTGTGTTATTGTGCTAATATCTTAAAGACTACCTTGTACAACTGACTCCTAAAGTTCTGATATTCTGTACATTCTGCGTGGTCAGTTCACAGCAGTGATATAAATTAATTTTTTCCAACAAGTTTAAATGGATTTTTACCTTTTATGGACATTTTTACCATTATAAAAGCCTTTTTTTTTTTTTTCTAAAAGTGTGCATCATCTTTTGAGTCAAATGTTTACATTTAATCAGTCAATTATAATAATAATACATTTAAGGTGTTACTAAACAAATGAAATCACTATCAACAAAATTCATCTTTGCAGAAGTTGCACATGAAGTGGCATGTAGATGTATTTATGACATGGAATGCTTTAATCTCCAGTTACAAATGCATAAATAATATGCATTTTGATATTTTAAACATAAAACACTGAATACTGATATTTGAAATTCTTAAAAAAAATTAAAAGATACTTTAAATGTGAAATTAAAACCGCCAATAGGTGGCAGTAAGTCACTCTTAAGTGAGTCATTGCAATTGATCCGAATCATTTTAAGGACTGATTCATCCAAGGATGGAACACGGTCATATGTTGCCCAGAGATGCAAAACAATGCTGTGGCTGTGCTTGGAATGATTTTTGTTGGCGAAATAAAGCAAAAACAGCCAATACGGTGTCTAAGGGTGTACTCACACTAGGTACGGGTTGCCCTGAGCTGAGCCTGAGCGCGATCATAAAAATATATAATTATTGTCACAACAGAATATTATTAAAAACAAGACATCATTTGAGATATGAGAAATGCTTTTTTTTTGGGTGCATGTAAATAGACAGTAGAACATCATTAGTGAGCAAAACACTTCACACTCTGAAAAGTAAAAGAGAGTTTATTCTCCTCAAGGAGAATAGTCCACAAGGCCAGATGTGACCATATTTAAAGAGACACCCACATATGCATAGTTGCTTTGTTCAGTAATAAAGTGTTACTTTGAACTAGGCAGTGAAAAGACTCCCAGCATTGATCAAAGAGAATATTTTGCTAATGAAGACGCCACTGTAATTGAAGAGTGAAATGTCTAGACAACATAATGTCAAAATTGACCCTATTTACTGTCTTTATTTCTCTGGTCTTGTTGTACGCAATTCATCAGTGCTTTTTCTAAAGAAGAAAACAAAAAGAAGTGTTTGTTTCTCGACATAATACTTTCTCTGCTTCTGAAACAACTTTCTACCAAGGCAACCAAGACTACATGGGTGGGGGAAACATAACTTCTAGTTAGCATGATCCAATCAAATTCTTATAAATTAAGATCAACTCCTCCCTACACGATTTCATGATTTTCTTTCTAAATATTTGCAAATATTCTGCAAAAAAATTGCTAATGCCGTTTCATGTTTATTTGGTAGCTTTCAGATTCTGCACGAAAACATGTTTGCTAAACTTCCAGCCTTTTATCATTTATTCATTACTAAAAGCATAATTTTGTCTTTGTTTAGATATACAGTCTGTCTTATTTAGTTGTACCACGTGTCAAGTGTTTTATATACAGGAGATATTATGTGCTTTTCAGCATCACTCAACCACTGAACGTCCCTGATAATTCTTACTTTGCTGTCTTTTAGAAGCTCAGATGAATAATTCCTTGTATGAGTGTGTCTGCCTTTTTTTGGGGGGGAGGAAGAGTACAAATCTCCCTCACATTTATGGCTAGGAGAGCTTTGAATCAGAGTCTGTTTCATTGCAGATTAGCGCTGCCTGACAAACACAGAAGATGCCTGCTACAACTTTGCTGAATGTTTACACACATAAATTAGTCATTTGGCTTTGCCCTATTTTCTTTACCTTCTCTTCTCATTTCCATCAGGATTTTTGCCTTTTGGTCCATTGTCATTTGCCTTCAATGATAAAATGCTCCCAGGATTTATTTATAACACGCATGCAATCTGATTGCAGTGTGTGTACATGTACAAGAGATGATATCTGATTATGGAAAACGGTTCTAGACATATTAATCATATCTCCATATTGAGTATCTTAATTGCACTCCTAATTTGTGATGGCTAATTGGCTTTATAGGGGAAAATTGTGTCCTGCTCAACCCTTAAATGCACACAAACACACAAATGCATGTGTGTAGGCCTTAAATTACACTCTTACATGTAGATATACTTATTAAGGATGCAGAGCAGTTTCAGAGGAATAAAAATAGTTTGTATTTGAACTATTAATTTGACAACAGCTTCCAACATAGAAATGTATTAGAATTGAATATATGAATACATAGAATACATAGAAGTGATTTTGATTAGAATGTAAACTAGGATTATTATTTAGTGATAGATGTTCATGAGTCTCTTGTTTCTCCTGAACAGTTAAACTTCCCGCTGTTCTTCCGAAAATTCCTACAGGCTCCACAAATTCTTTGGTTTCACCTCAGATCCCAGAGGGTTGTTAAGCATTTTGTGTAATGGAACTCTTTCCAACAATGACTGTGTGATTTTGAGATCTGTCTTTTTCACACTGAGGACAACTGAGGGACTCATATGCAACTATTACAGAAGGTTCAAACACTCACTGATGCTCCAGAAGGAAAAACAATATGTTAACAGCCAGGGGAGTAAACTTTTGGACAGAATGAAGATGTATACATTTTTCTTATTTTCCCTAAATCTCTTTTTTTTTCCCCTATTTAGTACTGCTTTTCAGAAGCTACAGAAGATACGTGTTTCCCAGAAGACAAAAAAAGTTACATTTACCCTGATCTTCAGATTCAAAAAGTTTTCACCCCTGGGCTCTTAATGAATTATGTTTCCTTTTGGAGCATCAGTGAACATTTTAACCTTCTGTATTAGTTGTATAAGAGTCCCTCACTTGTCCTCGGTGTGAAAAGATGGATCATATAATCATACAGGTTTAAATACACATAAATGCTGAAAAAACACACAAATTGTAAGGCTTGAAGGATTTTTCTGAAGGGCAGGGGGGCAGTTTAACTTGTAGATAAGTAAGTGTCTTTTTTGTGAAATATATTATTCAGGTCAGTACTAAATAAACATATTTTTTGTATGATCCCTCTTATTTTGGTAAAAAAATTAACATTTTGCAGATTCTGCAAGGTGTGTGTAAACTTTTGACTTTGTCTGTATTCGCAAGGTTTGAAAAAAATGTTAATACATTTGGTAATTTCATTCAGGAATAAAGCTTTTGTTTCTGATTTTGGTTGTATTAAACTTAAATCCCATTAATTTATTCAATATGGTTCAATATAAGATATTGCCTTTAGCAGAATTTAATTCTAAGATTGAACTGTTACCACTTTGTTTGCAAATATCCTTATGATTTATCCCGTCAACATTTAAATCTACTAAATCTTTTTGTTTCTTCCAGATGAGTTGTGTGAAGCGTCTGAGGCCCAGGCTCAACTCCATCCTATTTAAGCTTCAGTTTGAAGAGCAAGTGAGTAACTTGCGCCCAGACATCATGTCGGTGAACACAGCCTGCGACGAGGTCAGAAAGAGCAAAGCCTTCAGCAGGTTGCTGGAACTCATTCTGCTCATGGGGAACTTCATGAACGCCGGCTCACGGAACGCCCAGTCCTTCGGCTTTAACCTCAGCTCACTCTGTAAGGTACGTACAGAATGAAAGAGCCTTTTAAGTTTCATATCTAAGCCCACACAGATTTGGCACACTTTTGTCCACATTTTGTGTATGAAAAGAATCTACAGCGTCTGCGAAATGGATTGCAAATGGTCAGATGTGTTAAATGCAGCTGTTTGTGGTTGAAAGCATTGTAAGATGCAAGCCTACACATTTTCTAAAACAACTGCTTTCAAACTTCTGAATCAAATACATAGTCTAGAGGCTGTTTTGAGCTGGTTTCCTAGAAACAGAGTAGAAGCCTCCATCATTTCATCCAGTAAAACCAGCCCTAAAGTCATTAATGCGATCTGCTGTCCATATTTAGTCATTTTGTGAATTATTAGCCTCTGTTTATCTGTTTATCAGGTCTGTTCTTAGAAACCATGGGCATTTTCCATCAACCGCTCTGTTTTTGGGAATAAGCCGATAAGATGATAATTTATGTTCGTCTGATGTCTGTGAAGGAGCCAAAGCTGAGTCACCATCAGGCAGAAGCGTCCGGCTGCTGCTTCTGCGTCCTTCACTCCCTTCCCGCACATTTCCTGTTACCTTGACCCCTATCGGTCGACCCATCTAAAGTGCCTCTCGCTAGAAACGACCGGCGTTCGAGAAGATCTCATTTGATTTAACACTATCAAGCACTCAAGACCACAATAGCCATATCTTCTGGCATCTATCAAAGTGCACAGACCAAAATCCACTTTATGGCTGCTTCTTCTGTTTTCAGAGATAAGTCTCGACATAGTGACGTAATGCAGACATGTGTGTTTGTCGGCAGGAGCACAGTCTTTATTTTCCGTTCGATCAGGTGTGTTAATGTAACGCTAATGGATTATGTCTGTATCATTTACACACAGAACACCTCAGCAGCTGGCTAGTGCATCATGTGTAAAACCCTCTAATGATAACGTTTGGGTCAAATATTCTGATTTAGGTGAGTGGAAAAGGGCAGAAGGGGAGTATAATTAATTAGCACAGCAGCCATGCAGATTTACTTGGGTTTCCATGGTGACTTGGCATTGTTTTTTTTTTTTGTTTTTTAAATCAGGCTTGGTCTGCCTCTCCCCTTCTTTCTTATTAGCCATCTATTTTAATCATTACTACTTTCACTGGTTCCTTTCTGTGTGGTGGTAAAACTCAGAGAACGGCCATCACCACATTTGTGACTCTCTGCGGGATAATGAAATGCCTTCCTGCTCATCATGTCGCCTAGAAAACCTGATAAAAGACAGACGACTGTATGTGGACATGCTCACATTCAGACTTTTTATAAAGGAATAGCCCAAAAATGAAATGTCAGTCATTATTTTCTCACTCTTATTTTTTTTTTTTCTAACCCAAATTACTTTCTGCTTTCTGCAAAACACAAAAGAAGAACTCTTGAAGAATGTTCAGTGATATTTTTTAACACCAGAAGAAGGTCTGAAATGCTCGTTTTGGTCTGCCCTTCACTCAAATCTATTGTATAGTTTCGGAAGACTGAGAATAAGTCATATAGACTACTTTTATTATGCTTAATGTTTGATTGTTTTATTAGGATTTTTGGTGCTATTTCCTCACATTCGTCTAAGTTTCCATGCAATATTTTGTGGAAACCATTAAATTCATTACATTTGCACAAATGTAAAAAAAAATATGTGCTCTGAAACAAATAATAGATTAATTACATACCAAAGACTGCCCATTATATTTACCCAAAATCAATTATATCTCGTGTTATCCACTATAGAGATCAGAGTCAGCGGGAAATTTCTGAAAATCTGGTCGAGATCAGGCTGCTCTCAGCGGGTTCATGAAAGCTAAACAGCCGCTGACTCCGCTTATCTTTATTAAACTGCATATTTCAAGTTTAAACAAGTACATTCTTGCCTTAAAAGCTCTTAAAATTACGTTCTGTGATACAAAAACATTATTATTTATATAAAATTATAGTGGATTTGGGTGTCCACCATGACACACTCGCTAAAAAACTCTTAAAACTACTTTCCGTGCAACAAAAAACAGTATTATTTTTTAAATGATAGCAGATTTGGGTGTCCACATGACACTTGCTTTAAAAATACCCCAAGCAGAGTGAAACAAACGATGAAACGGTTGGAGTTCCAGCATTACTAGTATATGGTACTCTTCAGCTATATATCTTTCACATATCAACTGATGATGGACAGAAAATTAGTCTGGTCCTCACAAAAAGCTATTGAATAGCTTCGGAAGACTGAGAATAAAGGGCAAAAGTCATACCGACTGCTTTTATTATGCTTAATATTTGATTGTTTTATTATGATTTTCTGTTTTTTGAAACGTTTTTGGTGCCATTTCCTCACATTTGTCAAAGTTTCCATGCAATATTTTTGTGGAAACCATCAACTATTTGCTCTGGAACAAATAATAGGTGAATGAGACCAAAGACTTTACCCAAATCAAATTATATCTCATGTTTAACCACTATAGAGACATCAGAGCCAGCGGCAAATTCTAGAGGAACTGGCTGAGGTAAGGTAAGGCTGCTCTCGGTGGGTTCATGAGAGCTGAACGCCTGCTGACACCCTGGAACTCACATCTCCGAAAAACTTGAAGCAAATTTTCAAAAAGATGTTATCTGTTCTGCATATTTGAAGTCTAAACAAGTATATTCTCACCTAAAAAAACTCTTAAGCTACATTCCGTGACAAAAACAGTATTTTCTTATAAAATTAAGGTGGATTTGGCTGTCTGCCATGACACTCGTTGTGAGAAATACCCCAAGCAGAGTGATACAAATGATGAAATGCTTGGAGTTCCGATATCACTAGAATATGGCACTTCTGTCAGCCAGTCAGATTTGAGGACCAGAAAGAACTGTTGTATAAATTAATATAAATCTTCAGCTCATTTATGCTACATACTAACACTTGCCACTTAAGGACCTCGTGCCTCAGAACTAATGGAGTGATTTGTTGTCACTGCGGAGAAGAGACTACATCTCTGCATCTGCATATGGTGATAGAGTCCCTGATGGGCAGGAGTAGCAAAGAAAGTGTGTCGTTTTCTGCCTTTCAAGTTCCTCGCCTGAGGGCCTGTCCTGATGTTCTCTCTCTGCCTCTGTTGATCTGATAGTTTGTTTGTTTGTTTTATTCTGAGTTTAACCTGTCAGTATCATCTTCTTTTGCTTGCAGTGGGTTTATCGAGCATATTTAGTTGTCAAAGGATTTGAAAGCACTTCCCTTTGAGCGAGCGACTCACGCGTCACTGTTTGATCTCATCAGCAGAGGAGGGTTCAGTATGTCATGGATGTCAGAATCTCGATGAATGTTGTTGATTTTTTTTTTTTCTTCCCTAGATACCTTTTCCGATTGAGAACCGATATTTAAGATTTTTCACAGACATCAATGACTTGGACTACAGGATCAGATTAGATATTTTGGGCTTCTTTGTTCTATTGTCATTTTCATACTTCGTAGATGAAATCAGCACAAGCAATTTATGGAATCTGGCTTTTTTCTTTTTTTTTAAAAAAAAAGCCCTTTCAGGCAGAGCAACAAAACCTAATTTCATCCCCCGTCATCCGTCTAACGCTTCACACGGTTTCCAAATGTTCTGACACTGCAATTATCCAGTTGAACCCAGTGTGTATATCCAGCACAAAGCCTCTGTCAGAACACATACATTTAAAAGAAATGGCAGAGTGCGAGATAGTGTTGAGTACTAAAATGGACTAGATGGAAAGTCGATTTCTCCAATTTCATCTCTCATTTCATAAGGGC
This sequence comes from Cirrhinus molitorella, assembly GCA_033026305.1. Lineage (NCBI taxonomy): Eukaryota > Metazoa > Chordata > Actinopteri > Cypriniformes > Cyprinidae > Cirrhinus > Cirrhinus molitorella. Next base: position 5,417,437 of record CM065137.1, on the reverse strand, counting down.
CTATTTGGGACTTGGTTTTGACTTCATCTATATCTCTCATTCTCCCCCCCCATGGTAATCAAGCATCTTAAATCGTCAGGCTACACCACCCAGAAGAGCTTAATAATGTTTGCGCTATCCGCGTTAATCAAATGCTTTTTGCGCTGCCTTTTACAAAGGCCTGTATCCTTGTGCCACGATAATAATCATAACTGACAATGAAAATGTCTTGCTTTTCTAGTCCAGCGGCAATTTCAGTGTACTATCAAATTAACTTGTCAGACGTGAAGGCGGCAGACGCCGATGACTTCCTTCAACAATCTCTCGCTCTGATTTCTTTCTTTTTCTGTAATGTTCTGAACATCAACATATTTGCATTGTTCGTTTTTTTTTCTGTTCTGATTTAATCTTGATATCACTGTCTTTTTCTGTCTTTCCATCAATCTTTCTTTGCCTCCCAGCTGAAGGACACTAAATCGGCTGATCAGAAGTCCACTCTACTGAACTTCCTGGTAGAGATCTGTGAGGAGAAATACCCTGAAGTGCTGAAATTTGTGGAGGATCTACAGCATGTGGACCAGGCCAGTCGAGGTACTGGAATGTTTACACACAGAGACTATATATTTAAAAATGGTTTCTTTTTCTTTTTCCTTTTTTCTTTTCTTTTCTTTTCTTCATTTGATATTTTTTTTTCCATAGTTTTTATTTTTTTTATTTTATTAATTTTATTTTTAAGTTGGATTTTATTTTCTGCTCAATGAATTGTTTTCATTTCACTTTTTTTATTTTATTATTTTATTTCATTTCATTTTGTTTATTTATTTATTTTTTTTTAATGTAATTTAATTGATGTTAATTAAATAAAAAAAAATGAATGGTATTTTTTATTTAATTTAGTTTTTTTTATTTTATATTATTGTTGTTTTTATTTTGTTGTAACTCATTTTATTTCATTTTCATAAAAAATATTATTTAACTTTATTTTCGTTTTTCATTTCATCTTTTTATTTTACTTCAGTTTATTTTCATTTTTTCAATTTTATTTAATTTTGTTTAATTTTAATTTCTTTTCTTTTTCTTTTTTTCTTTTATTTATTTTGTTCCATTTATTGCTTTTGAATTTTTTTTTTAGCTTTTTACCCAATTTAATTTTAAATCAATTTTGTTTCATTTTTTTTTTTTTTTTTTTCGTTTATTTATTTATTTATTTTATTCAGTAATTATTTTATTTAATTTTATTTTGCTTTATTTTTTTACATTTATTTTATTAATTTTTTTCTTTATATTTTATTATTTTATTTCATTTATTTACTTTTTTTACATTTGTGTTGGATAGTTTGCTGATGATTTTGCTCTCTCAACTCCGACTAACCATGTCAAAAGTGAGAAGGAAAAAAAAAAAAGTCTAGAATCCATAGAGATTTTAACAGTACTTCAACTGTTCCTTAATGTCACTCTCGCAATGTCCATTTTGCTTTCGCTTGTGTGTGTATGTTTGTGCACTCACAATTATAAGACCGGTGTCACAGTTGTCAGATCTCAAGATTCTATTATACATCTTCACCTGAACAGATCACGACTGATAAGATGATATTTTCTCTGCCCGTGTGTTTTAGCAGACAGAGAAAAGCAGAATAGCTGTTTTGCGAGGTCACATTGCCCTCGGCAGCCCTAGAGGCAGAGTCACAGCAGGACTAGACCAACTCACTACATTACCTAATGCTTCCAGAAAGCAGAGTTTTTGGCAGTGCGTGTGCAAATAACCAAACAGGATTTTTAGGGAGAGTGATTAAAAAGACACCCTGCCTATATGTCTGACAGCCTTAGAGAAAGTGTTTCAAGAGAACATGACACTTCTGTATTTGTTTCATGTTTGGAAAAACAATGATGGAGGGCAAGACTTTTATTGGATTGTTAGACTTGTTAGACTCTAATATTGTTGGCTAATATTGTTGTTTTCTGCCTCTGTAGTGTTGATTGCATTAGCTGAACCTGAAGGTTTTAGAGACAGCAAATGTTATTACGTTTTTATATTGATATAAAAAAAGGAATAATGTACTTTGAAGAATTATGCACAATAAGACCAAAGACATTTATTAAGACTTAAATGGGGTTAATTTTGATTCATGTTGGCTTTATTATAAACTCTTAACTCAATTTAACTTAAAAAAGGTGAATTCTGTCATTTACTCACCTATGTTATTACAAACCCATATGGTGAAAGAATATTTGCTTTGCTCCTTTCTATACATTGAAAATTCAACTTTGAACATGATAAAGGACCCTAAAGTGGTCCATGTAAATTACATTAGATGTCTTTTAAAGTTTTATGATGAGCTTTAGTTGTATGGCCTACTTTCATGGTGCTTGATAGCTCATGATCATGTTTGTGACCCTGCACCACAAGACCATTCTTAAATAGCGTGCATATATTTGTAGCAATGGCCAAAAATATATTGTATAGGTCAAAATTATAGTTTTTTCTTTTATGCCAAAAACATTAGGATAGAGAGAAATCATGTTCCATATAGATCAGAAACATCATCTTTTGTGCTCTAAGAGAATTTAAAGGTTTTTCTATCATGTCCACTTTCTCCTACACTTATTGGTTCTGTCTCTGCAGCTTTTTATTAGTTTTGCTTTTTTTTTTTCTCCCCCCTGTCAGTCTCTTTCTCCCGTTGCCCATTTCATTAGTGCTGCCTGCACTTGTGCCCTTCATCAAAGCTGAGATGGCATTATGGGTAACTTATCCCCACCACGCTGAATGTCTGTCCCTGCACTTCCCTCAGGAAGCAGCCTCTGATTGTTTTACAGATATTACTTTCATTATTCTGTTCTTTAGAGCTCGCGTTAACAGGTGCATGTTTCTTTTTCTCTTGGAGATTGAGATTTTTGTTAAGAATTAGCTCTTTTCATTTCCTAACTGTATGGTTTTGTCTCCTATTGTGGTGCAAGTAGGTCTAGGGTGATTTGGAGGCATCTTCAGACACCTGCTGACTGTTATTGAGACTTCCTTTTATATTTACTCCCTTTGGCACACACTTAAAAATGGCACAAAACATACAGGATGTGTTTCAGGATCTAGTGAGTTGCCTAGCTAGACAGCTTTTTTTCGTTTTTAATATTTGAAAATGAATACTTTTATTTAGCACAGCTGCATTAAACTGGCTGCTGAAAATTTAGCTTTTCCACGTTTCTTTTTAAAATGCACAATAGGCTTGGGCGGTAATACGGTAATATGGTATACCGCGGGATCTAAAAATAGCAACGGTATCAGTTTCAATACCGTTATACCGTCATAAAAAATGCCTAAAAATGCGTATGCGTAATTGTCATCACGTGACAGCGTGGAGGAGAAAGAGAGAGAAGGGGAAAGATGGCGAGTCGTGCACCAAGTGACCTGGTCTCGAAAAAGAACACAACTTCTGCAGTTTGGCAGTATTTCGGGTTTCGACCGAACGAGAAGGGAGAGGCGGTAAATACGAACGAGTAGGGCTGTGACGGTCGCACTGACAACCGCGCCACCGCGGTCGTCGGTTGCCACCGGCGGTAATGTACTTGACGTCACACAATCTATAACAAGCATAAAATACAGTGATTCTGCAGCATTCATTATGCCGTGGCAGCGGTTAGTGTCCCCCCCGTCGGCAGCAGGAAGAGATCTGCGTTCAAACACACGCAATAGACCAAAGCTGGCAAAGTTCCGGAAAAAAACTATTAGGCTACTATCAATGTGTCGGAGGGAAATAAGGAGATACTTAAATGAATTGTTCATAAACTATTGTAAACTAGTGAGCCAGTGTGGCAAAGATTAAGTTGACGATCCTGACTCACCATCTGCTCACTGGAGAGAAATGCGGCTCTACGGTTTTTATAAAATATCAATAAAATAAAAAAAAATGTTTTCGATTTAATTTTTTTACGTTTTTTTTTTCTCGATATATTTATCCTGATTGGAAGATAAGTATTGATGAGTATTGTTTGTTTTCTTTATTTTTACAAAAACACAAGATTTTTTTTTTATATTGTGAGTGCATGCAAATAAAATTAGACCCTTTACAGTTCCGGATGATATATATATGCTTACCTTTATGAGCAAGATTATGGCATATGCCTATTTTCATTTTTTTTGCAAGTGATCGCGCTGGCGCCTCATGTAGGCTAATGCAAAGCGCATTTAGCTTCCACTCTCCAACAAACGACTGTATACACATAATAGCACGCATTTATGTAAGTTTAACATTTAAAATAACATTTAAATTTTCTTTAAGATATTAGCTATTTTAGGCAAGTCGAGATGATTTTAGAATGCAAATTGCATCAAAAATAATCATCTCACCGCCTGTTGCTGGCCGCTGGTTCATTAATGTAAATTAAATTAACAAAAGCTTTAATTTAACAAACAAAAAATATTCCAAACATATTTCTAAATTAACTTTATGAAGAACCGAAACGAAAAATAACCCTGTTCCTATTAAAAACAAAACTGAGCAATTGTAATTGATGCAACAGTGTAATGAGGAAGAGACACGGACTCCAGTCGTTCTCGGTCGGTAATTTTGATGAGCCGTCGAACAAGGGCTGGGTGAAGTTGTTACGAATTTATGACACGAATGTTTGTTTAATATTTACCATTCTTATTTTGGCTACTTTCTATATAATTTATATTAGGCCCTATCATTATTTTACTGTTTTGTAGGCTGTTTGTTCACTGACTGCAATAATACACGCACCTTTGTTACTTTTTGAGCCTCATTTTGTATGTTTCAAAACTGTGTGTGTGTGTATATATATATATATATATATATATATATATATATATATATATATATATATATATATATATATATATATATATATATATATAAACAACACCGCACTACCAACGGTAGTTGGTCCATAACCACAGCGGTGGTAAAATCTGCCACCGTCACAACCCTACACGTCTCTGCGCGAAAACTGTTCTGGATGTTTATGTTAATTTAATTCTGTTTGACTGTTGTATTTGCACTTTTTTATAAACTGCTATTTGTTGCTAATAAAAGTTGTTAATATTGTTGAGCATGTTATTTTGTTATTGTTTCAGTATTAGTGTTTGGTATTCAGTTTCTGAACGGTTTAGGCACAAGCCAACAGTTTGGTGACGCTGTCTGAGCCTTAGGTCATTTTTTTTTTTATTATTCACGGTAATACCGTATACCGAGGTAAAATATGGAGGAGGTTTGACGGTATCAAAATTTGGATACCGCCCAAGCCTAATGCACAATATTACTGTTTATACTGTTTTTAATCAAATGTGGCCTTGATGAATATTAGAGACTTCACAAACAACTTCCTGACCTCACACTTTTGAACAGAATGACACTTAACTCACACTGACAGGCTGAAGGAAGTCCTCCACACATACACACAAATACATTTGTTTCTCTCAAGAGCCTGAAAATCACCAAAGACTAGTCTAATAAAATACACACACATTGCTCTCAAGTGTCCCTCTGAATGGGCATTTTGAGTGTAGGTTTACTCTCACGTCAAACACACACAACACTTAGCTCACTCTGCAGTCGTCTCTCAAGAGCGTGAGCGATTTAAATAGTTTGTTGTTTGGCTTTAGTGTGCACATAATAGTGCATCACAGCTCATCAATTCGGTTGCTAGGTTGTTATAAGTCAAAAGAGTGTGCATATATAACAATATTATGAAAGTGCTAAATGAGTTATGCACTGAAGTCACTTAGTGCCTAAATAAATGTACCATACAAATATTCAGATTGACAAATGGGTCTGTGTGTGAAGGCACTGGACTCTTGGGTCACACTCAAAATGGCAGTGCCAGCTGCTCCTGGCACAGTTCAATGAAACCAGATAGAGACATTTACCTCTATCTCTCAGTCTTTCTTTCTACATTGACTCCATGAGAGGGAGCTAGAGAAGAGTTTGGTGGTGTTTGTATTCAGCTTGTCCTCTCTGATTATGTATACATGCATTCCGGTGAAGCTTTATGATGTTCTGAATGCAAAATATGTGCTTTTCAACCCTTCAGGCCAAGATATGGAAAACTTATGAGGCATATTCAGTGGTTAAGAGCCTCAAATTGTTCTCTGTACATGGTAGAAATCATTAAAGACCAACTTAAAAAAAAAAAAGAAAGAAAAAGCGGTTTTAACTAAGCAGATTAGCATTTAAGTAGTTTAACATTTACACAATTCCTCATGAAAATGCAATAAATAGTATCCCACTAAGCTGAGGATATTTAAGCCAAATCTCAACACATGAAGCTCAGTCAGTGTGTCCCTTCACATTTAGCTAACACTGTGCATGGAATGGGATCGTCCCCTCCGAACAGCGACTGCTTAATCAAAGCTGAGCCTCTTATTAAAGTCACCTAATTACCTCATCAAACTACCAGCATGTGTGAGGAATGGGTGAAAGATGCAGACCTGGTTTGATCTTGCAGGCACTCTAGTAATAATAATTAACCAAATTTGTCTTTTTTTTTTTAAAATGACAGTTTTGTGTGTTTGTGCCATCAGGGTAACATTAAACCTTTAGAAATGGTATTCTAAAACTCTTTATTTTGTTTGGTTTGGTTTGGTTTATTTATTTTTTGGATTGTCTGGAAGCCCTGAGCCACATGGCAAAAACAGTTATTTCAAGATATTAGGTCATTATTTCGACATAACTCGTTAATTCAACATATTAACAATTTATTTCAAGATCTTAAGTTGTTACTTTGACATAATATCAAGTTATTTCAACATAATATCTCGTTATTTGGAAATAAAATCAATTTCGTTTTTTTTTTTTTAAGGTTAGGTTTAGGGGCCAAAAACAGGAACATTTTTGTGCGTTTTGCCTGTTTGTGTACACTAAATGCGCATAAAATCACCATTTTCAAAGTTTCCCATGCTGTAAACCAGGAATCTCCAACCTTTTTTCATTCGAGAGCTACTTTTTAAAAAAGAAAGTGTCTGAAAGCTACCTATGTTATACAATGCTTAAATCTCTGAAATAGGTCTACTGTTATGCATGGTATAATATGTTAAAATGGTCTGGAAGTTTTCAAAAGTATACATGCACTTAGTCATTTCACCAAATTTTACAACAAAAGTAGCAGCATTATGTAGTTTCGGTTTGCATTAACATTAAAATCAATGGCTGGATTTTAAACTAGCAAAAAAATGAACACGTTATTCAAAATAAAGTTTTGGCAAAAAAAAAAAAAAAAGAAAAAGACAGGATAAACCAGATAAACCTACCTCACATTTAAGTCTTTAAATCATTTTGTATGAAAGAATGAGTCAAAATGATCAATTATATTTTATATGCTCCAAACAGTTCTACATAAGATAATATGCTTTCTAAAAACAGATGAAATTGTAAAATCAACTGTTTGACAGAAGGTGGCGCATTTCTCCGGTAACAGCTGTAAACAAAGCAGCGCTGCATTTATTAGCACTGCTTCATTGTGCATTACAGGGTGGGAAGATAAAAAGAAATGGCAACGAAACTTTTCTGAAGACAGGTGGTTCCTCCTTATTCATACAATTAATGAAATCATATTTCATATAATTTCTCACAGCAGTCTGCCTTTTGTCATAATTTCACACAAAACGAAACCTAGTCTGTGCATTTTGACGGGGTGCCGTGAATCCCTTTACATTCCTCTGTGTGTGTGTGTGTGTGATATGAGGCTAGTTTTACTCAAACGGTAAAATGCTCATGAATTAACTCTCAGAGCAGTTCTGGAGATGTTGTTCATGTATTTGTAAACTGTAAATTCCGATTTTATGACTGGATTCCGTGATTCCATCCGCGTTTTAAGCATCTCGTAAATTATAGGGCCCTAGTCTTGGCGAGCTACCTCAAATCAGGCCGCAAGCGACGTGTTGGAGACCCCTGCTGTAAACGATAATGGTGCCGTTTTCAGAAACTTGCACTTTGAAACCCGTTTTCAAAATGATGCGTTTTCAGTCCCCAATACGCCATTGTTGTGTACACAAACAGGCAAAACCAAAAAAATACAGCTCTTCCTGTATTTCTCTGGAATTTTTGTTTTAACGCTTTAATCAATTTCAGTGTGAAAAACGGCTGTATTTTACACATCTGAAGTGTCTTCAACTGAAGTGTAAATTTGCGTAGTCAAATGCATGAACACCTGGCGCAGTAATTGTGTGGAGGTTACTATTTTCAACATTTGATCAATATCACATTACCGATGCTCTCTCTCCCACATCACTGAATGCAGAATCATTCAGGATGTATAAAGATAGGATTTAGGCTCTCTTTTAGGTATGTTTAAAAAGAAATCAGCTTTAGAATACAATTTCTAAAAGGTTCAGTGATCCTCTAATAGCACAAATGCACACAAAACTGTCATTTTTTTTTTAAACAGACAAATTTGATTAATTATTATTACTAGAGTTCCTGTAAGACCAAACCAGGTCTGCATTTTTCACCCATTCACCTGTTATGATGCATTTTTAATCCGTTTTATGGCCTGACAGCAAATAATTCCTTTAAAAAAATAGTAGTGAGAGAGAGTCTACTCTCTCTCAAATGCAATATGAGAGGCTTATATAATATAATGCTATAAAAATGACTTTCAAACTTTGTAAAAAAAAAAATGAAATGGTTAATGCCAACAAATCAAAGCAAACCAAAATAGAGATATTATTTCTAAATAACAAGATATGTTGAAAAAAAATGTAGAAATAAGACGTTGAAATTATTACTTTAATATAGGAATAAGATATGTTGAAATAATTATTTAATATCTCAAAATAAGGAGTTATGTCAAAGTAGCGACTTAAGATTTTGAATTAAAGCGATATTATGTTGAACTAACAAGTTATGTCAAAATAACGAGATATTATGTTGAAATAACGAGTTATGTCGAAATACTGACTTAATATCTCAAAAATAACAAGTTATTAAGTCGGAATAACGATTTTTTTCCACCATGTGGTTCAGGGCTTCCACACAAACCAAAAAAAGTTGTTATTTTTGAGATGTTAAGTCAAAACTACTTTGACGTTATTTCAAAATAATATCTCTATTTTGGTTTGCTTTGGTTTGTTTTTTGTTTGATTTAGATTTGGTTTGTGTTGTGTTTTGTTTTGTTTTTTTGTATTTTGGATTGGTTCATTTTGTTTTGGTGTGGTGTTGTTACTTTTTCAGTATCAATACTATTATAATCTCTTTTTTGTCCTTTTTGTAATTGCATATAAAACACACACACACACACACGCACACACACAAACACCCCAAAGACTCTCTCTTACTACTTTTTTTAAAGGAATTGTTTGCTGTCAAGCTTTAAAACAGATGAAAAATGCATCCTAACAGGGGTCCATACAACTGCAGAGTCTTCTGAAGCCAGACGTCAGCTTTGTGTGAGGAACAGACTGAAATTTATGTTGAAAATATTCCCTTCCGTTATAACTCTGAAATCTCTTTCTCTCTCATTTTTTTTTTCCAGTGAATGTCTCTGTCCAAAAAAACTTAGTTTTTGAGGAATGTTTGTCGTCTGGAAAGTGTGTCAGTGCATTGTTTTAAATCTGTATGTGTGTATGTGTGTGTGTCTAGTATCAGCAGAAAACCTTGAGAAGAGCCTGAGACAGATGGAGAAACACCTGCTGCAGTTGGAGAAGGATCTGGACACTTTCAGCTCCACAGACGACCAGCAGGACCATTTCCACAGCAAGATGGCAATATCCTTTAACACGTTTGCATGTACATTTATTTATTTATTTATTTATTTATTTTTTAAGTCTAAACACTTTGATTCATTGTTGTTTTGCTATCAACATTGTTAGTTCTTTTGCACATGGTGGCGACACGTTTTCTAGCACCCTTGTCAGCCTTGCACATATTCCCAAACGCTAATCAGAGTTTATGTCTTTGTGCACAAATTAATTATTTATATTGAACTTCACCGGGCTGCATGTGAAACCGAAGACAGTTTGATAATGGAGTTGTACACTCCTGTACTTGCTTGTTAGTTCTTTTCCCTGCTGTCTGTCATTGCACTCAAAACCATTCCCTGCGGTCTGGAAGCTGTCTCCTCTGCAAATGGCAAATGTTTGAAAGCCAGACTTGTTGCCAGGGGAGATACCAGGGGCACCAACTAAATGCTGAACAAAACATATACCCAAATAATCCACAATGAACCTTTCTTCCCATGCATTTTGTATAGTTCGGTGGAGCAGGCAGTCTGGGGTAGCTTCATTATTCATGTTTCCGTTGTTTTATTTTTTACTTTTATGCTTGCTGTTTTATGGGCAAAAACAGATACTTTTTACTTTATTACTTTAGTGTGGTGCCCATGATCCAGTAGATGCCTGTGTTCTGGGTCTGACCTGACCGCTCTACCCTTCACATTGTCCTGGCTAGACTCTACCAGGGGAGGTTATTATCTTACTCACCAGCCACATAGTGTACTGTCTTCCACCCAACAACCCTTCTCTCAAACTATTTTTTTTTTCATTTGTTTCATCATATTACTTTTTTGTTTTTGTTTGCTGTAGAATTTTGCTTCCTTTTTTATTATTCTTCCCCTCCACTCTTTAATAGCTACATTTAGTACTTCATCCCTGCTGAGATGTGTTATGAATGCATTGACTCAAATCTTAGTGAGCTACCATGCTAGACAGCATTTTTGGGTATTGATTTTAAAATTTGGACACAAAGTGTGCAGCTCACTAGGTTTCCAGATAGCAATTATAAACAGAGGGTTTTTACATTGGTCTTTGCCATTGGGATTTGATGTTTCATGTGTAAGTTTGTTTAGTAAAGTGTAATGTTTAGTATATACAGGTGCATCTAAATTTCAGTAATTCAACTCAAATTATGAAACTTGTCTATTAAATAAATTCAGTGCACACGGACTGAAGTAGTTTAAGTTTTTGGTTCTTTTAATTGTGATGATTTTGGCTCACATTTACCAAAAAACCCACCAATTCTCAACAAATTAGAATACTTCATAAGACCAATTAAAAAAAAAAAAAAAAAAAAAAAACATTTTTAGTGAAATTGTTGGCCTTCTGGAAAGTATGTTAATTTACTGTGTATGTACTTGGTATAGGCTACTTTTGCTTTAATTACTGCCTCAATTTTGTGTGGCATGCAGGTGATCCGTCTGTGGCACTGCTGAGGTGGTAGGTTTCTTTGACGGTGGCATTCAGCTCATCGTCATTTTTTGGTCTCTTGTTTTTCATTTTCTTCTTGACAATTCCCTTATAGATTCTCTATGGGGTTCAGATCTGTTGAGTTTGCTGGCCAGTCAACCACACCAACACCAACTTTTGGTGCCTTCTGGTCAGCTTACCCTTTTTGTGAAGGGTGTCAATGATTGTCCTCTGGACAACTGTCAGATCAGCAGTCTTCCCCATGATTGTGTAGCCTAGTAAACCAAACTGAGAGACCATTTTGAAGGCTCAGGAAACCTTTGCAGGTGATTTGAGTTGATTAGCTGATTGGCATGTCACCATATTCTAATTTGTTGAAATAGTGAATTGGCGGGTTTTTGTTCAATGAGCCAAAATCATCGCAATTTAAATAACCAAAGACTTAAACTACTTTAGTCTGTGTGCATTGAATTCATTTAATACATGAGTTTCACATTTTTCACAAAAAGTTGAATGAACTTTTCCATGAGATCCTAATTTATTGAAATGCACCTGTATATATCATGTCATGTCAGTATGTCAATCAGTATTGGATGTTTAATTGTGCTGCTTATTTCTCTTATTTGTATATATTTTTTTTATTATTATTTTTGCTGTTATTTAACGCTTGCTTGGAGTTAACAAAAAACAAAAACAATAATTTAATTTAAAATTTTGCAAATTAAAAAAAAAAATCTTATTGTATAATAATCTTGGGCTGGGTTTTGAGAAAAAAACTTTTCGATTCTGATTCACAAGCTTGCGATTTGATTCAATTTCCAGTTCGATTATATGCAATATCAGTTATTTTGTATATATCAGGTACAGTTCATTCAAAAAAAAAAAAAATCTCTCAACTAATCCTGTAAAATATACATAAGAGGTTGGTACTACATTGCTACAATATTGAAGGTTAAAATGAACTAATTAGTATACAAAAACTTAAATTACACTCAGTGATTTAATACATAATAAAGTTTTAATTAATAATTGTAGTTCTACTCCAATACGTTTTTGAAAATATAAACATTTCAATAGTGGCTGTATGGAATTAATTAAATGGAACATAACAGTTACAATTCTAAAAAAAAAATATTTATCTGCTGCATATTTTTTGCTAAATTCTCCTCTCTATAGTTTATTTTAACGAGCTATGGTCACCGAACATGGTTTTTCTGAGTGTGTGTGACAACGTTTTTGCTGGGCTGAAACACTGATTGATTATGTGAGACCGGATACAGATTTCGATAAGTTGTACTCTTTAAACATATTTACCGATGTTCATTCATGTTTATTTTGTACTAGTGCTGTCAAATGATTAATCACGATTAATCGCATCCAAAATAAAAGTTTACATACTATATATTTGTGCACTGTGTATATTTAATGTGTATATATAAATACAAACACATGCATGTTTGTGTATATATATATATATATATATATATATATATATATATATATATTAAGGAAAAATATTTTAAACTTATATATATTTATATTTATTTATAATATTAATTGTATACAGGTATAAATATATATACATATAAATACTTGTGTATTTAATGTTTTAATATATGCATATATGTGTGTGTATTTATATGGACATAATAAATATACAAAGTAAACACACATATAGTATGTAAACATAAACTTTTATTTTGGATGCGATTAATCGTTTGACAGCCCTATTTTGTACTGAAACTGCTATTAAAGCACAGGGGGTGATCAGTTTTAAAGCTTAGTGTGATTTATTCAATGGGAGGTGCTACAATGTTCCATTTCATAACTGAAAACAGGCTACACTAATCGATTCTTGGGATTTAAGAATCTATATTGTTTTGTAAAAATGAGAAAATGAGATTCAAATCAAGAAATCAATACTCTTTACCCAGCCCTAATAATGCTATGATGCCTAATTTTAACTGTAGCATTTAAATGAAGTGACATCTATATTACTTGCTTGTTTACTTGTTCCTTAATTGATTGAACCCTCCCTTCCTGCTATGACAGAATAGTGAATGATGGCATTTATGGCCTTTTTAACAGTAAATGTCTGCGTATAGATTGCATGACAATCTGGTTCATGCATGTAGCTCAAGTATTTTTGTCCATGTAGTGTGTGTGTGTGTGTGAGTCAATGGGTGTTTGTTAATAGTGCTTTTTAATAGGTGTTGTGTGTGAGTGTTATAGTATGAGTGTCTAACAAGCTCAGGTTTACAGAAGAAAATCAATGCTTTTCTATCCCTCTGCACAGAGCTTGTGTTCATGGGTCAGCCATCAGCCTCTCTCTCTCTATTTAGTTTAGCTCTCTGTCATTTAGAACAAAAACCCAGTCCACCTTCCTCTCTCTTTTCCCTGTCAGCGCTAACACCGTTCAGCTCCACGCGGCATGGGCCCTTTTCTGTCCTCTGAGCTCTTAGCACCAGCAACCAGATCAGTATTAAAGTTAATGAAGTCTTATCTCTCGCTCTCATACACCGTCTGTCCTTTCATTAGCTGATCACGTCCCCTGCGCTCCATTCTTTCTCTAATCAGAGAGCCGAAGCAGGTGTGTTTGGAGGGCGTGAATGAACTCGCAGTATAAAAGACAGCAGAGGAGACGCACAAAACAGATCTGTGTGCATATGCAGCCGGTTGAATTCCCCAAAGAGTTGATGTGTATGCCGAACAAGCATAGCTGGATAGCCTGTCTGACCTCGCTTATAATGTCTTCATCATGAATAAGTCATGGAGGGCCTCTGGAGTGAGATGCGTGGGTTAGAAAATCTCTGTCCAGTCACTAGATGTCCGCTTGTTAGTAGAGTTCTGGCTAATAGTCACTTTTCTTGCCTAGGAATACTTGATTATGCAAGTCAGGTTCAGGTGTACATGCAAATAAACTGTTGCCTTCTAGGACAGTAGTTTTCAAACACAGATTTTGCTTGATTCAGCGCTACCGCAAGCATACTAATGCACATTAGTATGCTTGCACATATGTATGTGTGTGTGTGTGTGTGTGTGTGTGTGTGTATATATATATATATATATATTTTTTTTTGTTGTCGACTAATCTATCGATTATTTTTTTTCAATTAGTCGACGAGTCTATCGATTATTTTTCAATTGATCTATTATTTTCTTATCAGTTGATAAATTCTTTAGTTAAACTATCAGAAAAATACAACATGTCCTCCAATTTATACGACCGACTAAAGTCGTTTTCACAAATCCTCAAATACGTCTCTATAGAGCGTATTCAACATTTGCTCCCTTATCAGTAACAGGTACCAAACTCAACCTTAGCATTATGTGTAGGTCAATTAGTAGCGCGTTGCACTGCGGAGTGGTATAATCATATGAACACAGGTTCGATTCCGGAGAACGCATATGTTTTCATTGTATTGTTTTTTTTTTTTTTTTTTTTTTGTTTTTTAAATATGCACTAGAAATCATGATTTTCCACTATTTCTGTAAGGGGTAGGTTTAGGGTAGGGTTAGGTGTGGTCATATATACGAATTACACCTAGTAAAACACGTTTAAATTACCCTGAAATCGTATAAAAACTCATACGTCATTCGATGACGTCAGATCCAACGCGACACTGTCATTATTTTTACGACCGCTAGAGGGCGCTTAACTTTAAAACGTGGATCGTATTTGGTCGATTCAAAAACGTACAACTGGGTCGTATTTTCTTTGAGGACAGTCTCGAAAAATAACAGTAACTTCTGCTATTAATCTTTTAATATTTTATTCAAATGTTTTCTCATAATTAATAATTTACAAAAAAAAAATAACAACAACAACAACAAAGAAAATAATAACAATAACTAAAGAAAAATAATACCAAGATAGAAAAAGAAAAATAATAACAATAAAAAAGAAGGAAAGAAAAAGAAAGCAATGAAGCAATAAAGAAATAATAATAGAAAGAAAGAAAGAAAGAAAGAAAGAAAGAGAAAAAGAAAGAAAGAAAGGGCAGTGATACAATACAATCAATAGAATTGCACATTATGGCTGCATTCACAGTTACTGTTTGGGACAGTTGCTTACAGGTGAGATGCTTAAAATGTTGTTTTTATTCAGCAGATTAAAACATCTGCTTGAATTCATATCTGTAACGTTGGTGTGTAAATGCTACGCGATGGGTAGGATTAGGTAATTTTTATTTGGCGTGCTATTTCTATGCATTTTCATGAGACCGGGCTCGAATGAACAGCTGAAGTCACAACCGCATTCAGGAAACTAGAGAGACGGAATCAAAAAATGGCGTCATAACACGTTTCATCACAGTTGACAACCCGTTTTTAAATAAATGAGTCCAGTCGAGGCTTTTCCAATCCATCACACAGTTAAACGACTAACAAGGACTTTAAATGCTTTGTTACCGTTCGGATTCGCTCGCGCAATCGCGCCTGCGGCACCGATGGCAGCTCCAGTGGATCTTAAGATGAACGCGAATCATTTCCCGTCTCTGGGTGAATTAAACCCGTCATGATTATATAGTCAACTTGATGTCCCATGCTGTTCCGTTCATTCAGCGCAGCTTTGAATGCGGTTGTGAATCCTGACAATGGAAAGGCGTCAGTTAGGCTATATTTGCCTTATATGCGGTTCTGACGGCGTATAACAATAAAATGCTCTATGAACGCAACTCTATGAAGTGATGTTGCCAAATAGCTTTCACCTTCTGCTCTAGAGCCTTGTTTTGTATTAAACATGGCAGAAAAACAGTCTTAAGTAGGGATATCTACAGGCTAGCATAATGGGCGTGGCTAAAGGTGCGACGCGTCGACGCATTTCATGCTAATCGACGTATTTTCATAATCGACGTAATCGATGACGTTGACGAATCGTTGCAGCTATATATATATATATATATTAGTGCTGTCAAACGATTAATCGCATCCAAAATAAAAGTTGGTTTACATACTATATGTGTGTTTACTTTGTATATTTATTATGTACATATAAATACACACGCATACATGTATATATTAAAAAAATATTTTTATGCATATATATTTATAGCTGTATACAATTTAGATAAATATAGATATATAATAAATATAATAATATAATAAATATAAATATTTTAGATATAAATCTAAAATATTTTTCCTTAATATATACATGCATGTGTGTGTATTTATATATACATAATAAATATGCACAGTACACAAATATATAGTATGTAAACTTTTATTTTGGATGCGATTAATCGTTTGACAGCACTAATATATATATAATTTTTTTTTTTTCCTTATCCAAACATAATTTTATTCTGATTTAGTTTTATTTAATGTTAAATATGCACAAATATGTACATACTACTGTTCAAAGGCATGGCTCAGTAATTAAGAGGTCTTTTCTGCCTATCAAGGAAAAAAAAAATCCCACAGTATTACTGTTTTAATTTATTTTTGGGTGATAATAAAAGGCTTTTATCTTAAACATTTATCTTGAACAGTCTGTGTGTACAATATGCAAACACGATAATGTCTATTAAAATCATTAATATAAAATCAAACAGTTTAAATATTAGATATTATATGTACATGTATTTTTATATATGAATTTTACATTTTTATTGTGTGGGTGGCATACTGAGTTGTTCATAAAAATGTGAATATTCAAGCAAACTCTGATGAGATCTACTGTCCAAATGTATGAGTTGAAGATGAATGCGTCTTTGAGAAATCAGATGCAGTGTTATTTATAGTGAGTGAGCAGAATACCCTAAAGCATTTTGCAGACTTTAACTTAAGAAAGATGGGAGAATGACAGCAGGAGAGATTGTCATCTCTTGTGTCACCTAACTTCAGATCTGTTTGTAGAGTGACTGCGCTTCACAGGGGCCGCTGTGGTGCCGTTCACAAGTCAATCTGAGAGCACAACATACTGAACAGTTCACCCCGCGGCCAGCTTGTACGCACACCTCATAAACACAGACACACTTTTTTGTGTGTCTGTGTTTATTTTAACACTAAGTGTTTTAACACTTTTTTTTATATCACACCTGCAACCATCCTTTAAACAGGATTACCAATTAAAACCACATCAAAGTCAAAATATTACTATGATATTTAGAGTAAAGCTTGCCATCTTTGAATAGATATTTCTGACCTTACAGCAAGGATTAGACCCAGATTCTCTTTCATGTTAGTGTATGCATGTCGTGCATGTATGTGCATACATATATATGTGAGAGAAGATTAAATGTTGTAGATGGCTGAGTGTGAAATTAAAAGTTTCTTTGCCCTTGAGAGTGAATCTGTGTGGGTTGTAGGTCAGTTGTGCTTTTATGTAGCTGTAGATCCTAGTGAAACACTTCATTCATACAGCAGTAACTAATCTGAATATTTAAGCTATTTAGTGACCCCTTTTGTTTATATTAAAAAAACAAAAACAAGGGTGCTTATGTATGTATAATAATATTCTTCTTTTGGCCTTTGTTTCTTTCTTTGTCTGCTGATGTAGATGGTACTTTCCATTCCAAGAGGGAATCTTTGATCTTCATCAAAGATTATCGCCCATCCTTTTTTTTTCTCACACCAGACCTATGTTCAAAATATGTGATATTTCTGTGCACCCATGCATATTAATATGACAATATGTACATGTGATATGCAAGTGATCACATGTAGAGTGTTAATTAGTGTGTTTGCAAGTATTAATATTGCTTTTCTATTTAAATTTAAGTGTGTAGGTTGTTAAGAGCCATTTGTTCTATGAACATGAATTACATCTCGAACGGAGTTTACAGTTTTTACATAGGTGAAGATAATACAGTCAAAGAAAAATAACTCCGTAGGTTTGGACTGAAAGACCTGAGCAATATCTCAACAATGTAACACTAGCATGGCACTAGTGATGCTAAGGTCGTGGCTTGATTTGTAAAAAAAAAACAAAAAAAAGCTTTAACTGACACATTCCTTGAATTCAATGTAAGTCAAATACATACATGTAAATGTAAATCATGAAGGTGGATGGACCTTGGGCCAGTAGGCAATCATGTTGCCATTGTGTTGGTGAGTTTTGCACAAAGCACTTTTTTTTTTTTTTTTGTCTCGCTAAGATGTGAATGAATTTATCAGTGTTCAGTGTGGCCGTAAGGGTCACTTTAAGAACATGGACTTTGCAAAGATTTGCGGCCCTCATATTGTCATTAGATCAGAATGCAGTGAGTGTGAAACATAAACACTGGTTTAAATGGCTGTATTCATTGGAAAGGCTTTTTAACCATCTGTAATTATGTTTGTTGATGAACAAGATGCCTGTGTATACATTCTTTCCCAATAAATTACATGTTTTGCATTGGCTCCTGCTATACACACAGACGCAGTTTTAATTGGCTAAAGAGCAGTCACGGATACAGCTCTCGGATCTGTGCGAGTGCAGCAGTTTAACTGTAATTAAAATGAACTGGACTTTTCTACATGGATTATTTATCTGCTTTCACTATATGTGTGCATGTGCTGGTTTCACAGCTCTATAGCAAGTGTTGCATTATGGTTATGTAGCCATGCGATCAGGGATTAAAACATTAATTGTTTTCATTTTAGTTTGTTCTAAACAAACTATTTTTACACTCAAGCTCTGGCATTTCACAGCATCCTTACCAAGGGGTAACCTGCTAAAATAATAAATGGAATAAAATAAAGATGAACAATATTCCTTTTTGAAACAAAAGCACACAGTACTAATGAATTTGAACATTAAAGAGTTGGTCATATAGGTTTGCAAAATTGTTAATTAAAAATTAAAGATATACGACATAAAGATATCGTCTCTCAAAGGAAAGAGTCAACTCTGAATCGCTTTAGCGAGTCGGCACATTTTAGAATCTTCTTCCTGTTACCGAACTCCTTCACTGTTGACACATTAGCATATTCCCCACCTGCCCACGAAATACAAACACTCTGACCTGCCCACAAACACTTCTGCTAGTTTGTGTTAGTTCTGCACTGTGAAAGCAAGTTTGTTTTGTTTTCGTTGCCGAAAGATGAAAATGTAAAGATTAAGTGGTTAAAGTTAATATTTTCCATGATGCCACAGAAATACAATTCGAACCTTTGGTTGTGTGGTCTTTATTTTACCAGGGACTGCCTACACCAATTTGAAAATTGAATGTGAAATTATTACAATAGAAAAAGTATATTTAAAAACCTTAATGTCGGGCGGGATTAATTGTGATTAATCAGTTAATTTCAGAAAAAATGTGTGATTTATTATTATTTTTTTAATTTTTTTTCTTCAATTGACACTTGGCAAAATTGCAGTAAGATGATTTTTTTCCTTGAGCTACAGTTTCAAGATACAGGAGAAAAATCTTTTTTTTTTTTTAAAACATTCACTTTTCCGTGCTAGTCCTTGACGATGATTCCTCACAGTTTCTCTACGCAGGCAAGAGATCAGTACCAGAAGCTGGTGATCATGCACCGTAATATGGTAACCCTTTACCTCAACATGCTGGAGTATTTCGCCATCGACCCCAAGAAGACCTCCGTGGAAGAACTTTTCACTGACCTCAGCAACTTCAGAGCCATGTTCATGGTAAGCCACCCACTCTGATTCACATCATAATCACAGCCGCTATACCTTATGAAATGGAGTCGTGTCAGTGCCAGGTTGAGACTGGCTTGTGTTTGCAGGATCTGCAGCTTTACAGTAGCCCCGGCTTTACAGGGAATAATCCAGATCTTTCTCCTCCCAGCCTTCCATCCCTTTTGGCCCACAAGCCCTGACCTGCTCGAACAGGAGGAACTATCATAGCGATTAGTAGCCAAATATTGCTTGCCCTCGAATGATAGGTGCAGGTTACACACACTTTGAGACTGAGCTCTTTCTGTCTCCACTTACTGTCATTGAGTGTGATTATGTGTACATGCTTTCACACACTCCCTTCATTCCTATTCTGAAGGTTCTAGTGCACTAATCTGACAAAAGAGAAGCCGCCTGTCTCCTTTATGAAAAGCCATTTGAAATGCAAAGTTATTTTCCACTTGGCTGCTACAGTGATGAGACGAATCTCGTCGCCTTTATTATTTTAAATGATTTCATGATGGAAATGCTGAAATTTGGGGAATGAGCTGACGGTGGGTCCGCCATCAGATGCATGATAATGCACTCCTGTGGTGCGTTTTTGAAACCTGTCCCTGGTGCAGTGAGGGACGTGGAACTGGCTCTCCTGACGAGCAGCCTGAACTGTACCGTCAGACTTGATGAGTTTTCAGACTCGCTGTGAAACAAGGCGACAGAGAGCACGATAGGGGTTGTGATTGACCCAGATCGGCAGTCTGAAAAGTGAAGCGTGAAGGGTACAGGCTGTCATGTTTAAAAGAAGATTCTTGATTGTGTTTTGCTTTATGGACTTTAGACAGGCCCTCCTAAGGTTGCTACATTTGACTTTATAAACAAAAATGATACTGTGAGGGACGGATAGGTCAATATAATATCAACTCAATCCGAGCAGTCCTTCCATCTGCACTTGACCCTTTAACACTAGCACTCTCTATTTTTATTCTAACTACTAGTTGTTGGTTTTTTATTTGTTGTAAAAAAAAAAAAAAGACCCTCTAACACTAGCGTTCTCTATTCTTTTTCTATTCTTGTTTTCTTTCTTAAAAAGTTTACATACGCTTGATTACATTTTTTTGTTTAGTGATAGTTGTTCACTTTTTTGTCCTGAAAAATTCTTTAGGTCCCACAAATTATTTGTTTTTTCATTATTTTGTGTATTTGAACCCTTTCCAACAATGATTGTATGATTTTGAGATTTTTTTCACTATTACAGAAGGTTCAAACACTCACTGATGCTTCGGAAGAAAAAACAATGCATTAAGAGCCAGGGGTGTAAACTTTTGAACAAAATGAAGATTTTTTTTTTTATTGTTTTTGTTTAGTACTACACTTCAGAGGCTACAGAAGATACTTACATGTTTCCCAGAAGACAAAATAAGTTAAATTTACTCTGATCTTTGAATTCAAAAAGTTTTCTCTCCCTGGCTCTTGAGAAATACATTGATTTCTCCTTCTGAAGCATCAGTGAGCTTTCAGTTGTCCTCAGTGTGAAAAGATGGATCTCAAAATCATACAGTCATTGTTGGAAAGGGTACAAATACAAAAAAATACACAAAAGCATTTTTCTGAAGACAGTTTAACAGTTTAACTTTAACTGGACTCATTAACAACTATCACTAAACAACAAAACAAACAAACAAAAACAGCTGTGGATCATTCAGGTAACAACACAGTAGTAAGAATCAAGTGTATGTAAACTTTTGATCAGGGTAATTTTTATAAATTCAGTTATAATTATTTTAGTTAGGACTATATGCTGGTTTTGCATCTGAACTCTTCATATATACACACACACACACACACACACACACACACATATATATATATATATATATATATATATATATATTTTTTTTTTTTTAACTTTAATTTCATGCAGGGCTCGACAATAAGGACTGCCCGATGGCCCAGCCCATTGTCAACATGCGTGCAAATACGATCTTAGAATCGAGAAACAGCTTGTTTTTAAGCTAACGTTAAGGCTGTGACTGTCGCAATGACAACCGTCACAACGTCACACAATCTATAACAAGCATTATAAATACAGTGTTTCTGCAACATTCATTCTGCTGTTGCGGTGTTTAATGTTCCCGTCGGCGGCAGCAGCAGCCACTGCAGTGAGTGCAAGTGCCTTCGAAGCTGCTGGAAGAGATCCGCGTTCAAACGCACGCAATTGGCTAAAAGCTTGCAAAGCTCAGAGTAAAGTAATTTACCACGAATGTGTCGGGGGGAAATAAGAGATACTTGAATGAATTATTAATAAATTAGTGTTTTCTGGGCCAGTGTCGAAAAGATGAAGTTGACGATCCTTACTTGCCATCTGCTCATTGGATACGCCTTTAGAGAAAAAATGCATCTCTACGGATTTTTTGTTTGTTTTCTTTATTTTTACAAAAGCATTGTATTTTGTTGATATTGTGAGTGCACACAAATAAAATTAGACCCTTTACAGTTCCTGGCGATATGCTTACCTTTATGAGCAAAGATTACGGCGTATTTTAATTTGATTGCGCTGGCGCCTCCATGTCCTGCAAAGTGCAATTAGCTTCCACTCTCCAACAAACGATTGTATGCGCATAATAGCGCGCATGTATCTAAGTGACGTTTAAAATAATATTGTGATATGATGTAAGATTTTATTTTATTTTGTGATGATTTGATAAGGCAAAATTGATCAACTCACTGTCAGCCGCTGGCCGCTTGGTTGTTGTAAAAAATGTTCCAAACATATTTCTAAATGAACTTATGAAGAAACGAAAATAAATATAAAAACTTCATATAAAAAACTAAGCTATTTTAATAGATGCAATAGTGTAATGGGGAAGAGAGGAAGAAAAAAAGACACGGGCTCCAGTCGGACTCAGGCCGGTAATTTTGATGAGCCGTCGGACATGGGCCAGGCAAGGTGGTTACGAATTTATGCAACAAATGTTTGTTTAATAATAGCCTTTCTTATTTTGGCTACTTTCTGATTTAAATGTATAATTTCTTTGATATTTATTGTAGTGTTTTGTAGGCTGCTTGCTCACTGACGGAAGTGCTGAAATAAACACGTTGTTGATCATTTTTGAGCCTCGTTTTTTTTAATGTTTACACATTTTTATTTATTTATTAATACCGCGACACCGATGGTAGTTGGTACACAACCACCATGGAGGTAAAAATCTGCTTAATCTGCATAAATTTAGTTATATCACATTTATAGTTTTTTTTTTTTTTTTTTTTTTTTTTTTAATTATCAATTAAAGAGAAGTTATGTTGAATAAAATGTGTATGTGGACAATTAAAGCTGGCTTTTCGCATTATTTAAAATATGCGGCTAAGAAATAGCTATTTAATTTTTTTTGGTGGGACCAGTGAAAATTACAAATCTGAACCATTAGAAAAAATCCTTAGCGTTGAACCCTGTCATGTCGACTTTATATGGCATATGTGACTTTGCACTGTGTAGCCAAATGTAAATGTTTTCTATCCTCTCCTTCCTGTCCTCTGCCTCTCTTTCTCTCCTGTCTGTTCTCCACCCTCAAACAGAATGTCCCTCCCTCACTCTCTCCCTCTTTCAGCCCTTTTCCAGGTCAGTGAGTTTTCAGCCCTCAGAAGCAGCTTGTTTAAATCAATGCTGAGGAGTGGCAGGGGACCAGCAGTAGAGCAGGAGGCTACAGGCCTTCATACACACTCACCTTACCGCTGCACCATATGCACTCACACATTCCTGCACGCTGAACACTCACACGCATGCAGACCTGCAGCCACGCATGCTTAGTCATCCTCTCAGTAACATCTCTCTTGTGCTTTCTCCTCGGTGCTGACTGCTTTTTCTGCAGAATGACATTGACAGGATGTCTGGGTTTTGATGGAGATTGTTTCTGGCCGCTGCTCCACTGTTTCCCAGAAGTGTGGGTACATACTTGTGCACACACACATTCCAACTTTCTCAGGCCGTTTTCTTATTCTCTTTCTTAGCATAAAAAAGTGACAAAAATGAAGAAAGAAAAGAAAGACAAAAAGAGACTATAGAAGATGGACTAATATGGGAGTCATACAGAGAATTAAATTAACATAGGGAGGGAACAAAAAGTAATAATGCTGCTGCCGCTTCTGCTGCTGCTGCTGCAGCAGCAAATGACCATCCCTGCCAATCAGACTGTTATGAATAATTGAATTTGTGTAGGGAGAGGTGAAGATCCCACCTCACCTCCTTTCACTTCTTTTCCATAAAGAACATTCACTGTGTTTCTGAACTCAGTGAGCTATGTCAGCAGCATTTGTGGGCATCATGACACATTGGAATACTAGCATAAGCCTATAATGCCAAGCAATGCTTTTTGATGAGCATTTTAGTCTTATTTTCTGTTTCTAATGTCCCTGTTGCTCATGTAAGGTTGCACCAGAACAATAGACTTTGAGAGTACATCTCATTAGTTTCGGAACAGCTTACCAAATCAAATGGCAGACATTTTTAATGTAGACCATTTCGAGTTTTGTAGTAAAATGTTACCGCTTTTAAACTATTACTTTCTATCGGTATATTATGATTTTAATGATGTAGTAACAAACACAACTTTCATGCATGTGACAGATAACATTAAACCTCACGCTCTTATTTTAAGGTTGCTGTTAATGCTGCGGTTATTTTAACCGTTTCCTTCATACTTTCGGTTTAACGCCATTAAGTTAAAACATCATTTATATTCAGTGGAATTGTGCATATGCTTTTAGACACACATTGTTTTTGCTCCATCCAAACGTGGCATATCAAATCAAATGGCAGACATTTTTAATGTAGACCATTTCGAATTTTGCTGTAAAATGCTGTATTTTTCGAATGCTTTAGCATATTGTTATGAATTTTATGAATCTTATGAATTCCTTTGTGGGAATGTTATGAAATTTGACACACAGATAGAGAACAGTCTTCTTATTAACCACAGCAAATTTGGAGTTCCCTTTCTACTCTATTCATTCTATTCTATTTTGACCGAAATTGGCTGAGATCATCTTTACACAATACAATATCAAACTTTTTTTTTTTTTTTTTTGGAATGCCAAATCGTTTTCGTAAAATGTGTCAATGAATTTGATGAAATTTGTGCAAAAATGGACATGAGGCTATATATTTGCAAAGCTTAAGCAGATTCAGGCCAAACTTGGTTTGTTATTACAAGTATGACCTAAATACCCGTGAGCCATTTCCACTACTTGTGAAAATGTATACATTTTTAGGATACCAAATTTTCCTATGTCAGCTATTTTTGTCATGGACTATTTTGATTTTATTTTAATATATTTTTTTTTTATTTTGTTTTACTTTATTTTTAATGCTAAGTATTGTAATGAATCTTATAGAATCACTTGCTGGAAAGTTAAAATTTGATACATGGATAGAGGACAGTCTCCTCATTTATCACAAAATTTGGAGTCTCTAACTCAATTTCTAGTGCCACCAACAGATCAAATCTGCGCTCATGTTTCTGCTAATAACTTTTGAGCTGTAAGGTCTGATTTTTATTGGCTCGTACAGAGTCGAATGCACATCAAAATTACATTACTATAGTCAAGATTTTTCACCATTTTAAATTATCCAATAAATTCTACTTTTTCAGACTCGTCCTAGACGGTTTGTCAGATTTTTACCAAAAATAGCTCAGGTCATCTTTAGAGTATTTTGGCAAAAAGTTATCAGATGCGGTTTGATTAGGGCTGTGAGTCTTTGGGTAAACTGCGAATTGATTCGATTCACGATTCATAGGGTTTCAGTTCGATTCAGATTTTTGCAGATTCAGAACAGTTCGATTTGAGATGATTCACAATAAAATAAAATTAAATCATCATTTACATGCAATGGAATTGTGGGTATGCTTTTAAACTCTTAAATTGTTTTTGCTCCATCCAAACACGCAGCTTTCAACTGCTCAGGCAATGTCAATAGTATGACTGAGAGCCACTGAAAAACTACAGAAAAGTAAAACTACTTTTAAAGTAAAACAATTTCTAGCAGTACTGGCCTCAAATACTCACATGTTGATCACATGTAAGTAATTTATATTTTAAAGCACGGAATCGCTTTAGAAATTGCCATTCATTCGATTCTTAGCGTTTTAAATCAATTAATAGCTGAAATCAACGATTCACGATTCAAAAATCCATGTTTCAAGATCGATGCATCGTCAGATTTTGTAATTGATGCATCGAGAAAACAAGCGAATCGTTACACCCCTAGTTTTGATATACCAAATGTGGTCCAAAGCATGTTAATGAATTTGCAAAGTTTATGCCAAAATGGACATGAAGCTATATCTCTGAAGCGCTTAAGTGGGTTCTGACCAAACTTATGTGTTAAATCTGGTCTTTTCTGAGTAATTAAAGACAGCTCCTCTTCATTTTACCTTTGTTGTGCTTGGTCCCTTAATCGCTGATTGTGGCTATATTTCAACATAATATCTGTATTTATTATTTTTTTGCTGCTATGATTTGTCAAAATGCTGTCTTGCTTGTCGGTGGACTTGATATTCTTGTGCATATGATCATGCAACAGACATATAATGCAGGCTAAGTAGCTTCTACGTAGGATACTTCAATTTGAACATGTTGAAAAAGCTGTCTATGCTGTCATCTATAATGCTTATGATGATACCTAAAATGCTGTCTTAGTTGAGTTTTGAAACAGCCATGGAATGGAATCGATAATTAAAGGACAGAGCAAAAAGCGAAGGACAGATGAAATGGCTCCTTTACTCAGTGACCAAAGTATTGCTTCTGTTTGGTATATATATCATTATATTGTATTATGGTTGCCAGCTTCTTTTTTACCTCTGTGGTTGTATATTAGTGTATTGAGGGGTGGCCAGTTTTTTTTTTGTAATAGGGTTTGTTTTATAATCTTGAAAATCTGTGCAGCCACACTGTGTTCTGTGCTTTTTGAAAATGAAAGGATTTGAGACGACTCTTAGGCGAAATGGTAATAGTAGTTTGATTTCACATTTTGCTCTGAGCTGCGGGTTATTCAGGCATATACTTATATTTTGTAAAATACAAAAAAAAAATACTAAAATGGTGTGAATTGTTTTAAGTAGCAGTTAATTAAGAGGCTAAAGCTCAAGAGAGCCACACAAGCCTTGCCAAACCTCTGAATCACACCCCATAATCCTGTACCACGGGAGTTGCTGTGGCAACCACCACTCTTTCATTACTACAGTTGACTTTTGACCTTTAACTGGCAGCTCTGTCTTATCAGCAAATAGCCACACTGTTACACGCAAGCCCACAAACGCATCAAAACACTGAAGCGTTGTCGCAGCCTTCCTCATAACAGACCGACCAGGTGAGGAAGGTGTCAAGGTGAACATTCTGCTGCATACGGTTCATTCTGTGTGATCTTCATCACCGACGTTCAAAAAGATGCTAATGTTGGACATGCCCTCGCTCGCCCTGAGCCCCTAGTGCGCGAGTGCTAGTCATTTTACACCGAACTATGTGTGTTTCAGAGTCTTTTAGTGTGCGCGTGTGTATGAGTGTTGCCCCTCTCTGCTCATCCACCCGTTTGAAATAGACCAGCAGCAGTTCGGCGGTGCTGACAGGAATCCAATTGACCGTGGCTAATGGCAGGCAGACAAGGGAGAGTGGGTGAACACGGGATGACCTGCAGGCGGGAAAAAGAGAGATAGTAGGATGGAGAATGGGCATTCACTCGTCTATCCTTGGCACAACCCTTAAAGCTACAATTCAAGACTAATAATTGCTATTTATGATATACAAGTTCATTAAAATGCTTACATAAGGCTATCAGCGCAGTAAATACAGGGTTTCATATAGTTTATCTCAATGATAATAACTCTTGTTTTTAAAATTAATGAGCTCCCCTAGTGTTTCCCCTGGGTTTATGGTTTTGAGGGGGCGGGGGTATAAAAAGATTCTTATTTTATTATTTTTTATTATTTTTATTCCGTAAAAAAGTAATACAAGAGCAATATATTTTTGTTACACGTTACTTTCATTTTGATAGGTTGCCGTGAAGTTTCTGTGTGTATACAGTGTGATGCTAGACTAGTTTTCTCAAATAAAACGGCAAAACTATAATGAAGTAACTGTCACAGCAGCTCTGGAGATTACTTTTATGTGTTAAAGTTGTCATATGATGAGATGCAGAGGCCGAAAATCATTTAGTATTTTAGTATCTGTGTAGTAAACAAAACAGTGTCTTCGCCATTTATACATACAGAGACAAACAGAAAATGCAGGATTAATATTTAAGCCGTCTTTTTGCGTTTTAATATTCACAGACACTAGTCCATATCGCGATTTGAATTAAGTGACAGACCTACTTTTAATTCATTCATCCAAAAATTGACGAAATCCATGGCGTTTCGCGCTGTAGAGAATTTAGTTTTTATGAATGGACTCCGTGATCCCGTCTGTGTTTTCGTGGAGGAGAAATTGCACGCACCATGTAGAGACAGAAATGACATGCCATTGTGTAAATAAGATAACTTAAGGCTTCTTAGTTTGTTTAATAAAATAACATGGTATACGCCTGTTCTATAAGAAAGGTAACCTTAAATGACTTCTGTTGTGATTTGGCGCTATAGAGAGAAAAAAGAAAAAAAAAAAAAATATATATATATATATATATATATATATATATATATATATGAGGACAACTGAGAGACTAATATGCAACTATTACAGAAGGTTCAAATGCTCACTGGTGCTTCAGAAGAAAACACGATGCATTGAATTTTATTTTGCCTAAATATATATGGATCATTTAGCATTGCCCTTCAGAAGCTACAGAAGATACTTCTGTTCTCAGAATCATAGTCATTGTTGAAAAGGGGACCTGAAGGATTTTTCTAAAGAACAGCAGGCAATTTAAGTGTTTACAAGAAACAAAAAACTCGCGACTGACTATCGCTAAAAAAAAAAAAAAAAAAAAAAAAAAAAAAGTATTAATAATCAAGTGTATATACATTTTTGTAGCCATTTTTTTTTTCAAATTCAACTACTATTCTCTTGTGGACTATATGTAAATGTCTTTTATGTGAAATATCTTATTCAGGTCAGTATTAAATAAAAAAAATAACATGCATTTTGTATGATCCATCTTATTTTAGTGAAATTATAATGCAAATAATAATAACATTTTGCAGATTCTACAAGGTGTATGTGAACTTTTGACTTCAACTGTATAGATAAAATATAAAATGTAAATATAAAAACTGTAGGCCTCTAGGGTCAGATTTGAAAATCCTGATGTGGACTGTATAATAGAAATTTGCTATTTGTTGTTTTTGTTGAATGAAAGTTTAATTCCAAATGGCCAGCACCCAGTCTCACCTTCAGACTGAGGGAATCCCTTCTGCTTTGGCAGTTGGTGTAAAAAAACAAAAAACAAAAAAGCGCTTCTGGGATTGACAGTGTCTATCGACTGCTTTCTGTCTTTGCTTGATTTTAAACTGTGCTAACAGAGACCTACTGGGCAGCTGTAGAGCACCTCCCTTGGAGACTTGTCTATACCCCCTATAGGTCCAGTAACTAAATAAGATTGATTTAGGCTAATTCTAGAAATCATTGTGGTATTGTAGTGTTTGTTGTGTTTGACCTCCACAAGTTGTTTCTGTGTTCCCCTCTTGTCAGGTTACAAAGGAATCTGTTAAAGTGGTTTGCATTTCTGACTGATATTTGTGTGAAAATCTCGATTGCTGTCTTTGAGTCTTGCGTTTGACTTTGAAGTTTTTTTTCCCCCTTCAATTTGCCTCAGAGTTGCTCTTTAACATAAACAAAATGGCAGCGTTTCGTCCGATGCCAAAGCAATTACTGTAGTGAAATTAGCTTCGGTCACTGTTACCCTCCATAGCGGGTCTGTATCTCCCTGAATTGTCTCCTGTCAAACTGAATTTGATGCGAGCGAGGGGGGAAATAGCGAGAGCCTCAGTCCTGGCACGACTGCAGTAATTAAGTTCAAACGATGACTAGAAAATGGAGACTGGCTCTGTAATGAGAAAACAGACGATTTCGGGGCGAGGGAGACCGCAGAGTTCCGTCCTAATTTCTGCACCCTGTGTTTATCTCTTTTCCCTCGCTCTCCACCTTAACACAGTTAAAGGCCATTTATGCATATGAGAAGCGAGGAGTTTAATCCCCTATCGACTGGGAGAGTGGGTGGAGTCTAATCAGACACATCGGGCTTGGCAGGAGCCGAGCAGATTTGTAGAGAGAGTGGCTTCATCAGATTAGCAGGGTTATATGAGGTAGGCAGGCAGCTGTTGTGATCTATATTAAGGCATGTCTTATGAGAGCCCAAGCTTTGAGTTTAGAGTTTGCCAGGCATCAGTCACTTGTAACAGCATTTTAGACTCTTTCCGACACACTTTGTTCAGCTCACATGGAGTCGTTTCTCACGGTGAACACTGATTTAAATAGACTCAAAGAGATACAAGTGCAGAAGTTTGCAGAGACCGAGAAACTAAACGCAAACATTTTGCACATAGAAGCTCCCTTGTTCCTGCTTTTTCCACCAAAATGGTGCTGGTGTAACACCCAAGTAATGTAATGTAATTTCTCATTGGGTGCTTCTAGTATCTATATTGGGAGTGATATGGTTTTGTTTTGCCTTAAAGGGATAGTTCTACAAAAAATGACAATTCTGTCTTTAATTGCTCACCGGAATACACAGAGTACACACAGAGCTAGACAAGACAAGCATTTGAGGTTAAAAAGTATGTAAATTGTCAATTTTTTTGGGAAAATAATCGCTCTGCTAGATAAGACCCCTTTTTCACGGCTGGGTCCTCGTTTAGAGCCCTTTTGAACTGCATTTTGCAAGTTCAAACGCAAGGGCACCATAGAAGTCCACTGTATGGAGAGAAATCCTAAAATGTTTTCCTCAAAAAATAATCATTTCTTTACAATTGAAGAAAGAAAGTCATGAACATCTTGGGTGACAAGTAAATTAGCTGTATATTTTCGTTCTGGAAGTGAACTTCTCCTTTAAGACCTGTTCACACCAAGTACAATGCCAATAAAGATAACACTAACAATATTAGTGCCCACATCAACGCACAGTATCATTCAATTTACTTTAAGCATGCCCTGCAGAAATGTTGCCTGCTGCTTTAAATGCTCAAGCTCTTTAAAATCGAGTTGGTTCTGTTTCTGTTTTGAGTTGGCTGCCAGTGATTTTAAAGTTCATCAGCTGGAAAAGTTTTCTGAATGTGATGGTGTGGATTTCCCTATGCTAACAGAATTACAATTAGATTTTTAAAACTTTATTGTTGTATTTATCATCTATAGTGTGAAGGACCAAGTTTTTTAGACCAGTTAGAAGTTTTCTTATGACTTATGACCATCAGGTCATTTTCTACAGTGGAAACACATTGACCGGGCCCAGATTATGCAGCGTATCCAGCGACGGAGTTTAAAGGAGTTTGTCAGAGAAGTTGATGGCTGGTGTTGTACAGTATGTCCAGAGAGAGCACAGCCCAGCAGTTAAAGTTCATCAGTAACGCTTTGTAATGGTGTGTGGGGGGCAGAGAGATGGATAGTGTATTCTGAGGAGTTTCCTCACCTCAGCTGTGTGTGGGATTCTCCTCTTAACCCCTCATCAGTCATTTACACACACATACACAGATGCTGACTATGGCTAACAGCAAAGACTATGTGTGTGTGGGTAACCCTCATCCTCTCACGCTCTGTTTCTCGCTCTCCCTAAACTCTCATCACCTTTATTTTGAGAGTGTGTGTGTATATGCACATTCATAAGAATTTGCGAGTCAGCTCCCTGCTGTTAACTTTTTAAAAGTCCAACTCAGTAATGGAAATTTCCATCATTTGCTCACCATCATGCTGTTCCAAATCTATATGAATACTGTCATTTCTTCCATGGACCACAAAATGAAAATTTAGAGAAATGTACTGGTTATTTAAGGGATAGTTCAGCCGACAATGAAAATTCTGTCAGTAATTACTCTTCCTCATGTTGGAAACATAAATGAAGAAATTTCTGATGAAATCCGAGAGCTTTCTGACTCCACATAGACAGCAGCGCAACTAACACGGTTACCCCTCTTAGGTCTGAGGGGGTTTTGGACCCTGGAGAAGTTTTGACATTCCCTGACATTTGTGGGGGGGTTTTTCAGGCCCAAAAATGTAGCAAGGACATCGATAAAGTAGTCCATTGACATCAGTGGTTCAACTCTAATGAAGCTGTTCAACAATTTATTCTCTTCCATGTCAGTCTTCGCAGTGAGAATCTTGCCCTCCAGTGAGCTTGCAACCACTGCAGATTTTTGAATCAATGAATGGAACTTAAGAACTGTATCTCATTTGTGAACAAAGCAGACAGATTATTCTGTTTTGTGAATTAGATCAACTGATTAATTAAAAAAATCTCACTGAGAAGAATGATTATTTCACTAATCTGGAATGCTACTTCTCTCATTTCTTTTCCTCACTTAAAGGGATAGTTTGCCCAAAAATAACAATTCTTATTTATGTATTTATTTATTTCTCACCCTTTTCTAAAAGACTCGGCTCATTTTCAAAACACAAGCTAAGAATTTTTTAATGAAATCTGAGAAGATTTTGTCCATCTGTTGAAATTCCAGGTAACCAAAACTTTGAAGATCTAAAAAGTCATAAAGCGTTGTAAAACAAATCCATATGAATTAAACCAGGGTTCATTTTGACAGCAAATTTTTATTTAGTCTTAGTCATAGTCTTTTGACTAAAATGCCATTTAGTTTTAGTCATATTGTAGTCATCTGAATTGTTTTAGTTGTGGTTGACTAAATATCATAAGGTTTTAGTCGACTAAATCTATAGTAGAAAAATCTAATAGGTTTAGTTACAGTGTAATGCAATTATTAAGCATTTCTCTAAAATTACTCATTATATAGGTTTGATATTTGATAAGGTTTTATCATGATAGACAAATTTAACTGATGCCTTTATATTAAATTAAATGAAATCAGTTAATTTAATTCAGAAACCAGAAACAAGAACATGGTCTTCTTTTCAATGAAATGCTAATGGTTATATAGGCTAATTATTCAGTCTTTATAACAACTTTTTTTACCATATTCTTTCAAGCAGATATTTATTTAGATAAATTTAGATTCATCTTTATTAGGGCTGCTAAAGTGATATTCTGTCTTTCTTTTGTTGCTTGATTAACATCAATGCCACAGACAATAGCAACTACATTAGGCTGCTGTCCCTTTAAAACTGAATGCACAGATGCACTGTAATAATACACATCTGGTATTGTACCGTTTATGTTTACCTGAGACATAACCGAGTGTGTTTATCTGAATACCCGTCAAAATAAACGATTCAACATAATTTTGTGTGTATTTCTGTTCATTAGATGCTTAAGAGTACTCATGCACTGTTTGAGAGTTGCTTCTTCGGTTCTGCATTCAGAAAACCAGACCGAATTATTTAGTTTTTTTGCGTCGTCAAATTTATCCATATGTCTGCTCTTCTCTTACTCCCAGATATTCACATTTTTTAACATTTTATGAGACGTGCAGCAAAAAAATTAGTATGCTATCTTATGTCCTGCCGGATAGATCAATAGGCTGTGTTACAGTTCAAATGTATGCATCTAACCTCCTAACCATGCAGCAGATTCGTTCTGAATTGAATCTCTTCCCAAATCATCCCTCCCTAAAATGTTCATCTTGTTATTTGTTGACGAAAAATGTCAGTAGATTTTCGTCATAGTTTTTGTCATTCAAAACAAATTCTGACAAATTATTTGTCAACGAAATGAACACTGAATTGAACAGTTTAAAGTCTTGTAAAGAGATATGATCAAATACGTTAAACGGATTTAATTTAGCCTTATATTTGCATCTAAAATTATAGACATGCATACATAGGGCACATTACATATGTTTAGAAGTTGAACCAAAGTCTTATGAGTTTGGAATGATATGAGGAAGAGTAAAATATAAAGGAATTTTAAAATCAAATCTGCCAAATGGCTTCAGAAAACATGGATTATAGTGCATATATAGAGTTGTATGAACCACATATATGGCACTTTTTTTTTTTTTTTTTACTTTTTCCACTTAAGAAAGTCACTCATACAGGTTTAGAACAACATGATGGTGTGTAAATGATGACAGTCATTTTGGGTGAACTATCCCTTTAAGATGCATTAATCAGAACAGTCCTTCGGCAGTGTGGTGGGGAAATCCGTCTCTGTAGAGGCACATTGTGGCATCAGACACAGAAGCTGGGTCATGTCCCTGCATCTCTGATGCTCTCACAGCCAGCGGCAGCTTTGTACACTGTGTGAGATCAGCGTTACTGGGAGTGACTGGGGCAATGGCTTTGATTCACATTCGATTGAATTCATCAACGGTGTGTGTACGTTAACAGTGATTGCTATTGATTCAGACTGAAGTTACACCTTTTCACTATTTATTCAGCATTGTGAGATTTACTTGCATCTCAAGTGGTGCACTGTACTGTATCCAAAAGAATCAATATCAGCACAATGTAGTGCCTTCTTTAAGGCCTCGCAGACAATTGAAACTATCATCTCTACTCTCTATTAAAAACACACCAGTGTTACAATGCGTGTTACAGTTCAACCTACATAAAAAGTAATCATAGTTCTTTAGAAAATCTGTTTTTAATGCTTTCTTACTTTAGTAAACTGGCCTTTTCCAGTACTGTGATAATAATAAAGTGTGTAAAAGCACATAATGTCATTCAATGTGGAAACATACATTTCTTCTGTTGTGGCGTTTTTTTTAAGAGCTCAGTGTTGTCGGCAAGTCGTCTATCATGGTGTTCAGTCAGGGATTAGATCAGCTCTTATGTTATTATTTTCTATTATGCTGCTGAATAGGCATAATGGAACATCCTCAGCCTTGTGCACATTTTCCACAGAGCTGTTATTGAACATCTAATAACTAGTTCACTCAGTGTTCAGGGTAGGCCCATCTGCTCCTGAACGCTGACTCACGCTGAAACTGTCGTACGCCGAGGTGCTGTCGGCTTAATCGTTGCGCCTGTTGACAATCTCTTACTCTAAACTGCTATTGATGCTTTAACCGGTGGCCGCTGCGCGAGAGGTTGCATTGACTTACCTGTCACATGCGGTTCAGATGAGGCTACCGGTCACAAACGGAGCATGTTAGGTAACACCTCCTTCTGTGTAGTGCTTCTGAACTGTTGAAACGACATCTGTGCAATTCCGCCGCATCTCATTACAACCACCTACCGCTGACATCACTTCCTTTGTGGAAAGCCCAACTGAGCCAGTTGCTGGCTCAGAAACAAGCTTGACTGTGAATTGTTTAATTGCCTCATTTGCTTTGTCATTGAAGACTTTCACTATATCAAATTGGATACTTGAGTAGCAGTGGAAAGTCGATACCTTCAAAATGTTTGGAAAAGTGCAGGATTTGCATTTAAGCAACATCAGTGTTGACTAACAAGTCGTAAACGGTGAATTAGAAGTCTAAAAGTGTTGAAAGTAGGGCAGGGTCATTATGAATCCCCCTCTTGTATTAGTGTTGATATTGATGTCCGTGCTACAGAGCGTGAGGTCACGCACCGCTGCTTTTCATTCTCCCCTAATTCTAATGAAAGTGTTTAAAGCGCTCGCTGTGTGCGCACACAGTCACAGGGCTGTGGAGAGGAAAGCTGATTTAGCCCACCTTCCATCTCGCTATCCTCTTCCCCTCGTCAGGATTTACTGTGATCGCAGACTGTGGCCGTAATCCCTTGCACGCAATGGGGAATAAGCCTCGTTATCATGTGACTTATACTCTGTCCCGACCTGCCGTCAATAGCCATATTTCCTGCTCATTTAAGGGACCACTGCTGCAACTATGGATCTGTTGGAGATCTGTGAACTGTGCAGAAAAATAGACAGTGAAATGTACTTTACCCATTCACAAAAAGTTTTTTTTTTTTTGCGCAAATCCCCTTAGATTAGGTGAGAAGAGATATGATGGTGAAGTAAAAGGACACTAACTTAGGAATGTAATGAAGTCCATGATACAATATTTATTGAGATTTGAAATTTTTTTTTTAAAGACAAAAAAAAAAAAATTATAGATAAATTCTCTAATGCACTTTGAGAGCTCCAACCCATGTTTCTAAGAAAGCGTAAGTCAGAAAACAGTCTTTGACTTGTACCTGAACTCTAAAAGGAACTCAACCCTCTTTTTTATTTGTGGTATACTGTCTGTTTAAAATACATTCACACTGGTGTGTGACTCTGGAAGCCAAACTAAGGGTGTACTCACACTAGGCACGGTTGCCCTGAACCGAGCCCGAGTGCGATTATACAGAATAATATAAAAATACAGAATAAATAAAATAAATAAAAACGAGTATTCCATAGGTATGTTATTTTTGCTTTACACTGTGTCAAGCATAATAGATGAAAATGCAACTCTAAAGTACTTTTATATTAGAATAAGACGTTTAAATAGATTTGAAAAACTAAACTTTTTGCCCAGAAGACCTATCGTTTCATATCATCATGTGACCGCGATAATTTCAAGACAGTTTTGCTCTCATCAGTTTTTCATCTCGTCAGGCGGTTTTAAGCATTGCGGTTTAAAAACAAGATTTTAAGCTGAAATGCAATCAGCAGCGAAAGAGAACGCTATGTGCGTGCGCTGTCAGAGAGGCGGGCACACGTGAAGACGGTGCTCATAGAGTGTGGGAATATTGTTTTTTTGCCGCTTTATTGGCCTTGAATGGTTAAATACACTCTCTTATGTATTAAAATGCCCATCTTTGCAAGTATCCTAAAAACTTAATTTTCACTTAATTTGGGTCTTAAGTGAAAGCAAACAGCTGAGAAAGAAAACACGTATAACATTATATTGGATGCAGGCAATATACTTTTAAAGTGACAGCAGTCTAATATTCCTGCTGTCTGTCATTCATGTTAAATGTTAATCAAACAACAAAAGAGACATTCTCTCACTGCTGTTGATTGAATCACTTTTGTAACTTTAATAAGAAGAAATATATATTTAATTTACACAGTGAAGAATATGCAGTGTTCTACAGTATGCAGTGAAATGCAGCATTTCTTATGTATTTGTCATATATATATATATATATATATATATATATATATATATATATAGCAGACTTACACAACCCAGGTGCATCTCAATAAATTAGAATGTCGTGGAAAAGTTCATTTATTTCAGTAATTCACTCAAATGGTGAAAATTGTGTATTAAATAAATTCAGTGCACACAGACTTAAGTAGTTTAAGGCTTTGGTTCTTTTAATTGTGATGATTTTGGCCAATTCACTATCTCAACAAAGTAGAATACTTCATTTAAAAAAAAACAAAAAAAAAAAAAAACATTTTAGTGAATTGTTGGCCTTCTGGAAAGTATGTTTCCACAACTTTCTAATTTATAGAGAGGCACCTGTATGTATATATGTGTGTGTGTGTGTGTGTGTGTGTGTGTGTGTGTATATATATATATATATATACACATACACTTGCATGTGTGTGAAAAAAGTGAAGTTTTGAGTCTGGGATATATGCACTACTTCTGTAAATACATTTACCCACTTTTGAATCCAGAAATGCAGTACTTATTCATGCCCTTATTCAAATTATTGAATTATGAATTCAGGTTATTCCTCAGCCGGTTTTATATCTCCATTTGCGTTGAACCTCCCTCTCCCCACTCTTTCTCTCCCACTCTTTCTTTCTGCCTTTTTCCTCATTAAACCTGTTCGTCTTTTGCCTCTTACACCTTACCTTTGTGTAAGGTGTGCCACTAGCTCTTTTCCGCACACTTAGAAATACATCCATTATCTGGAAAAGGCTTTTAAGGCTGTAGAGGGAAAGAGAGCTGAAGAAAGAGGCATATGAAGTGTTAGGACAAGGTGACTGCTCTAATGATGTTTCTTTCTGATAGCTTGCTCTGATTGCCCGAGTGTTCTTACACCTAGAAAAGTAGCCCTCATCAAACCAAAAGAGGAGTTATAGATTTCTAACAACCCTCTTCAACCACTAATGGTCCAAAAAGAAAAGAAAGCCAGCAAGGAGGGGACATTTTGCTCTTTTCTTGCCCCCCAGATTTTCTCGAAGATGTCTGAAGTGCTCAGAACATTGTCAGAACCTGGGAATAAAATGTCTTACTTAATGAGAGGTCTCTTACTGACACAATTTACTCCACTTAACACTATTTTCTTCCACTTTTTCTTTCTTTCTTTCTTTCTTTCTTCTTCACGTATATTTTTACTGTTGCTGTTTCTAACCAAATTTTCTCTATGCAGCACATTTACTCCGCCAAGGTAATGTTATTCCGTTAATTAATTAGGTAATATATGGTGCTACTATTTCGTTGTTTAAACGTATTTATATCTGTTTATATAACTTTTCTGTGAATGTTTTGAACCCAAGAGAGAAAATGAATGATGTTGTAACTGTCAGTGACTGGAGACTTTGATGGGTTGTGTAAATCTGCTTGCAGAACTTGCTTTACGTATAACTTTCCTACTTTTGGGAACTTTAATGATGTTATTGAATTGTGCTTTATATTCAGTATACAATTGTGCAATCAAATATGTAACTAATTATGATTCTGATTGTGAACTTATTCGTTAGATTATGTTTACAAATGTTAACTTATCAGTTGATGAATTCCTATAATTTTCCATCACTTGCAAAATTAAAATACAAGTAAGCCTTCAAGAGCTCTATAATGACAATGATCTCAGTAGAGCAACAAATAGCAAATAAAAAGTGAGGTATGTTAAAACAGCAACAGAATGACACATTTCCTGTTTATAATTTCAAAACTGTTGAATATCGTTTCAGCTAGTTTAAGCATAAAGTCATTTGGGAATGGCCTGTCAGGTGTTTTTTGCTGCAGGAAATGGCTGTCTTGTCCGTGTAACTGGCACCACATACTCTTTGAAGTATCAAGCCATTTTGGCGAAGATTGTGATATCTTCTGTGTGTAAATTGAAGCTTGGTTATCATTGGACTTTCCAGCAACACAATGATCCGGAGCATACATCCAAGTCTACCAGCACTTGGTTCAGGGATGGGTCTTGGAATGTCCTCGAGTGGCCATCTCAGCCCCCGGATTTAAATCCTATTGAAAATCTTTGATGGGATTTGAAACAAGCGGTGGCAGCACAGAAAGCACAAAATGTCAGTGAGCTGGAAGCTTTTCACATGAGCAGTGAGCTAAGAGTCCAATAGAGAGGTGTCAGGATCCTCTGAACACTTGCCAGAAGCATTTATTGGAGGTTATAAAGGGTAAAGAATGCTCTGCAAGTACTTTTTGACTTTTGGGGTTGGATAGTTTTGCACATGGACATTTGTAGACTTTCAACTTGATTCTCAAAATCATTCAAATCTCTATGTAGAGACCGTTTACTGATGCTTCGTGCCACTCAGTTTTATTTACATCACTAGGATGTCTTGTAGGTCAAGGGAATTCATGGTTTTAATTGCAACTAAGATTGAATTTGATGGACAGTGTGTATAACTGAAAAATTCTCAAAAATTGCATGTCATTCTCTGTCAATCCTCAGACATGTTTACGTCAGAATCATATATATATATATATATATACACATACATACATACATACATACAGGTGCTGGTCATATAATTAGAATATCATCAAAAAGTTGATTTATTTCTCTAATTCCATTCAAAAAGTGAAACTTGTATATTATATTCATTCATTACACACAGACTGATATATTTCAAATGTTTATTTCTTTTAATTTTGGTGATTATAACTGAAGAAGATACCTGGTGCCACACTTTAATCAGCTAATTAACTCAAAACACCTGCAAAGGCCTTTAAATGGTCTCTCAGTCTAGTTCTGTAGGCTACAGACAGACAGCGTCAGAAGCGTCTCGCCTGGGCTAAAGACAAAATAGACTGGACTGCTGCTGAGTGGTCCAAAGTTATGTTCTCTGATGAAAGAGAATTTTGCATTTCCTTTGGAAATCAGGGTCCCAGAGTCTGGAGGAAGAGAGGAGAGGCACAGAATCCACGTTGCTTGAGGTCCAGTGTAAAGTTTCCACAATCAGTGATGGTTTGGGTGCCATGTCATCTGCTGCTGTTGGTCCACTGTGTTTTCTGAGGTCCAAGGTCAACGCAGCCGTATACCAGGAAGTTTTAGAGCACTTCATGCTTCCTGCTGCTGACCAACTTTATGGAGATGCAGATGCAGATTTCTACCTGGTACCTGGTTTAAGGACCATGGTATCCCTGTTCTTAATTGGCCAGCAAACTCGCCTCACCTCAACCTCATAGAAAATCTATGGAGTATTGTGAAGAGGAAGATGCAATATGCCAGACCCAACAATGCAGAAGAGCTGAAGGCCACTATCAGAGCAACCTGGGCTCTCATAACACCTGAGCAGTGCCACAGACTGGTCAACTCCATGCCACGCCGCATTGCTGCAGTAATTCAGGCAAAAGGAGCCCCAACTAAGTATTGAGTGTTGTACATGCTCATACTTTTCATGTTTCCAAGATTTCTAAAAATCCTTTCTTTATGTTGGTCTTAAGTAATATTCTAATTTTCTGAGATACTGAATTTGGAATTTCATTAGTTGTCAGTTATAATCATCAAAATTAAAAGAAATAAACATTTGAAATATATCAGTCTGTGTGTAATGAATGATTATAATATACAAGTTTCACTTTTTGAATGGAATTAGTGAAATAAATCAACTTTTTGATGATATTTTAATTATATGACTAGCACCTGTATGTGTATATATATATATATATATGTATGTATGTGTGTATATATATATATATGACCCTGGACCACAAAACTAGTCATAAGGGTAATTTTTTTGAAATTGAGATTTATACATCGTCTGAAAGCTGAGTAAATAAGCTTTCCATTGATGTATGGTTAGGATAAAGACAATATTTGGCCGACTTTTGATATTTGATCCAACTATCTGAAATCTGAGAGCCTTTGAAGTTGTCCAAGTGAAGTTCTTAGCAATACATAATACTAATCAAAAATTAAGTTTTAATAAATATACGGTAGGAAATTTACAAAATATCTTGATTTTTTTTTTTTGTAATAATCTTTATCTAATATCCTAATGATTTTTGGCATAAAAGAAAACGTATAACACGCTAAACATTCGCTTCAGACTTTCCTTGTTTCCTCAATAGTCTGCTCTATCTCTGTCTTTTTTTCTCTCCAGCAAGCAGTGAAGGAGAATGCAAGGAGAAGAGAGGCGGAGGAGAAGCAGAGGAAAGCGAGGATAGCCAAAGAGAAGGCGGAACGAGAGAAGCAGGAGCGGCAGATGAAGAAGAAGAGACTGCTGGAGGTCAACACAGGTGAGATGTTTATCAGTTACTCGCTGAAAGTTTTCACGAGAGCGAGCTTTAGAAAAATCACCTTTGAAGATGGATGAAACGAGTCCCTACACACGTTCCTAGGAGCTTGTTTTAAACCGACAGAAGAGAGACACAAGTGAGAGCGTATGTGTGTCCTGTTGTCAGTCTGTTACCATGTGAACAGCCCATCGCTGTTATAATACCACACACGTGCGATAGATTTTCAGCGCTGTGGCTTTGATGATTTTGAGGACGGTGCTTTGTAGCGACTCTCGGTTCTGAATCAGGCCAATCTGCATTTACACATTCCTATAATGTTTACACAAGCTATCTGAGTGAGCATCAGCAACGTAATGATAGAACGCAATTCATGATGACATTAGAGTTGTGATTGGATTACAAACAGGTTCTGTGCACTCATGAGACGCACACAAAATGAGTTTGCTGTAATATATGTTGCCACGCATACTTGCCTCCTGCTGTGTGAGGAATGTGTGTTGAGGTTGTACACACACAGCAAGCTCCCAGTGTTCACTGGATGAGTTTTGTGTCCGTATCAGGTCCCATGCTGAGTCAATACAGCAGAAGAGAAGCCTGCATTGTGTTCTTCATGCACTTAATACACACAAATAGTAGTCAGTAGCGAAAGTAGTGTTGGGTTGGCAGGACTTGGCAAGACTTCAGCGGCAACCTCTGTGGCAAGATAATGTATTGGCAGTCATATTACTATCAGCCAGTAAACATGATTTCAATGGCCTAGCTGTAGTTAAATACAATACAAAACACACACACACACACACACACACCGTTTTTTTTAAATTAAAAGTAGTATTCCGCTGTCCTGGAGACTTTATTGTGAACGTTTTAAAATAGCTCATGGATTGTAGATTGATGTCTAAGAACAGCCAATATATATATTGACTGTGTTGGCTTTAAAATATCAATAATCCCCCAAATGAAAGCAGCAAATCTTAGCGATCAGTAAGGCCAATGCTTCAAAAGGTCAGTAGGTCAAAATTGGAACTGTTTTAACTTTAAACAGCACTTTAGTGCTTGAGGCCTCACTCCATAGGAGAACGTTGATGTGTAACACGTGAAAGTGTTTTTGTATGAATATTAGGAGATGCATTTGACAAGTATGTGTAATAGTGGGAGATATCCGAATTCTTTGTATCTGTTTAAAAGCATATTTCACGGTGGAGTTGAATAAGTCAAGGTTTTTTAAAGGACAGCCACTGAAGCTCATTTGATTCGGCTTGTTTTTTTTTTTTTTACTCTCTTGAAGTACTGCTGTCTTTCTGACTTTCATTTCAAACAAATCTGTGTTTAAGTCTCTAGAGCAGGTCTCTAATAAACCTTTTTAGGTTAATGTAGATTTCATTAGATGTCTCATGACACCGTCATTCAGAACCAAAGTGCTTCTGTTTCAGCTGGTGAGACTCTTTGTCTAAGGGTTTACTGACAACATGTCACCGCTGTCTTTGCTCAACAGGGGGCACTACACACTGTCTGGGCAGTCAGCTTCTGACTTATTACATTTGGATGGATTC
Organism: Cirrhinus molitorella; assembly: GCA_033026305.1. Classification (NCBI taxonomy): domain Eukaryota; kingdom Metazoa; phylum Chordata; class Actinopteri; order Cypriniformes; family Cyprinidae; genus Cirrhinus; species Cirrhinus molitorella. The sequence goes on along the minus strand of CM065137.1, from coordinate 5,374,834 downwards.
AAGTCAGAGACAGAGTTTCAACCCTCTGCTTAACTCACTTGCTTCTCTCATTATATCCTCCAAAAAGACTTTCTTCTTTGTCTTAGACTTGAATAGTCATGAATAGTCTCTCCATTGTAATGTTATGCATCTCTGAGCATAACTGTGTCTGAAATGAAGAAGGTTTCTTCTCTGTTTGGGTCCAAGTACACAGTTCATTCAGCTACAGAATGCATTGTATTTCTTTATTTTGCTTCTTTTGAGATTCCTTTCTCTTTCATTTCTCTTTCATTTTTAACTTCATTTACTTCGTTTTAGTAAAAAATTATTTGCTCTAGTCTGGAAATCATATCTTTAGAAAAGATCAGTTTTTGTTTATGTGCATATTAGTCACTCCAGCTTTCTTACTGTTCATCAGATAATTTGTTTCATCCTAGAGTTGTTTTTCTAATAACGGATTACACATCAGAGATAGGAAAGGCCAGTGCTGACCCAATTATATTGGAATTACCAATTATAGAAATGAACTGTTTGCACTACTATTACTACTACTACTACTTGTTTCTTGAGCAGCAAATCAACATGTTAGAATGATTTATAAAGGGTCATGTGACACTGCAGACTGGACTAATGACAAATTAACTCATCATAGGAATATATTACATTTTAAAATATATTCAATAGAAAAACATTATTTTTAATTGCAGTTAATTTTTAACAATATTTACTGATTGTTTGTTTATTATAAAGTCAAAAGTTCACATACACCTTGCATAATTAGCAAAATGTATTTATTAAATTATTTTACCAAAATAAGAGGATCATACAAACTGCATATTATTTATTATTTAGTACTGACCTGAATAAGACATTTCACATAAAAGACATTTACATATAGTCCAGAAGAGAAAATAATAGTTGAATTTATAAAAATTACCTTATTCAAAAGTTTGCATATGCTTGGTTTTTAATACTGTTGTTACCTGAATGATCCACAGCTGTGTTGTTTTTTTTTTGTGATGGCTGTTGATGAGTTCAAGTTTAAACTGCCAGTGTTCTTCAAAAAAATCCTTCAGGTTCCTTCAGCAAATTCTTTATCATTTTTGTGTATTTGAATCCTTTCCAACAATTCTTTTTCACATTAAGGACAACTGAGTGACTTCTGCAACTATTAGAGAAGGTTCAAATGCTCACTGATGCTCCAGAAGGAAAAACGATGCATTAAGAGCCAGGGGTGTAAACTTTTGAACAGAACGAAGATTCATCAAAAGAGTACATTTTTATTATTTGCTGAAATATCATATATTTGTGTATGTATATTATTATAATATTATTAGTATTATTATTTTATTTAGCACTGCCCTTCAGAAGCTACAGAAGCTGCTTACATGCTACAAAATGGATCTCAAAATCATAGTCATTGAGATGTGTGTGTGTATATATATATATATATATATATATATATATCCCCCCCAAGCTATATCGCCCAGCCTCATTTCTACAGTGTCCTGGGGGTACTTCCTCCCCTATTTGTGTCTGCTCTTTCTATCTCTCTTTTCTCATCCTTTCATCATCAATCAAACACCAGCAGTGTCCTCCTACAAGGACTGACTCCTCCACGCCAGAGCATGCAGGCTCTTATAATGTAGGACCAATCTCTCTCTCTGTCTCTTTCTCTCCCTCCGTCTTTCTGCTTGCGCTCCAGGTTGAGTGGCTGAGCCACAGGTGGAAGAGTGTGTGCTGATTCAGATAGAAAAAGAGAGAGATACATGAGGTGGAGAGCGTGTAAATGAGCGAGTTAGTGTATGCGTGTTGAGCAGGCTCTGGCAGTCTCCCAGCTGGTCTGAGTGTGTATAAACGTGGCTCTTTCAGGAGGCCTCAGGTGTCTCTTCAGCTAATACCGCTTCCTGTCCAGTCAACCAGTGTGATTGCTCTCTCTTGTCCACAGATGCTGAGCCTCAGAGCAGCCGTTCTTGCCCTGCAGGTCCCCAGCGCGTGCTAATCGGTGTTATCGTAAAAATTAGCTCGGGATAGTCGGGAGCCAAAGAATTGCAGACTTTTTCACTCGAAGCAGGAAAGCTCGGCTTGCTGCAATAGTCAGAGTTTTTGATCAGGGAGCCACTCAGACTGCTAACTGCTACCTGCCATATGTAATTGCATCAGTGTGCTGTTTTCCTGCAGTGTTTTGTTATTGCTGCCCTGTTGTCGTTACTCTGAGACTCCAAGTCTGGCCTTTCTTGTCAGTGCGACATGTGCAGAAAACAAAAAATATACACACCTAGCAGTCATGTCATGTCATGTCATTTTTTTCCATCAAACTCATTTTGTAGCACACGTTATGCTGATCTCATTTGCCCCTCAGTCTAGTTAGCATGTGTGTGTTCATGAAGTCATTGTTTAGTGCCTGAGTGGTTAAGTTTATATTGGCTCTCTTAGCAGCATGAAAAACACAGCTGCTGTTAGGTTCTAGAATAAATTACAAAAAGTGAGTAACATGACAATACTGGAGTGTGTCAGTGAACACATTATAATCACTGAAGCTGTTACTGATTGCAGGTTTAGACAGTTTCACTGCAAGCTCCTGTTGTAAACAAAGCTCTTTATACTGTACAGGACATGGTTGTTTTCTTCAACTTCAAGCACTTTTTACAGTATAATTGGTTTATTGTTGGCAAGCTTTTCTTTCTTACATGTTTTTGAAAGATGACTCTCATGATCACCAACAGCTAAGTAGATTACTTACAAATTGTAATCGGTTACTAATTCCTAATTACAAAATGAAAAAATTTTTTATCCATTACATTACTGGCTACTTTTTGATTACTTTTGACCTAACTTGTTTTTCACATTGATTTAAATAAGATAATCGTGCACCATATTGACATAAAAATACAAAGAGTAAGTAAAATATATTCTATTTGTTGTTATTAAGAACATGAAGTGCATTAAACTGGTGTTTGTGAAGGAACTCCAGGGGGTTTATGAGTTTAATGAAAAGTTTCTAATTAATAAAAATGTTACATTTTAAAAATCAATCAAAAAACAAAACAAAACGCGTCTTAAAGAAATATTTTATTTGTTTATCTGCATGTCCTGTGAACATAACCAATGTCATGAACATACAAAAGTGATACTGAATTATTAAAAAAAAGTATTTTAAAATCCCAGGGGTACTTCAAGTATATATATTAGGTGAAAGATGATCAGATGACAGAAGCCTTTTAAAGACATAGAAATACATAGTAATTTTTGGAATCTGATAACGTAATCCAGATTACATGTAGTTACTACCCAGCTCAGCTCACCAAAGCTGCATTTATTTGTTTTAAAAATAGAGTAAAAAGATAATAAAAAAAGATGACCTTTATATTGTATTATACATTGAAATGTATTTATACATTATACATTCTTTATATATAATAAATGATCTTTGAGAAAACTATGTAATATCCTTCAAATTTCCTTCTGTTATCAATGTTTAAAACTGCTGTGCTGCTTAATATTTTTTAAGGGAACTGTGATGGAATTTTTAATATTATAGAAGTCTTTTCATCAGTACAGTATAATGCATTCTTGTTGAATAGAATTATTTCGAACCCCCAGCAAAAAATAAAAAATAAATAATACTATAAAAAAGTTACTTTTGAACAGTAGTATACATCTTTTTTTTTATACTTTTACAGAGGTATAAAATATTAGATTTTGTAAGTTTATTGTATATTATTACATAAAATGTTATTTTCAATTTATTTTTGTGTATATAGTATAAATAGCAAGTTTAAGGCATAGCAGTGTAAATTAGTTTTTTTTTTTTATTCCAAAAATGTAATTTCCACCGCAGAATGCTACTTAACACATGATTTTGATGTGATGGAAAATATATTTTGCTGAGAATTTGTATTATTTTTAGAAAAAAGATAAAACTGTTCTGTGATGTATACATGGGCACAAAAGAGGGGTAACACTTTACTTAAAGCCTTAACGTACAATGCATTATAAAGGCTTATTAAAGGGTCTAATGCATTATAACTATTCATAATGTGCGTTGTAATGCATTATTTCTTGTCGTAAATAATTATTACTGAATTGAAAATGCAAAGTGCAACAATGCATTTATAAGTGTTATAATGCATTAACTGTGGTTACAATTATTCATGAGCTTGCACAAGGTGCATTACAAGGCGTAATAATGCATTAAAACTACTTTTATAATATGTTATACATTAATTAAAGTGTTAAAAAAAAGTTTCTTTTCAAAAGTCCATAGTTCAGTACAGAATTTAATACTTGGTCACTGACTGGCCATGAGTTTATACTTACAGTAGACTGATTGGTTACAACCATCACAGCTGCAAAAAGAAAGCATGTTGCAAAAAGAATATTTAACAGCTGTTCCAAAAGGAACCCTGTTCTCAGTTAGTTAATTGCTGATGTTATTTTTCAATTAATTGCGCAGTTCTAAATGGCAAGGAAAATATTGTTTTTTAGCACTCGTCCTGGCTCAGGTGCAGCAGGAGCTGCAGACAGAGGGGCGACATCAAAGAGCTTGTCAGAGAATGTCGCCTTCAAAGAGAGACCATCCTCTGCTTCCTCTTTCCCCCCGTCTGCTTTCTATCACAAATCTCTTTCACACCAATTAGTTTCTAATCATGTTCCTCTTTATCTCTCTTTTCTTTCCTGCACTCAGAGCTCTGATGTGACACACGCATGTGCCGGCAGTGTGTGCGTGTGTGTGTGTGTGTGTGCGCGTGCGTGCAGCTCTTTAATACACGGGGCTGCACTAAGCGCAGTGTGTGCGCTGCTTTGGAAAAAAGAACGAGTGTCTGGTTTTTATTCAAAAATAATAACAATTCTCCCCCCTCTCTCTCTTTATCTCTCACTCACAGTTTTTGATGATGTCTGCCTCCCGTCTGAAGTCAGACAGCACAAATAGGCTCTTTTGTGTTTCCAGGTTACCGTTGCCACTTCTCCTGTTCGTCTCCACGGAGACTGTCAATTAAAGCGCCGTGGTAATCCGAACCGCCCCGGTGAGAGAGGCGATGCTCTGTACGTGTTAGGGTTAGCGTAAGCAGGCCGCTCTTTGGTGGGTGGTAGGATGTGAGACAGAGAGAAAAAATATAATAAATTGGTTTGGCACTGTTAGCAGGAGAGGAAGCTGTGCACTGGTTTCCTCTGAAATGTTTTGGAGCCACACACACACTAATAGAGAGAGAGAGAAATGATTCAAGACCAGACCGGAGGAGTAGAGGGAACTTACATGAACATGTTTTCAGAGAGAGGGGAGGGTCTCTGTGCTTGTTGAAAGCAACAGACCAGACATCTAACAGAATTAGGCCACATATCCACAGACACGGAGCAAACACAGTCGCCCATGCTCTTCCTAATTCCAGCAAGCGCTGTAAAAGCCCAGCGTTCTGGCTACACTGTCCCAGATACTGGTTTTTCCTCCAGGAGGAAGCCACAGGGGGGCTCCCAGCTCCCTGGAGCTCAGAAACGAGCTGATGAAACCGACTCTGAACCCTGCAGCCTATGGAAAGGAGTGTATACTTAAACAGACAGATGCAGTGAAAGCTAAGCGAAAGATTTAAAAAGGAATCAAGCTTCACAAAGAGAAGAATTTCACTCAGCATGTGAGCAGCTACAAGTAATTTATCTCTCCATACCGAACGGGAAAATAAACTGCTCAACCTCTACTTTCATAGCCATTATTATAAAGTTATGTGAGCAGGAGATTTCTCAGTGGGTAGAGCTATCTAGCGCAATGCTAAAGCTGACATAAACTCAGATTTACATTAAAGGATTAGTTCATTTTCAGAATAAAACATTTCCTGATCATTTACTCACCTAATCTAAGATGTTCATGTCTTTCTTTCTTCAGTCAAGGTTCTTAAGGAAAACATTCCAGGGTTTTTCTCCATATAGTGTACTTCAATGAGAGCCAGTTGATCAACACTCTGGGGTCTGAGGGTGTTTTGGGGCCCTGAAGACATTTTGACATGCCTGACATTTGTGCTTTTTTCAGTATCTTAAAAACATATTAATGGCTAAAGTCTGATTACATTCAGCACAAAATGAATTTTAAAAGCAAGAAAGATAATTTGCCCCCTTCTGTATATGTGTTCTGAGACGGAACAGAAGTAAATTGAACGTTTAGCTATTGTTTCAGCTATTAAAATTCAGTTTTGTATGTAATGGCAAAGTTCATTTTTTTTATTAAGTTAATTTGGAAAATTGTTGGAAGGATTTTTTTTGTTTGTTAATTATATAGGTTTTTGTAACAAACAGAGGCCAGCAGAAGACTGTTTATAGTCTGTTTGATCAATTTGCCTTCTCAAATCATCACGACTTGCCTAAAATAAAATCTATAGATATAAAACATTTCAAGTATAAAACAATGTTGATTTAAACGTTAAACCTAGATAAATGTGCGCTATTAGGCGCATATCCAATCATTTGTGCGGAGAGTGGAAGCTAAAGCCGCTTTGCAGGACATGAAGGCGCCAGCGCGATCACTTGCATTGTTTCAGACATGATAAATACATATATAGAAAGCTTTAAATTATTACTTAACGAAATAAAACAAATCGAAAACAAAAACACTTTCATTATGTAATCCGTAAAGATGCATTTCGACAGAAATCGACAGTAGATTTTGACTATTAAATTAATAAAAAAAATTATTCAATTAAATGACACCACATCTCATGAAGAAACAAGAACATGGTCTTCTTTTCAATGAAATGCCAAAGGTTATATAAGCTAATTATGCATTCTTTATAACAACTTATCTTCGTTCTTTATTCTTGCATTCGTCATTGATTAACATCAATGCCACAGACAACAGCAACTAAATTGAAATGCTGTCCCTTTAAAACCGAATGCATGGATGCAGTGTACTGATACACGTTTGATATTCTCCTGACTGTTTACGTTTAACTAAAACGTAACCGAGTGCGTTTACGTGAATACTCATCAAAACGGACAGTTCAGCAGAATTTTGTGTGTATTTCATGCGCAGTGTGAGGGGCGCTGCTTCAGTGTCTCAGTGCTCAGAAAACTGGGCTGAATTAAGTTCTCTTTTTTCTGTTGTCAAGCTATCCATATGTCTGCTCTTCTCTTACTGCCAGAGACGTGCAGCAATTGTATATTTGTTTATGTCAGTTTATGTCCTGCCGGATAGATTAATAGGCTATGATACAATTCAAATGTACGCATCTAACCTCCTAACCATGCAGCAGATTCGTTCTGAATGAATCTCTTCCCAGATCATCCCTCCCTAACATTTTCGTCTCTTTTTTTATTCATTCACGAAAATGTCAATAGATTTTTGTCATAGTTTTTGTCATTCAAAACAAGTTTTTGTTTCATTATGGTCTCGTTTTCGTCAGTGAAAAAATGTAAATTATTCGTCAACGAAATGAACTCTACTTCTGTAGAGTACTGAACTGTACTTCTGGCTGCGTCACACGTGACCTTTCCAACGTGGTGACGTAATGAGTAAAGTTCAGCTAGTGCAAGAGCAGCATTTGTGGTTAAAGTATATACATTTTTATCTTTTTTAGAAAATGACTGATCGTTTCGCTACATAAGACCCTTTTTCCTCGGCTGGGAACCATTTGAAACCATGGTGTAGAACCATTTGAAACTGCAATGTGGTCATTCAACCCGTTGGTCCCTATTGAAGTCCGCTATATGGAGAAAAATCCTGGAATGTTTTCTACAAAAACCTTAATTTTTTTTCGAATGTAAAATGAAAGACAAGAACACGTAGGGATGTGTAAATGATCAGGAAATTTTTATTCTGGAAGTGAATTGATCCTTTAAAGAAATGTTACTCCTTGCTACGTGATTAGTGCATCCCTGCTTGTTGTTATATATTATAACAAATATATTGGGCTATATACTTTGCATGTGAAATGAATAACAGTATCTTTGTGGGTTTTCTATCAGGTCTGGTATTGTTACCTTGAATAAAAACTTATTTGCAAAGGCTGCATTACATTAGTCAGATGCTTTTATCCAAAGTGATCTCAATGTATGCATGTTATCAGTTTGTGTGTTCTCTGGGAATCAAATCCATGATATTTGCATCATTACCATCATGCTCTACTCGTTTCAAAAATCTGTAATAGATTGAACCTTCTAGCCCTCAGATTACCGCCTGCTGAGCTTATGCATGAGATCCAGCAATATTCTTTTTATGACGTTTCGTCCTTTCTACAAGAATAGTGAAAATATTTGACCTTTACGCTCCAGAAAAGGTTTGATAATCAGAATATGCACCTGACAAATCAGATTAGCAGGTGGTATTTTGTCAAAGCCAGAGCAGACAGACGGCTGAGCAAATGTGCTCTTTGTGTCTGTTCAGGAAAATATGATGTGAAAGATGAGAACAAGAAAAGAGAGTTGATGAAAGATTATAGGGGAGGTAATTGCTGTCTTCATTATTTGTCATCTCTCTTTCACCCTCTTCAGATAAACATGAGAGAGAACGGACATGAACTGTGAGCGCCTCTGCATACGTCAGAAATGATTGTGCTGTTCTGTCATTACAGCTCATCCCATGCAGGCACCTGTCTAGCTCCTTGATCTCAGATCGGCGAATATCATGTGTTCCTATCTATATGGAATACATTTGAGCAGGGCTGAAGTGTAGCTTTTCCTTTAATGCCAGTTCAGAATGTGTGCTTTGCTGTTTGTATGCCGGTCTGCTGTGAATTGGCCTTTAAAAGTTCTTCTATGCCTAGAATAGCATGATAATAATTTGTGATTGTATAGCAATTAGGAGCAGATGCATTTAAAGGCCTTTCACTTTACTAGCAGAAGCATACCGCTTTGACCTCCATAAAAGCATCACAGATGGCGTCACGGAAGGCCAGTTTCATAGGTTGCAAGGTAGAATGAAGCTGAAACCATATGACCATATGTATACCGTACCTATGTATACCGTGCTGTTCAAAAGTTTGGGATCAGTAAGATGTAAGTAAGATTTTTTGTTTTTTAAAGAAGTTCCTTATTTATTTGATCAAAAATACAGAGAAAAAAAATAATTTTGTGAAATATTTTTGCAATTTAAAATAAGTTTTCTAATTAAATATACTTTAAAATATAAATTGTTCCTGTGAAGCAAAGCTGAATTGTCAGCATCAGAAAACAGTTTTGCTGCTTTTGGGAGCTGTGATACTTTTTTTTAGTACACTTTGATAAATAAAAGGTAAAAAAAAAAATTAATAATAATAAAATAAAAACTGTGCTTATTTAAAAAAAGAAATTTTGTGCAATATACACTACTATTTAAAAGTTTAAGGTCAGTCATTTTTTTCAGCTTTTTTTTCTCAAAAAAAATAACACTTTTATTTGGCAAGGATGTGTTAAATTGCTAAAACATTATAGTAAAGACTATTGTTAGTTAACATTTCTATTTTGAGTAAATGCTGTTCTTTTGAACTTTTTATTCATCAAAAAATCAGATTTTAAAAAAAGTATCACAGGTTCCAGAAAAATATTAAGCAGCTCAACCGTTTTAACACTAATAATAAATCAGCATATTATATTGATTTCTGAAGGATCATGTGACCCTGAAGACTGGAATAATGGCTGATGAAAATTCACCATTGCATCACAGAAATGAATACTATTTTAAAAGTATATTAAAATAGGAAACCAATATTAGAAATTGCAATAATATTTTACAGTATAACCATTTTTTCTGTATTTTTGATCTTTATTAAAATCTACAGTGTGAAACGTGCTTAATGTCTCTTTATTATTTCTAGATTTTTAAAATGATTTATGTAACATGTAGATGCATAGGGTTGTATTTGAGGAACGACGCTCTCTCGTTCTCCATCTTTCTTTCCCGTTTGAGTGCTTCTGTTCACTCTCTCTTGTATTTATGAAAGAGGGAGAGCGAGAAGAGAGGCAACAGCAATCAAGCCAAACGTCTTTTCCGTTCCTGGCTAAATCACACCATATCCTTCCCTCTCACACCTCCTCTCTCTTCTTCACTCAGCTCTTTATTAAAGCCACCCTCCATCCCTCTCTCCTCCATCAGAGTCCCAGCAGGCTACCTCCTATCACTTATCACTCTTTCGGGTTCGCTCTCTCTTTCTCCATTTTCCTTAAATCACACTCTCGTTGTCTGTCAGTCCATCTAGTCATCTTTCCTGCAAACCCACTACCTGGTCCTATCTTGTAAAAAAAAATAAAAAATAAAAAAAGACTAGAAAACTCTGCATGCTAATGTCATTCATCTCAATCAATATTCACTCTCACTCTCCTCAGAAAGAAGTAAATATTCTAAGCATGACCCTTACTTGTAAATTGTGTTGGTTCAAGGCTGTATGTAATTAGTCAGGTCTGATTGAACAGTAGGTGTGCATGTGGGTGTAGCGAAGAGTCTCTCTCACACACACAAATGCAGTCGGACATTCATCTGCTTTTCCATGATTACATCTCTTTCCTCAAGCCCCCACTCAATAGCATGTTAGTAGTCATTATTTCTCCCCTCTCACCTTATTAAGTATTCCTCTCTTGTTTTCTTTCGGCTCTCTTATCGACTGGGTTTTCTGTAGACTGAGTTACCTGCTGGTTGTGCACCTTGATGTCTTTTCACACCTGTCCGTTAGCGGCTGTCTGTCCGTTCGTCTATTTGAGAGCTCTGGTTTCCGAAGCGTTGCTGTGACAGCTGCAGCAGTATAGGGTCCTGTGGGTGAAGAGTATGGTGTTGGAACACTGAGATAAGTGATTGACATTCACGCCTCATTTTCTCGTGGTCAGGTTCAGTGCCAGCCATTCGCTCTTGGCCTGGCGCTTGGCAGTAAAAAAAATAAATAAATAACCCGCTGTCAGCGGAGAGATGGAGGACGATGGAGTTTGTGTTTTTGCATGTATGTGTTGTGTTGTTCATTGCATATGTGATTTTTGACTCTTCACTTCGTCCTAAAACAAATTACGATGCCAGTCATGCAGTCATGCTTGTTGAGGAGAGGTGCGCAAGTACTATTCTAAGGGATTAGAAATGGGGGAAAATATGTGACCCTGGACCACAAAAGCAGTTGCATTATAACAATACATTGGCCACATACACACTGCAGCTAAATTTAGTTGTCAGTTCACCTTTTACTCCTTAATCGTGTTCTGTACACACATAATTCACTAAAATACAGGAGTGATAACCGCATTCGACAACCGCATTAACTCCTGAAAAATACAGGTAGTGACAACCGCATTTACAGAAATTCTGCAGTGTATAGCTAACCGAACTGAACAACTAGTAGTTAATGACGAATCTAAACGTGCATCTGTACGTGAGATGCAAGAAAATAACGGTGAAAGAAGTCTTATCCTTAGCTTGGACAGAGGGCTAGGCTAGTTGCGTTCATGAGCCCTGCAGTGAAGTGTCAGTGTTGCCAGATCTTCATAGAAAAAAACAACTAAAAAGGACAAGCGCAGTAAAAAAAAAAAAAAACAATGCTTTGCTAAAAAAATCATATATCTCATCCACCACAGACAACTTTATCAACTTCACAAAAAAGTGCCTAGCTTTATTAGCTAAGACCAAATAACATGCCTAAAAGTGCTTGTAAATACGAGGACATGGCAAAACTGCATGACAACACTCTCTAAAGCAGCCTCCCGAGCATAAAAACACAGCACGTTTATCAGTGGCATTTTAATTAAAATCACGGGACAGAAAGAGTCTTTAGCCCAAAAATGGCAGATACTAAATGGCTAAATTCACACATGGACCAATAATTTACGGGACTCACTCCCACATTTAAATGCGGTCGTCACTCCTGAAACTTGCAGTGTGTACAAGACCCTTGTATGGGTCAAACTTATTATTTTTTTCCTTTTTGCCAAAAATCATTAGGATATTAAGTAAAGATCATGTTCCATGAAGATATTTTGTACATTTTTTTTACCATAAATATCTTAAAACCTAATTTTTGATTAGTAATATGCATTGCTTAGAACTTGCATGGGAGACACACTCATCCCTAACATGGGGATAGAGCGAGGAAAAATGTATACAAGCATGCATCCAACTCAGGTCACAAACAGAAAGGAAATAAAATAAAGATAAACAGATGTCGGTAGAGTGAGTCATCTCTTCACCTTTCCAGAACGTACAGACACATGTTATGCACATACACTTTTTTTTCTTTTTTTTGATGAAAACAAAACAGGCTTACAAAAACCTTTCAATACAAATCTAGTGAAATGTAATCATCTGCCGCTAAAATAAAACTGGTGGCCATTGCATTCTTAAACTCACGCTAAAAGTTCACATGCATTCACTGTGAACTGAGCCGTTCTGAGGTGCGGTGACTTTGAAGGGATTAAGCCATATTATATAGATACTGGCCCAAAACACTTTAACGTTAAAGACTATTTATGTTAGAATAAGAAGTTAAAATATATTTTAAACTACACTTTTTGCCTGGAAGACCTATCGTTTCATGTCGTCATGTGACCACAATAATATCAGGACGGTTTTGTTGTTTGTTATTAGTGCTATTTTGTCGGCGCCGATAGCCTTGTGGGCAGTGCGCCGACATACAGCGCCGTTGCGCAACGGGCGTCCCGAGTTCGGTTCCCGGCTCGAGGACCTTTCCCGACCCTACCCCCTTCTCTCTCTCCACTTCGCTTCCTGTCCTTCCTGATCTGTCCTATAATAATAAAAAAGCCAAAAATAAATCTAAAAAAAAAAAAAAAAAAAAAATTAGTGCTATTTTGCTATGGTGCTTTAGTCTAGTAAGCTCAGTTTCCATGCAACAAGTCAAAGAGAACAGAATCGTCACTTCATGATCAACTGGCACTAAATATCTCTAATAGAATAGGAAAAGCCACTGAATATAATAATTTTCATATATAATCAATTACTTGGGCCTCGGAGCGAGCAGACGAAACACAGTAAATGTGGTCGTTGCTTTTGGAGGTGGATGCCTACTGTTTTGGGAATGCAGTTGTGACAGTTCCTGGAGGCAAATTATACATTTTATTCTCGGGCATTTCAGAATGACCATAGCAACATTTCAGATGCTGTGGAACGAGTTCGGTCCACTGGTTAGTCAGGTTTTCACATGATTTTTTGATGTAATTCAAAATGCGCATAAAAACAGTGTGATTGAAACATAGCTACAGTTAGCGTTTATTGACCTTTTTGCAGTCTCGTTATGGTCTCGTTTTAGTCATCTGAAAAAAAGAACACATTTTCGTCATAGTTCTCGTTAACGAAATTAACCTTACTAGTAACATCCTAACAACCACCCCCAAGACCATAGAGCCACGATGGTGAGTTTTGCAAAAGCGAACAGTGTAACAAATCTAAGCTTTGAAAAGCTTCGAATAATTTCAAATGTTTTTACCATGACACGTTGTAATGCTGTTTATATAAATATTCATACCTGAGTTGTAGAAGCTCTTCAGTTCAACAGATGAAGTACAGTTGCTCTAATGAGGACACGATTGCTTCATAATTGGTGTCTACCTGTGAATCATTAAAATCACTCGCACATTCTTGATCAAAAACTCCCACAGTTATGGGAGCATTATTCAGTCTGTGAATTAAATTATACTGGTGAAAACAATTGCTAAAGAACAGATGTAAAACAAATGCATAAATTGTCAAAACAGTACATAAGAATTAAAAATAATTAAAGTGTACGGTTGTCCTAGTGGGTGGAAGTTATATCAAACCACCCAAGAATTGTCTAGACAAGGTTGTTTCACAACATTTTCTGCACAAACAAGCAGGAGACCTGTGATGGAAGCTACAGAGAGGCAAGCAAACACTTTGAAAGGGGCTACAGAGTTCTGGAGCTGAAGGTGCAACAGACAACATATCAAGAGCCCTGGACAACACTGGCCGACACAGGAGTGTGACACAAAAGAGGACAGTGTTCAAAAAGAACCATGTCGCAGCACTTCTGGAGTTTGCCAAAAGGCTTGACACTGTTGCACATGGGTGAAATGCGGGAATGTGGAAAAGATTTTAGAAGCATTTTTAGCTTCAAAGTGACAAATTTAGCATTGGCCAACAATATGTTGTTAAAACCGAAGAAAGAGTGGATGATGCAAAATACAGGAAAATTGAGCAAAATTACGTCTTTCGCTCTGCCAAAAAGTCTTTCGACAGACTGGTTTTTGCCAAAACAAAGGTTCCAGATGCAAGGCCAGATGAATGCTCAAAAGCATAAAATGTCCCAATAATGGTCTTGACAACTGAGAATAGAGGTGGAACTGTTTGACAGTTCAGGTTTTTCAGGTGTCATCTTACTAAAGTTAGCAGCCTGGAGCAAATTTGCCTGGAAGAATGAATAAAGTAATGCCAGAACCGCAGTGAAGCCAGTTATGTATTTGAGGGAATAATATATTATTAAAATATTATTTGTAAGTTTTAGTTTAAAATTTCGTCATTTGTTTTGAATTCATTTTAAAAAATATAATTGCTTCAATTTAGCAAGGTGCTATATTTTCAGCACTGTGGGAGAGAGAGATGATAAGTGGTTGGTCTATCATACACACACTTTATCACAGACTCACACTCTTTATGTCTAATTGAAGCTTGGCTAGTAAAGGTCAACAGTTCTGTGCTTTCTCTTCGCTGATAGTTTTCATTGTTGGTCGGCTGCCCCTTCTGAACTACTGACAACACTCTGTACAAAAGACCTATACCTTTTCTTCAGTTCTCCACAATTCACTTTCTCTCTCTCTCACTTTTGCACTCACTCTGTCTTTCTCCATCCCTCTCTTACTCAGACAATAGTTCCTGATTGAAAATGGCCTCACTGTATTATACGGGTGTATGACTGAGCCAGCCTGGCTTTTTACAAAGAGCAGCGGACCCTTGACAATAGAACAGTCCCAAAGACGCTTCAAATAGTCCCATTTATAAAGCCTGTATAATTGTGTGTTTGAGTTTCCATTTTATATTTTAGGTAAACGCTGAATTATAGATAGAATAGAGGAAGATTTGTTCTTTTGTGTGAATGTTGTTTTTTGTTATGAAACTACTTTTGTTTCATATATACTGTATTTTTCATAATACCAAAAGAAGGATTTTTTTATTATTATTATGCTGTAAATTATTATTAGATCATTTAATTTAAATGTTTTTTTAACTCCTATAATATATGAAGTTGTAGTCAAAAGTTTACATACACCGTTCAGAATCTGCAAAATTGTAATTATTTTACCAAAATAAGAGGGATCATACAAAATCCTTTTCCTTCTGAAACATCAGTGAGTGTTTGAACCTTCTGTAATAGTGGCATATGAGTCCTTCAGTTATCCTGAGTGTGAAAAGATGGATCTCAAGATCATAGTCTCATTAAATACACAAAAATGCTGAAAAAACAAAGAACTTGTGGTAAAGTATGGAATCAGTCTCTTATGCTCATCAAAGTTGCATTTATTTGAAACCTAAATATTATTGCAATTTAAAATAACAGTTTTCTATCTCAGTATACTTTAAAATGTAATTTATTTCTCTGAAAAGCTGATTTTTCATCATCATTACTCTAGTCTTCAGTGTCACATGATGCTTCAGAAATCATTATAAATATGCTGATTTATCAATGTTGGAAACTGTTGTGCTGCTTAATTTTTGGAACCTGTGATAGTGAAAAAGGACAACATTTATTCTAAATGGAAATCTTTTCTAACAATATCAGCCTTCACTTTTGATCAATTTAACACATCCTTGCTAAATAAAAGTATTAATTTTTTGAAACAAAGAAAGAATAGAAAAATGTACTGACCCCAAACTTTAAACGATGTGTATATTGTTACAAAAGATTTCAGTTTTAAGTAAATTTGTTTTAAGTAAAACATTTTATTAATCAAAGAATCCCCCCAAAAAATCAGTTTCCAAAATAAATTTGGAAGCACAACTGTTTCCTTTATTGATAATAAATTGACATTAGAATAATTTCTAAAGCATCATGCAACATAATGATGTTGAAAATTCAGCTTTGCCTCACAGAAATAAACTGTATTTTAAAGTGTGTTTTTTTCCCCCCTGTATTTTTGATCAAATAAATACAGTCTTGATGAGCAGAAAAGACTTTAAAAATCTTACTGATCCCAAACTTTTGAACGGCAATGTATATATTCTAGACTGTGGACTAGCATACAAATAACTTTCATGAAATAATATCATGACAGTCAGGTTATTCGATAAACAGTTCTGGTTTAATTCAGAATCAGCCTGGATGATAGGTGTCACAACCTAACGATGGAAAAGTGGGCACTTCTGCAGCGTTAGCACACACGCTTACATGCTTTTTGATTTGTTTTCTGTTGTGTGCACTTGCTGTGTCAGTGTAAAGATTAATATTTGGAGGTTACAGTGTCAAGGCCCGTAATGCTTACCCACGCTCACGGGTTCAACACACAACAGACGTCCTCTCATACAAGCTTTTTTCTCTAAACCTGCTGAAAAGCACACTTTCCTGCCAACCTGATTTATTCTCTGTCACTGGGTGGGGGTGTGTGTGTGTGTGTGTGTGTGTGTGTGTGTGTTTAAAGTTTTGTGTAAGCAGCAGTGCGTGTACATGCGTGATGTGTTTGTGACCGTGAGCGGTGTGCCTGCCGTGGGTCCCACAGGCCTGCTTGTGTCTCTGGAGTCCCTCTATGTGAAAGCCTGTGGCCTGAGGTTAACTGCCTGCACCACTCAGCTGTTTTTACGATCGGCCCTCCAAACGCTGCAAAACACCCGTGGATTTGTGTAGAGGTGCAGAGGAGATGTATAGAGGAGTTTAAGAGCCTGTCTGCCTCTCAAATTGTCCGAATCGGTGCTGTGATATACTGTCCACAGAAGCCCGCTTTAGTGTGTTTTTTATTTTTTTCCCCTCAACATTCCTGCAGAGACCCTTAAGGCCGGTTTAAGTGACGCTCTGAGCCTGGAATGACCCTCTGCATCCTAATGTTTTTCTCTTTTTTCTTCCTGTAGAGAACGATGAGACCGGTGTGATGGATTGTCTGCTAGAGGCGCTGCAGTCTGGAGCTGCTTTCAGAGACCGCAGGAAAAGAGCACCCAGGCCTCGAGGTGAGTCTCCTCACACTCCTCCACTCACATCCTTCCATCATTCATATATATATATATATATATATATATATATATATATATATATATATATATATATATATAATCATATATATTTATAATCATATATATTTATGGCATCATTCAAATACAGTGTACCCTTCTAATTGACACTTGACACTTGTTCCTGACAGCCAGTTTTTCAAATCATTGGTTGGTTAACCTCTTAACTGTCACCCGTCCCCTCAGCGTGACATCTAAGTTTACTTCACCAAATTACAAATAAATCCTAATCTATTCATGACAAACTATATATTGTTGGAAAGGTCTAAGACTCCTAAATCGATATTTTACCACTGTTTTGTTACGAATTATGTAGGAAAAGTAATTTATTAATTTATGAGAAAAGTGCACCTCAAAAATCTTGTCACAAAAAGACTTTTTTTTCCTATCCTATGCTTTAGAAATAATAAGTTCATGAATTATAAAAATGGAAGTTTGGGTTTTTTACTTCTGTGTTCACAAATGGAAGTGAAAGTTAAAGGGTTAAGTAGCATAAGCACAGTAATGTAGGCCATCCAGCCATCATCACAAAATAAACCCCTTTACAGTCACCAGTATCTCGACAAAGAGTGGAAGGATAACTGTGTATTTTCCCTTATATATTGTAGCAGCCTAAAGCACCCAGTGGTTGAGAGTCTCTTTCTCCAGCACAGTGAGGGGTGAGATAAGCTAGAGTGTGTCTTCTGTGCTCTTCATGTTATGTGTCCTATCCAGCAGAGAGGCTCAGGTTTGTTGACGGCAGACAGCTACAGACAGATGATGGGTGGCGTATGTCAGTACAGCCTGACCATAAACTCAAAGTTTTCCATTCAAAAATCTGGGTTCTTTTATATTTTTAAGCCTGATGCTTATCAAGGCTGCATTTATTTGGTCAAATATACAGTTAAAAACAGCAATATTCTGAAATAAAAAAATAACATGTATTTTGTATGATCCTTCTTATTTTGGTAAAATAAGTAACATTTCTGTTCTGCAAGGTGTATGTAAACTTTTGACTTTAGCGGTATTGAAATGGAAAATCGTTATTTTAAACTGAATCATTTCTTATGTTACTCAATGTTACTTATTTTACCAAAATAAGAGGAATCATACAAAATAATGTTTTTTTTTTTGTTTGTTTTTTGTTTTTTTTAGTACTGACCTGAATAAGACATTTCACATAAAAGATGTTTACATGAAGTCCACAAGAGAAAATAATAGCTGAATTTATAAGTTTAACTACCTTCTTCCAGTGTTAATTTCGTTGACAAATAATTTTCGTCAAAAACTTCAACATTTTTTTCACAGGCGAAAATGAAACGATAACGAATTGAAATTCTTCTTGAATGACAAAAACTATGACAAAAATCTAGCAGCCACATTTAGTTGCTATTGTTCGATTTGTAGATTTTGAGATCCATCTTTTTACACTGAGGACAACTGAGGGACTCAAATGCAGCAGTTGCAAAAGGTTCAAATGCTTGCTAATTCTTCAGAAGGATAAACTGCATTAAAAGCCAGAGGGTGAAAACTTTTTGAATTTGAAGATCAGGTAATTTTTTGTCTTCTGGGAACATGTAAGTATCTTCTTTATCTTCTGAAGGGCAGTACTAAATGAGACAAATATGATACTTAGGCAAGATAAGAAGAATTTACACATCCTCATTTCGTTCAAATGTTTACACCCCTGGCTTTTAATGCGTTGTTTCCTTCTGGACCATCAGTGAGCATTTGAACCTTCTGTAATAGTTGCATATGAGTCCCTCAGTTTGAAAAGATGGATCTCAAAAACATACATTCATTGTTGGAAAGGGTTCAAATACCAAAAAATTGCTGAAAAACGAAAGAATTTGTGGGACCTGAAGGATTTTTCTGAAGAACAGTGGGCAGTTTAACTGTTCTGGAGAAACCAGGGACTCATGAACAGCTATCACCAAAAAAACAAAACACAGCTTGTTCATTCAGGTAACAACAAAGTATTAAGAATAAAGTGTATGTAAAGTTTTGAACAGGGTCATTTTTATAAATTCAACTATTATTTTTTTCTTGTGGACTATATATAAACGTCTTTTATGTGAAAAATCGTATTCATATCAGTACAAAAAAATAACATTTTTTTATGATCCCTCTTATTTTGTTAAAATAATTAATATTTTGCGGATTCTGCAAGGTGTATGTAAACTGTTGACTTTTACTGTTTTAAAGGTGCCATAGAATGGAAAACTGTATTTACCTTGGCGTAGTTGAATAATAACAGTTCTGTACATGGAAATGACATACTGTAAGCCTCAAACACCATTGTTTTCCCCTTCTTTTGTAAATCTTTTGTTTGCAAAAGGCATAGTTATAGTCGGGATCATTAATTGTTATGCCCCCAACATTTGCATATACCAGCCCATAGGCCAGCCATACCTGCGCAGCCAAATCTGTATGCAAAAAAGTAAATGTAAAGCACATGCATTTTGTGCCATTGAAGTGTATTTACTGTAATGCTGAACCATTTAATGCATCCTTGCTGAATAAAAATATTAATTTCTTTAAAAAAAAAAAAGTCTGACCTCACACTTTTGAACAGAATTATGTGCGTACTGTATCTTTAATCCAGCAGATTCTTTAGTATTAAACCATTAGTCTGTTGTTCTGTAAGTGCCCAATTTACAGTATGTAGCTTCTGTTAAAAACCTTTTCTAAAGAGATGAGTACAGATTCAGCCCCCTACTATCAGCACACTTTACAGGAACCAGTGGAGTATAATGCAGCTTACCATCTTCAATAGAAATCAGGAGAGCCCAACAAACTGACTGGTCAACTCAGAAAGACCTGTTAAACGCTTCCAGAAATCTGAACATTTTTCTTTTTAAAGGGGATGAGTTGGTATGTTCCTTCAGGGTCTTCATGAAATGTCTGCAGCATACTTTGGTTAAAATTCCTCAGTGGTCATTTAAAACAACACCTTTTTACAAGACAGCTTTGTTCACAGCAACAGAGCAGTATGATGCCATATTGCTCAGAAAATTAAAACGGCTTGATAATTAAGACTGTTTAGGTTTTTTGGGGATTCAAAAAAAAAAAAAAAAAAGGTATAGATTTTTAGCATTGTAGAAAAGTTGTGTCCAACGCTCCTAAGACACATTTATACACCATGTTAAAGTCTAATATCTGGAGACCAAAGGTGTGTTTATGTGTTAGAGCAGCTCTCACTCTGTCTTGTCCCGTGTCCTGATTTCCACAGATGAACCAACACAAGTGCTCAATCCGAGCCCACAAAGACCCGTTCTGAAAGACTGCAACCACGGTAAAATCAAGAGTTACAAAATAAGAGAGAAATAGCATTTCTCTCCACTATTTGCTTTCCTTTTTTCCTCTTCGCTGTTAACTGCATTATTGCTGCTCACTAACCCTGATCTACCAGCTCTGTGTCCAGAATATCTTTTCTATTTGGGTTAATGTCTTTGTTGCCCTGTCTCAATCATGTGTCACTCTTTATATTGATTTTTTTGCTTTCGTATACACACTAATGGTCAATAGTAGGTCCGGATCGGGCCAATTACTTATTTGAATGGCTCATAACAGTCTCTCAAGGCCTCTCCTATCAAAATAGAACCGATTCTTAAGCTGCTGGTCTTAAACACGATAGGTGTTATAATGTGATACGAGTTCAGTAAAAGCTTGAAACTGCTTCTAACCGCAGATATTCCTTTTCCGAAACAATGTTGTTGTTGGTGGTGGTTGTCGACTAGTGTCAGTCTTGCCTTGAGAGGTAAACAATAATTTAACTGGCTGTTACTTTGTAAGCTCTACACAAACAAATAGTGCATCATGGTAAAATAGTGTTAATCACCTCCACGTGTTCTGATTCTTATAGTATATTTTCACGGTCTAGAATTGACTTAGCTAATAGATTTCAGGGATTGATTTTTTTTTTCTTAGAATACCTTGTTTTATTATTTTAAATGTAAATGCACAGAATATATTGGGTACTGGATGCTCCCGCACCATCACCTTCACCTTCACCTTGTTGGTAGAAAAGGGGTAAGAACACATTTTTCTTATGGATTCCATATATAAGTTTCTAATTTCCTTGCATCCTCTTTTTTGCATGAATCAGTATTTTTTGTCCACTTGCATGTACATTGTGTTCTTGTCTTATTTCAGTCAAGCGTGCTGCTTACAGCACACAGCTCATGTCTGGTTGGGATTGGACAGTTGATGTGAGTGTCAGAGTCAGCAGGGTTATAATCAATGTCATGCGCTCGCTTTAGCTGCCGTTACCGCCAGGTGTTAATGTGTCATCCAGAAACTCACTGTGAGCCAAGAATGTCACATTTCCAGCCAAACTGAACGCTCAGAAATAGTGGGAACATTTTTTGCTGAAAAAGCTTTTCCAGTATTGTCTGTTGACATGGCCATTTTGCTTTGTTGTTGTTTTTTTCATGCTCTCTCGAAAAGTCCGAAAATTGCAACATGTTGCGCTCTGTTGAGCTGTTCCTTTTGACATGGCAAGCATTAATGTAACAATACAGTTTTTTTCTGTAAAGAATGGGATCAACGTTCATTAACTGTTGTGTAGTGTGAATCAGAAAAGCACATCTGTACATGTTTTCATGTTTCTGTACTCGTTTTCAAAACAATGCCATAGAGAAACTATTTTGCAAACAGTTCTTTAATAAAATTGCAAACTTTTTCCACTAGAAACAACCTTTTGTGCAATGAAAAGGTTCTATGGATGTTAAATGTTCTCTGTGAAGAACCTTTTGTGCCTATTCTACCTCTTAGACTTCTCAAGATCTTCAGGTTGAATTTGACTTTTTGAAATGTAAGGCTTGGAAAACCCTTGAAAATAGCAGTGTTCCTAAAGAGGTACTTTAAAAAGTGCTTGAATTATTGAAAGACAATGCATCTATGAAATAAGTGTTACATTTTTCTATAAGCACATATCTTCTCAAAAAAAAAAAAAATATTTTATCTGCTCCGATTGATTCAAACTTGTGACTTCATTCATTCATTTTAAGCGATGCACTAGCAAAAGCCAGATTAAATTAAAAGCCATTAATTTTTTTAATTTTGATATCACTTGTGATGCTTTTAAAAAGCACATATAGAGATGTATGTGAAATGGAGCTTTTTGAAACTCAGAATCGGTTAAACCAATGCCTCGCAAAATGATTCACTCTTATGAAGCGCTCCAATCAGGCCGCGTATCGAGAACCATTTGATTTAGATTGGGACTTCGGAGCACATGTTGTGAAACATTTGATTTAAGGCCTGTTCACACCAAAAACGAATACTATAACTATAAAGATAACGTTCTAAAAATTGTTTCAAATGTAAGATAGCAGACTTCACACTAGGACTATAACGATACAGGGGAACGATATCGTTGGGATCACTTTCAGAATTGTTTTTTTTTATAGCTGATAAAACACAGACAGCTGATCAGGCTTCATTCAGATTTAAAGGGCTTGCGCATTTGAAATAGCAGGCGACATTGAGAAGCAAACAGACATTGTACAACAAACAGCAACATAAAAAAATGTCCTCAGGAATTCAGCGCTAGTTTGGACAACATTTTCTCACATCCTTTGAAGTTGCAGTAGAAAAGAGTGTTGTTTTTATTTCGCTACATTGACTACGTTAGAGATAAGATAGTTTACTCTAGATTCACTGTGCAACAAAAATTAACAATTATCGTTCACTGGTGTGGAAGCAAATATAGTTAAAGTTCTGATCTAAGTCGAATGATTTGCAAATGAGTCCTGATTTGAAATGATGGTTCATCAATTATTATTCAGATTGGGACTTCAGAGCGTGGGTCGTCAATCCTTTGCTTTGGATCAGAACCTAGGATCACAGACACAAATTTAAATCCCTTAAATTAACTGTGGTTTTACTATAGTAAAAGTGTAGTATGCTTTGTACTACTTTAGTAGTAATACTTTGCATGTGCTTCACTTAATTTTTGCCTTTTTGTTTTATTAGTATATTTTTATTTATCTGTATCTTTTTTTTTTTAGAATTTGAATGAGAAGACATTGTTTGATAAGTGAGATCTCTGTTTGTAGTCCTTCAAAAAAGTAGTGCTTAAAGTCCTTGAAAGTCCTGTAATTTCATTTTACAGTATCTGTATGAGCCTTGTAATATGCATCTGCAACATAAAACAAACAGATGTGGCTGTCTTGTCAAAGGTTGCTTCATAATCGTTATCGAGGCACTTAAAAAATTAAGCTGTAACCCCATTAGCGGTTATTGGTTTTAATAGAAGTCCCTGCAAGCAAACAGGAATACAATTACTCCTAGATCTCCTCCCACACCCACCCAGAGCACTGATAAAGTCTGCTCTCGCTCCCACTAGTGTTCTCTTACGACTTATCTCAAATTAGATTGTGCGCAGAAAAGAGAGAGTGAATAGACAGAGAGAAAGATGTGCGCGTATGCGCGATCCATCATAAGAAAGACTGCCGCAGCTCACATTAACTTCCCTCGTATGTCTCTCAGCAAAAAGTAATGAAGGACACAGGGCATTCTGGGATATCGTGTGTGGCACCCTCCCCTCCCGTGGTCCTCTGAGGCTTTGGAAGGCATGTGGGAGTCTGGCTACGGGGCAGGGCACTGTTGCCCTTGTCCCTGTGTTTTATTCCAGGCTAGGCTGACTAATGGAGCCCCGGGCTTGTGTATGTTCATGCAGGCCTCTGTAGTTCAGCAGCCCCTCTGTTGGCCAGGCTAATTAGTTCTCATCTCACACCAAGCTTCAGTCCCATTCATCTTCATTTCGGCTGTGCCATCTGCTTTTTAAATAAAACTCTAAAGTGTCTTGTGTTGAATACACTTTGTCCTCTTGGTGCCGCCCAGCCTAAATGTAACGCTTCATTTGTACTGAGGTGGGTGATGCTTGTCTCTGGAGAGTTCTGTCATGTAGGAGATATTGTGTTTGTGTTGTTTCATTTATTTATATATTCAAACGAAATTGCCTTTGCAAGCTTATTTTTACATTTCCTGACATTCAATAAAAATAAAAAAAATCTAGGGTTTGATTTAGTTCATACAGAACTGATTGGATTGGGAAAATTGGGTGTTTAAACTTTGGCTGAATGGAGTATACATACAAAAATGTATGAATTTATTTAGTCATTCATTCATTTGATTGTTTGATTTGTTTTATTTTTAGAGTAATGTGCACAATAATACTAGGATTAACCACTTTGGAGGTTTTTTATTTCTCAAATCTGTCATTAGCCTGTTTGCTTGTATTGCTATAACCTTTATTAAAGTAATCATCAATAATTTTCAAAGGATTTGTGACCTTTAAAGTGGCTTAAAACAAAGACTATTAGGCTAAATTTGGCTATTTGTTAGTATAATTTTCCTTGTAGCTTTGGTGACCTCAGACGAAAGTCATTTGAGAGGCAGAGCAAGTTATATTTATTATTTAAAAGTTTACAAAACTTTTCTTTATAATAATATGCTGATGAATTATTCACAGTAAGACCACAAAAGTGTATTTTAAAAAGTAAACAAGGTCTTTAAGCCATGCTATTTACACAGAGTTTGTCTGTCTCTGAAGAGTTTTGTCAGATAGGAGATATTGTGTTTGTGTGGCAACCTTATTTACGCAGTATAGGCATGGTTTGGTTTTGTTTCATGTTAAGTGGATATAAATCTGAATTAGGTATTCTGTCTCTCTGCAATATGTTGTTGACTGTTAGCCGACTGACAGTGAAATGAGTGCAGTGGGAAAAGACCAGCGACTGAACACATGCTGGAGTATGTCAGTCCCGTCCCGGTCCCCTCTGCCACTGCGTAGTGTAAATACCCCTCAGTAATTGATCTCCAGGGCTTTAGTGTTTCACACTCCAGCGGAGCAGCAAAGTGAATTAAAATCAGACACATCTGCAACAGGAGACACCGTAATTAACCACAAAAAATGAACTGGTCATGCTGGTGTGTGTAGCCATTAGAGCAGTGGGAAGAACGCTGAATGTGTGTGTGTGTCTGAATGTAAGCCAGTCGTAAACTGTCAGACGCAGGCCAGAGCAATGAGACTTGAGATTGCATTTTCCTGCAAGGCTTTTGGGAGATTCCCTTTACACAGCTGCTTTAAGAGTCTGACTTTCTCAAATCGAGTGATCTATGGAGATTCAAGTCCCTAGACGTATACCTTTGGCCGTCTACTACTCTCTTGGACTCAGAGGTGTAAATGGCGAGGTCAGAACACACACTCACAGATTCTTACATCGGCTCCAAAATGTGTGCTGTGGTCAAGATCGAGGGGTAAAAGCTTTCCGACTCTTATTTAAGGTGCCTCTAAGGAGTCTCCCGTACCTTTCTCGCTCTTTCTCTCTCTTCATCTGAGCCTGAGGCAATATTTAAAGACTTTAAGTGTGACCGGAACCCCACATCCCTGTACCTGCTCTTTTTTTTTTTTTTTTTTTTTCCTCAGGATGAAGATAAAGATGCTTTATGACTTGAGTGACCAGGGTTAGGATAAGACTTTCGACAGAGAGAGGACGAGTGAATGGATTGAGAGAGCGCAGTCTGGCTCTTAAGGGGGCTTGGGCTTCAGAAATGATGGATTGATTGTATTTGACCACATGGAGTGCTTTGAATCCACATCGAAATTGATTTAAGAAACCTAGTTGTAGCTTTTCCAAGGAACTCTTGCCTTGGACTCAAGTTCAAGTATACCTTTAATGTACTGGTGAGTAGGGTACGATATGCCACAGATGTTTGCCATCTATTAAAAAGAGAATTTTTAGTGAATATATGGATGACTTATACAGTTGAAGTCAAAAGTGTACATACACCTTGTAGAATGTTAATTATTTTACCAAAATAAGAGGGATCATACAAAATGCATGTTATTTTTTATTTAGCACTGGCTTGAATAAGATATTTCACATATTTTCACATGCAGCTATTACAGAAGGTTCAAACACTCACTGATGGTCCAGAAGGAAACACGATCCATTAAGAGCCAGGGGATGAAAACTTTTTGAATTTGAAGATCTGGGTATATTTCACTTATTTTGTCTTCTGGGAAATATGTAAGTATTTTCTGTCGCTTCTGAATGGCAGTACTAAATGAAAAAAAAAGTATGATATTTAGGCAAAATAAGAAAAATGTACACACCTTCTTTCTGTTCAAAAGTTTGCACCCCTGGCTCTTAATGCAGTACTAAAAAAAAAGAACATGCATTCTGTGTGGTCCCTCTTGTTTTGGTAAAATAATTAACATATTGGAAATTCTGCAAGGTGTATATAAACCTTTGACTTCAACTGCCTATATGGTGATGACAGCATTACCCCAGAAAAGGCACCAATACTTTTGTCGCCCTGCTGCCTTAGATGCTGCTGGAAAACCTTGCTTTTTGCTGAGCTATTAGGTCCATGCCCTACCTACTGATTAATATTCCACCCAACAATGATCATGTAACATATTTCTGAATTAGAGCCTGAAATTGATTTTATAGCTGGCTGAGAAAGGTCACTCCGCACTTGGTAAATGAAACCAATGTGGAAGGTTTGCAGTCAGAGGGGTATGTGCCACTGCTAAAGGTTTTATGAGCATGTTTGATAGACAAGATTGATTTTATGTGAAATTCTGGATCCGATCTGTTAATTAGGAAACACTGACGATTCGACCTTTGAATTATTGAAAAATTATGTACATCCATGGCGGTAATGTAGATATAATGCAAAGCACATATCGTATGCCATAGATACAGGTAGAGCTGCCTCTCAATTCAAACACCCAGAATGACACAGCCATTTGTCTTTGTCTATTAAATCACTGACAAAGTCATATCGGAACATTCACATCTGTTTGCGCTGGCATTGTTTCTGTTGTTTCTGTCTTACAGTGATTCACATGGTCACAGAAGTACTGGGATAAAAGTTTATATTTCAGATTTTAACACTTAAGTCTTAAATGGAAATGGAATTTTTGAAAGTGATTTTCACTTCAAATTGGCATTTCAAATAATCTTGGTCAGTTACAACAACAGTCAGTGGCAACAAGTGACTGTTCAAAATGTATTTGTCATTGAATCATTTAATGATGCATTTACGGCATCTTTATGGGATGCGTGTGAACGTGCACAGATTCCGGAAAATCAGTGACAGTGTGAATGAACCAAAACCAAACCATCACTATGTGCATAAAAAGCACATAGTGAAATATTGAATTGTGAGTAGTTTTGAGTGCATCCGAGTTGAGAATTCTCCAGTGTCATGGTTCAAATAAAATGTCGTCTAATGATTTGGACAGTCAAACACTTATAAACAGCATTAGTAAAAAGATTGTAAATTACAGTACACCCCTTAAAATCCAATTATACCCCGCATTATGAATCTTTCAGTGCGCACACACAAAATAAATGTCTCAAATGGTTTTATTTTAGGTAATATGTCTATTATGAAATCCTTTTTATAGCATCAAATGGCTTACACTCTCAGTCAGTCTGTTCTGGAGAGCCACACTGCTGATGTGGAGAAAATTTGCTTTAGGCTAGAGGTTTAGTGATGTATTCTCTCTCTCTCCCACTCTCATTTCTGCCTCATCCCATCTCTCAGGCCTGAGAGCCTACAGGGGAGGAGAGAAATAAAGTGTACGGATAAAAATGGAGATAATATACAAACTTATCCCAGTCTGTTCTGGATTTAAGGCATTCATCACCGCCCAATACAATACGCTCACACTTGTTCAGAGAGCCTGCAAGCTGTTGCAGCACTTCCAAAATAGATTACGTGATATATAGTCTCAAGGCAGTTAGTAAACAGTACATACATTAAGAAATGTATGCCCTATAAGCTCTTTTAATCATCTGCTCGCTGCTGCGCCCATTTAATATCTAGCATCCTGAAAAGTCCCATTACTTTGCTATCAAACACAAGTATTGTTGCAAAAATGCATAAATACGAAGCTCTTTTTTCACACCTCCTGATTTCTTAAATGGATTTATCAAGATGAATCAGGCCGGCGCAGCGCGTACAAATGCAGGATTTTATTTAAAACCCCCATCAAAGCAGTGGAGTGCACCATAGCGCGCTCATTTTTCCTTCTCTCTCGTAGTGATGTGACAGAACCAAAGAAGGGAGAAGGAAAAGCAATATTTAATCAGCACGTCTGAGAGCAACTTGCGTTCTTCTCTTTCTACTCTAATTGATGCGTCGTGTCATTGTTCTAAAAGTTGGACTGTCAGAACTCTTGATTTATCTGTGTTTTAGAGCCATACATCATCTGCACCTCACATACGGGGGCCTCTGCGTTTCATTAGAGAGAAAGATTAATTCACAAAGAGTCCGTTCGGGAACATTGACTGAACACACGCGCCGCTCCTCTTCTGCTACTTTTTCGCGTGGTAAAATATACACTGTTTTGGCATCTCGCAAATAGCAAAAATGTCATACGGAGTGCGATCAAATCTCATCCCATTAAACTCCTCAGGGCCGGACAAACACAGCGTGTCCTCTGTCAGCTCTCTCTCTCTTTCTCGCAGCACTCATCTATCTCTCCAGGGCTGTTGTGCTGCTTTCTGAACACTAGCTGCATCTCTCAGCACTTCCTGTAAATCAAAGCCGTTCTCTTCTCACCAGACTTGTACAGCACGTCTCTGTAAAGTGAGTTTGTACGCACCTTGCCGGCTGAAGATTTGTGTGTTTGTAAAGGAGAGTTTGCGAGGAAAGATGAAGTTTCTTAAAAGAAGGAGAGAGCTATGGAAACTATGGATAATGTCATACAAGATGTCCATGTCTTTCTTTCTTTAGTCAAAAAGAAAACATTCCAGGATTTTTCTCTATATAGTGGACTTCAATGTGTTGAAGGTTCAAATTGCCTTTTCAATGCAGCTTCAAAAGGCTCTACTCAATCCCAGCCGAGGAATTAAGGGTCTTGTCTAGTAAAACAGTCATTTTCAAAAAATATGTTGACCCTGTGTCCGTGACTTCACGAATTACATAGTCACGTTGGTAGGTGGAAGTACCGACT
Source organism: Cirrhinus molitorella (assembly GCA_033026305.1). Classification (NCBI taxonomy): domain Eukaryota; kingdom Metazoa; phylum Chordata; class Actinopteri; order Cypriniformes; family Cyprinidae; genus Cirrhinus; species Cirrhinus molitorella. Next base: position 5,345,777 of record CM065137.1, on the reverse strand, counting down.
GAATGTGCAAAGAAAGTCAAATGACTTTTACCAAAAAAAAGGTAAAACTGTCAGATGATTTTGAAGCTGGAGGAGAAAATGAGATGTAGTTTTTCACCCTACCCTTTTGAACTGGAATACACTGACAAAGAGCTAACCACGCATGACCTTTCCAACGTGATTTTTTTTTTTCTTAACGAAAATGAAAATTGTTTTGCTAGATAAGACCCTTATTCCTCGATTGGCATTGTGTAGAGCCTTTTGAAGCTGCAGTGAACCTGCAGTTTGGACCTTTAACCCATTGGTCCCCACTGAAGTCCACTATATGAAGAAAAATCCTGGAATGTTTTCCTCAAAAACCTTAATTTATTTTCGACTGAGGAAAGACGGACATGTACTACTTGGATGACATGGGGGTAACTAAATGATCAGGAAATTTTAATTCGGGAGTGAAATAATTTTTTAATTGTAAGAAATATACATTAAAATATTAACAGTACTATGCACTCACTGGTTTATTCATTCTCAGAGCTGCAGTTCAGATATTTCATTTAAAAACACATAGCACTGTAATTGCACATTTAATGTCGCTGTGCTCGTATGATATTGACTTTGTGCATAAATAGCCATGCTTTTATGAGTATTTATGACTAATTCATTTAATTTGGGAGCGTATCAGATAATGGCTGTTTTCAAGCATGTGTAAACCACAGCTTGATTGCATCTTCACGTAAGTGAGATTATTAACGGTCTATTTTTAAAACAAGGGAAGCATACAGAATGGTCTTTGCAGAAAGCCGTCTGTATGTGCATGTAAAATGCATTTATCGTTTCTGTAGGGAGTCAGATTCACTCTTTGTAGCTGGCTTGTTCCATTTTAGCTATTTGTGATCATTTGCTTGCCATCATTTCATTCCAAACCCATATAACTTTGCTTTCTTCGTCATTGCTCTTTTTCCGTACAATGAAAGTGTGGGGGTGAGGTATCGGAAGCACCTCTAAAAGCACCATCAAAGTAGTCTACACTACTTGTGTGATGTATTCTGAAGTGTGATAAGTCTTCTGAAGCTTGTCAGTGACTGGTGATTAAGGTTATGCGGTTCAAACTTTTTTCTTTTTCTTTTTTTGTGTGCATTAGGGGGTTTGAAAGCATACAAGGTTGAGTAATTGATTATCATATTGGCTGAACTTTCTTTAAAGCCATGTTTGACCACTGGAGCATGCTTTCCCTTTCCCTCAGATTATTCCTCATGACAAACAACCAAAAGTAATGGAAGCAGGTGGTGCTGGAGCGCAAAGAGAGAGAGGGACAGAGCCCTAATCAGCCCACTGACAGAGGGCAGACTGAGCTGTGGGTGGCTGGCTAATCTCTGATTACTCTCCTTTCCTCCATACAAACCTCACAATGACTCAGCGTGTAACGCTGTAATGCAGGATGCACTGATAGGCCCTCCGCTGGAGCCTCATGCTCCAGCTGGGGGAGAGAGAGATAGAGAGGACCGTACAGACATGGACAAGGAGGAGAGGTGGACATGGAGAATACCTCTTGAGGAAAAGGCAGTGACTGGATCAGTGGGAGATGAATCTCAGACTGGTCAGTGGAGGAAAATTACTCAGAGAAGGGAGTAAAGAGATTAAAGACTAAGGAAAGGTGCATGTAGTACTAGCCACAAAACGAGGATGGATTGGTGTTATTATTGTTAAAGGGATAGTTCACCCAAAAATGAAAATTCTGTCATTAATTACTCATCCTCATGATGTTCCGTAAGGCCGTAGTTGGAAACACAAATTTCAATTTTTCGATGAAATTCCAGGGCTTTCTGGCCTTGCATAGACATCAATGTAACTGACACGTGCAAGGCCTTGAAAAAGAGTAAGGACATTGTTAAAATAATCCATGTGATATCAGTGGTTCAACCTTAATGTTATGACACTCAGATTTCATAAAATAAAATATCCCTTTAACTAAAATCAATTTTGTGATTTTGGGCTGTTTGGTTTTCCATACAGTTTCCAAATAAAATAAAAAAATCTCAAATGCAAAATCTGTATTTTTTTTTATTTCAGTTTTTTTTTTTTTTTTGTCTGTTGATTTCAATTACAATCCATATCTTTAAAGAGATTATTTAAAGAGAGCCGTTATGCAGTTATGCAGACCAGGCTAAAAATTACACTTTTAAACCTGTTTGTCATTCTGAAAAACAGGTAAGCTCTGCACAGTGTAGGGCAGTACAACTTTTTTGTAAGAAATTCTTTTATATGACTAAAATTACTGCATGCAATTACTGCAATTATTTCCAGGTCTTTTTTTTTTTTTGCCTATTTAAAGGGCATTTTTTTCTAACCATATTAAAAGCATGTGTCATCTTTTTAAAGCTCCAAAAAGCGCATATGTCCATCGTAAAACTAACCCATACGCCTCCGGGGGGTTAACACATGTCTTCTGAAGCGGATCCATGGGATTTTATAACAAAAATATTTGTATTTTTAAAATTATAAACTTAAATCACTGGCTTCCGGCAACAGCGTATGCATGTTTGCGTTAGTCGAGATTCAGCTTCTTCGTTGACTTCTGTATGACGTAAGCCGCATTCCTAGTGTAAGCTCTGGTGAGAATAAACAAACAAAGATAGAGCAATACTAAATACGCTGGTAACGAATTAAAAGAATTTCAAAATATATAAATATATTTTAATATAAAAAAAAGAATGCTGGAAAAAATGCAAAGATAAGCTTTTTGTAAATATGAAAGTAAATTGCCAATAGGTGGCAGCAAGTGACTGTTAATCAATGAGTCATTAAGTCATGCCTTCAAACGATTCGTTCAGACAGCTGATCATTTAAAATTGAAGCAGGTGCCCGTCTTAATGAACAGACCACTGCATCATTGACTCAAATGATTCATTCAGAAACGCTGAATCATTCCGTAACGAAACACGCTCTATGTTGCTCTGAGAGTTGCGTGACTGCTCTGCTGTGATCTATGTTTTGAACTGTTTTCATTAACCAAATCGAGCAAAAACAGCCAACACTGATGATGTTGTACTAAAATGTATATTAACTGCTCATTTGAACTCTTGTATAAAGTCGATGCCAAATTTTCAATCATGGTTTTCAGGGAAAAATGCACTCTCTTGGTAGTGTCAAATTTCTTAACTAGGCAAAATTTTTATCGCACTATGTTTCTTCTGTGAGCAGTTGTGTTCATTTGTGTTGATTTCTCCACAAGATAATCTCACACAAAGAGGCTGTGCGATCCTCAACCTTTGTTACTCTCAATACATTATCTATTATCAATTGCTGTTCACTCCAAATGTAATAAAATCTTAATCATTCCCGCCAAAATTTTGGTGCATCCCTAATTAGATGTTTTAATCAGATTAGTTGCCCGGTCGAGCAAGTACAGTTCTCTTTCACTCGCCCCTTCAAAAAATCTACTTGTCCCAGACAAGCATTAATGTCGATCTGTTATAAAATTCAACCTGTCAAAGTGGCTAGTGGGAGTGACCATGTTACCTGCCACTGCTGAAAATGGAGGGTGTTAATGTCAAGCTCTGTTGCGTCACTTCTCTCAAATGATAAGTCTGGAGGCCTGAATGGAGAAAGCATAGACAGAGTGTGGTATGAACCAGGGGATGTAGATGTGAGGGCTCTACTGGGCAATGCATAGTGTGCGCAACAACCTTGTCAGAGCTCTTTCTCTCTGTCTTTCTCATGTGGTGGCATCACTGTTATTGCTTTAAACAGATTGGTCAGGAAGTCCAAATTTGGTGTGCAATCAAAATGCATAGACAAAAAGGGAGAGAAGAAATAAAGGACCAAGGGGGGGATGAATGCAGGTTTTTTTTTTTTTCCATTTAATTGAATTTTACACTCCCCTTATCTCAGAGCAGCATGCAGACCAACCCCTCCCATAAGTGCTCAACACAAGATATCTCTCTTCCTGCAATGGCGTGAGGGAGGGACGACTGGCACGTGCACATCCGTATTAAACAGACCTCCACGCGCCCTGTACTCCCTAAATCACCCACGTAGATCATCCGAAGGACAGATAAGTTAGGAATTATGTGCAGGATTGCAGATAGCAGATGCTAAAAGTAGTGAAAATGGTTTTGAAAAGCGTTCAGATTTGTTTAGGTAAATCAAACACTGATATGATTTGCTGAAGAGGTTGGGAAGGTGCTAATCACGGCCCTTGTTTAATTATCCTCTCTCTCGCTTACTCCTTTTCTCGTTCTTCTTCAGTAACAGAAGAGATTGATCTGAGGTGGGCTATGCAGAGCGGATGCTCTGTCTGGCGCATGTCCCGCCGTAATGCCACAGAGGTTGCCATGGCAACAGAGTGGCTGACTGAGTGGATTGGTTGCGTGAGGAGACACATGTTGAATGCTGAACGAGGCTGTTTGTGCTAGAGAGAGGGAGAAAAGAGGGTGTGGATCTTCGTGGATGTGGATGGTCGTTGTGGTATGACCGACGTTGGAGTTTAAGCTCTGATAAAGCTGTTAGGTGCTAAGCGCACTAGACATTTTTTTTATGACATAATGAAAGCTTCCTTCAGCCTGACTGGCATATCATCCTCAAGCTCTTTTCCAAATCCAGACCATGACATTCCGGATCGGAGGCTTTCGGGGGATCCGTGTTGCACGTAGTCCACACCCTGACTGCTTTGTCCTACCTTTCTATTGATCCGGCAGCACGTTCTGCGCCGGTGAAATTATTCTCAGGGAGTCTGGTGGGTGGTTTACCCCTCGGCGCTTGGCCGTGGGGCAGATGCCCTCCCCTTCAATGGACCCCTAATCCCATAGCCAACCCCTCGTCGTCGCCCCAGGGCTTAGTCCTAGTCGTGCTCCCCCAGGCGGGCTGGGATCATTAGGGCAACACGTGCTGTGATCACCTCTCTCTAAGGTATAAATTAAGCAGCCCCTGCCTCTCTGATCGGCTGCAGAATGATCCCCGTCGGGACAGCTCAGCTGCTAGACTTCATTAACATTTTCTCATCCCACATCACGGATGAAGCCTTTAAGGCAAATCTGTAACATGTCCATAATACTCTGACTACTGCCAGTGAAGTCACAAGTGGTTTTCACAGGTTTTGTCTGATTTGTCTTGATTGGTATAACCATGTGTAACAAGGACAAGGTTTCAATTTTTGCATCGAGTTGCCTCTGTGTTATTTTTTTCACTTTTAATTTTTTGGACTGTTGTAATGGTTAAATTAACAAACTTGCACAATTTAACAGCAGTTTACTAAAAGAGGCTGAAAACACCACAAGCATCACACACACTTCAGTATGTGTGTAGTAAACAAAACTATGCCATTCATTCACACAGAGACACAGAACATGCAGGATTCATATTTAAATAGTATTTTTTAATATTAGCTTAATATTCACAGACATACTTTTGATTAATTCATCCACAATTTGGCAAATTCCGTGATATGCTGTGTTATATAGTACATATTTATTACAGGATTCCACAATTACGTCTGTGTTTTCCACATTGCATAAATCATAGGGCCCTAAAAAATAGATAAATCAGTCACACAGGTTAAAATGTAAAATTGTGTTTAAATAATATAGCAATTACTAAAACAATAACATTTATTTCTGTTGTAATCTAAAGCTGTTTTATTCTTGTATTAATGTAAGAACTCTATTTTTATAAATTCAAGTTATATTTTTTTTTTATGTTGATCATTGATTTATGTTTTTTTTTTATTCATTAATCAGTTTCTGATCAAATTCCTCATGTATTTTTATTTAAGAGGCCACTTGCTCATTGACGTTAAGAAGCATTCAGTAATGAATACAGAATAATTTCTGGTTAATTTCTCTTTTTTTTAATGATTTATTTTTGGAGAGAGAGAGAGAAGCGGGTAGGGTCAAAGGTCCTCCAGCCGGATTCGAACTCGGGACGCCCCTAGCGCAACAGCACTGTATGTAGGCGCACTGCCCACAAGGCTATGGGCACCGACATTTCTGGTTAATTTCTTGGTTAAGACGGTAACCCTAGGAGCTTCGTTTTCACCCGCGCATGTTCACAAAATGACAAGTGACTCAACTCCTCGTGGGAAACATCAGGTTATAATTACAGAGCTTGACATTCCACAGTGTTGGTCTTGAGAAATTAATAAATCCATTTGATTTGTTGCATTTGCTTGATCTCTCTCTCTCTCTCTCTCTCTCTCTCTCTCTCTCTCTCTCTCTCTCTCTTATTCTTTCTTTATTTTCACTCAGACAAAAACTCCAAAGCAAAAAGGACTCAGTAGACATGATTGCTCATTAGCATTTCAGTATATTATAATGCATTATAATCAACAAGTCCACTTGTCACACAATGCATTCTGGCATGCTCTGCAAAGCATATACATGTTGATCAACATGCATCATTCACCAGAAGTCTCCCTAAACATACCTCAGATGCTTTCTAGGTAGGCAGCTCACTGGGTTTTTGAACTAAGCATTTTTCTCTCTCTCTTTATTTTCCTTTGCTTTAAAATCCCAGCTCTAAACACAATCATGTGCTGGATTCAGGAAAACAGCAGTTTTTACCCTTAACACGCAGTTAGTTTTCCATTCATCTAATGAAGATAAAAGCCAATTAGGTTGGTGTTCATTAACTCCTATTTTCGAATTAAATTAGCCTTTTGTGAGCTAATGGGGTTTGTTTGTGAGTGCTAGTGCATGTGTCTTTTTCATTAGCATTTTTGCATTTTACTGTTTGTTTGGCCAAGCTAATGAATGACAAATTGCAGAAGTAAGCCAGAGAAAGCTGTGCAAAGTCTGCCCAAGCCATGAGATGCCCTGAGGAAATCACACACGTTCTGCTTAAACAGTGATATTAGAGTTGTATTTCTCAAATGCCAGCTGTATCATTGCTCTTTTAGAAAACACTCATGAATGCACTGTTGCCAGTGACAGTTTTACACACCGCTTCTATTGAAGTATGCACTCGTGAGTGCACATTTGCCATGGCTTTTATTTTTTTCTATACGCACAGATGCTTGTGTATCCGACTGTAACCCGTGGCATGTTTAAAGCTGTTGGCTTGCTATACCTCCCTTTTATGTAATTGCTAATTACTGATTGAAACTTTCAGAATTGTTACTGTACGTCTTTGAATCACTATTTTGACCACTTTTTCACTGTCTCTCTTTCTATTGTTCTATCGTTCAATCTATCAGAGCGTTTCTTCCGAGGAGGCAAGAGAGACAGTGCCTCCTCAAAATATTGGATGAGAAAAAAAAAATTATTACAGCAATAAAACAGCATTACAAAATATAAGATTAAAAAGTGTATAAATCATTAGTTTTTAGAAACGCTTTCCAACAGAATGAATGGGGGATAGTCAAATGATAGGAGGCATTGCAATATGATTGGGTATGACTGGTTATGTTCAGTTGTGAATGGTTCATGTGATAAATCCCGCCTCTTGCGAAAAAGTCTGAATGAACAATATAATGGCGTTAAACATATGTTCACAAATAATATATATTGTAATCGTTATAGTGGCTAAGGATCAGCAATCTCAAGTGTCTTGCGTCGTTGGAAAATCCTCGCCTCACGCCGAACAAAATGCATGCCTCGGATTCAATTGCAAAATTTTCAGATTTTTTTTTTTTTGGAAAAACATACTTTTGTGAACTAGTCCTAGGTTTTTCACCCAATCAGAACCAAACCAGTGCAGAAAGATTCTCTAGAGAGTGAATATCAATCATTAACAAACTCACACAAAAATGCCTATAACTGAACAGAATGTCTTCGGATATCTTCGCCAAACTTAGAACACTTATGTAAGAGCTCAATCTGAGGTCACAGGACAATAACCCTAAACGTTTGTGAAAAATATAAAATAAATTGGACACTGGGGGGCAATATCACATTTTTTAAGGGCATAAATGATTGTACATTGCATGGTTTCTCCCACAAACACACAATATTTGTGTCATATGATAGAACTCCTCATTCCGGACAACTTTGCCTTTAGAACCACTGCTGTAATATGCTCTGGTCCCCTCCCTGCTTACTATGGTGACGCAATACATAGCATACTGTCACTCAATGGCTGGATGTCTAAGTGGTGCCCGCAAAATAACATAGGTTTCATAGACAATTGGACTAGTTTTTGGGGCAGACCTGACCTGTTGAAAAGAGATGGCCTTCATCCCTCCAGGGGTGCTGCTGCTCTTCTCTCTAGAAATATGGCACATAGTCCTAGAGATTGCACTTGACTAACTGGGGCCCAGGTCAGGAAGCAGACATCCGTCTGCTAGCAGTCTCACGTCACTGAAATCAGTTCCTTCTCAGAACATTAAGACTCTTTCACCTAGATATCATACTATAAAGACTGCGCCTGTTTGCCGAGCTAGAAAATACCAAAAAACATCCAAACCAATTTAAGTATAACAATTTAATTGATGTTCAACAAATAAAAAATGTATATAATACAGAGAAACAAATGATAAAGCTTGGCTTATTGAATATCAGGTCCCTTTCTACAAAAGCACTTTTTGTTAATGATATGATCACTAATCATTACCTAGATGTGCTCTGTTTGACAGAAACCTAGCTAAAACCAGATGATTACATAATTCTAAACAAGTCTACCCCCCAAGATTATTGTTATAATATAATTACTGTTATCCGCATCTAAAAGGTAAAGGGGGAGGTGTTTTTACAATTTATAGCAATATTTTCAGTGTTTCTCAAAGAACGGGCTTCAAGTATAACTTGTTTGAAGTAATGGTGCTTCATATAACATTATCCAGAGAAACGAGTGTTAGTGTCCCCCGTGATATGTGTACTGGCTACTGTATATAGGCCACCGGGCACCATACAGACTTCATTAAAGAATTAGCAGATTTTCTGAATTAGTGATAGCTGCAGATAAAGTCTTAATAATGGGTGATTTTAACATCCATGTTGATCAGAATTTATAGACATTCTGAACTCTATTGGGGTTAGACAACATGTGTCAGGACCTACTCATTGTTGAAATTATACTCTAGATTTAATCATGGAATCATTTAATTAATTAAACATAGAATTGTTGTTAATGGCGTTGAAATTCTGCAGCAAAGGGATGATATCTTGGATCATTATCTAGTCTTGCAGGGTCGTTTAGAAAAGGGGTCTGTCCAAATTTACTCAAAATCCTGTGAAGCCTAAAGGAAAACTGCTGAGCAAATGCAACAGGTAATTCTAAACAAGCATGCAAAGTTTTAAGGAGATCGGACCACAGCTGGCGGTATAACAATCAAAAACATTATAAAAACACAATAGTTCTATGGTAAATTACCTGGATTTGCCAAATTAGCTTTTTTAAATAATTGATTTACGTGGTTACAGGCTTGCTAAATGTTTTTTTTTTTTTTTTTCCAAAAAGGCTTTAAAACCTTAAAACGCTTGAACCCCCGATAATTGCTGCTTGCAGCTTATTTTAAATTGTTACTGCCTTGATAGTATTTATTTGATATACTTGGCATTATGAATATTGAATTTAGCTTAACAGAATATAATTTCCATTCAGTCTTCATAGATTTTTTAAATGCAAGTTTCTGCGTAGGCCTGGAGATTGGTTGGCTTTTGCTGTGGTTTGAATTGTAAAGAGTTAATCAGGCACCTCACGTGTGATTTCTGAACCTCTACACAGCTGGAATCACTCTTTCTCACTCTGTGCTTCTCTCATCCATTTCTACCTCATCCCATCCTCAGGATTATCACACCTTTAATGGCTTAAATCCGCTTTTGTTCAGGCAAGATGAGAGGATAGAGAACGAGGCAGAGTGGGGGGCGAAGAGAACAGGCATTCTCGCCATCTAATCCTCCGAATCCCGCAGCCACCGGCGCTGTAACAAGGGAAGAAACAATAGTGAGAGGAGGGAGAGAGATGAAGAAATAGCATTAGAGAAGAGAAGGACACGTGTAACCTATCCATCAAAGGAGAGCTGGATTGTCCAGACAGGAGATGAAAACATGATTTATCATTAGGCCTCTTCCTACAGTGTGCCGGCATTTGCATGCATTCGGGCGTGTTTGTGCACACGTTTATCGTGATTGAGAGCCATTGTTTGGTGTTGAATATATATTGATATCTTGCTGACATTTGAAAAGAATTTGCTTAGGTAGTTATGCTTTCAGTAAATCGAATTGATTGATCGTCTGTTCAGTCTGATGGTTCCAAAGGTATGGCTTTTTGCATGATATTATCCCTCGGCTTAGTGTTTAGTCCTCATAAGATCTGGACATCTTTCTGAAGCACTTTTATTACTGATGTCACTGAAATCTTCACACACACCGTAATGCAAACCAGGACAAAATCGTCCCAACCCAGAGTCTCGTCTTTAAAAGATAATTACCCATCTCGAGCAGTCGGAGAGAAAGACGAGGAGCGTAAAAAATAGATCAGGAAGACGGCGGCGTCTCTGATCACTCCTTTCGCAGACCTGCACGTCAAAATTATCAAACGCACAACTTCAACACCACCGTTTTCAAGTGCAAATTCCACTTTACATGTTGACAGTTCGGATGAGTTTCACCTCTCTTGTCTTTCTCTCTCTATTTTCCGCCGCCTTTCTCCTTTACTTTTATTAGCGGCAAATGTAGTACCTCTAATCCTCTTAATTCCTGTGAAGGAAACAGCACAGGAGGAAAAACAACTGACATCTGTTTTTGTGGGTGTAATAGTTCCTTTAAAGATGCGAGGAGAGATTAGTAAACAACAACAACAAAACAGCTGGCTTTGAACAGAAAGGAGCTCACGCTGTGGGGCGGTCAACGACAAACTGATTTAAAGATGTCAAGACAAGAGAAACAGTTACGGCGCCATTTCTTTTGGTAACATACACGTTTATAGACGCTTATTTTAGGTCATGTGGATCTGGAGTCTTTTATCTCAGTAAGTGAAATTCAACATTAAATCAAATCACAATCACACCTCCTGTTGTTCTTGTCTACAGCCTGCCTGTTCATATCTAATCTGATACGAAATTAGAACTAGTTAGAAATAGTTAGTTTTAGATTTACATTATTGTTATTATGCAATATTTCACAGTGCGACTTACCCAGCATCTGTGCAGTCTCTGATACAGATACAGGCTCAGGAAAGCGTGTTTGTGCTTTAAGAAAGCGTTCTGAGGAGCAGCAGATGTGTTTATGCAGATGTTGCTCAGCCAGGTGTGTGTGTGGCTGAGGGGAACAGACAGACAAGAGTGATGGATGCTGCTTGGTTTTCGGCCTGGTGCTTTCACCGGCTGCACACTGCGAGTAAGCTGGTATGTGTTTGGATCATTTTTTTGACCCTTATATCTCTCACTCTTTCTCTCCACTGTTGCGTTTTTGCCTGCTGCTGCTGTTTGACACTCTTTCATGGAGCAGCTGATTAGTTCTGCATATCTGTAGGGAGGGATCTGGCCTTTACACTACAGGCTGCTCTCTTTATAGGCTCTCAGTCTGCGACAGCAGAGTCGGGGTGCCTAAAAGGTCACACACAGGAGAGGGATCTTCACCTAAGTGCCTTAGAAAATAGCTTGCCAGATGAGTTGCCGGTTTCCCGAAAAAGCGTAATGTAATTTGTCAGGCTGTCAGAGATGCTTAGGCTGTAGCGGTTTGTGAGATCTCTGCATTAGCGGGACGATGCGAACAGAACACAAGTTTGAGCTCTGTTGTGGTTTTTAAGTTCTAAAGTCAAAGTCAAAACTTTTCTAAAACTTTTCTAATGTGAGGTAAGCAGAATATTAGAAGAAAAAAAACCTTATTTCACTGGCAGATTTTTTGAAGAATGTTGGTGACCTTTGAGCTTTCACTGTATGGTATTGTATGGCCTAATCTGCAGCCATGTTTATTTTCATGGCAAATCTTAGAATAGAATAAGGAACAAAGATTTAAAAAAAAAAAAAAAAAAAAGTTTGGCGGGCGGTAATTGAGAATGAATGGGGGATAGTCAATATGACTGGTTATGTTCAGCTGTAATTGGTTCCCACCTCATGTGTTCATGTGCGTTACGCTCTCGTAAATCAGTATGAATAAACCATGTAATGGCAACCTGGTCTCATGACGAAAACGTGCCTCTGGGAACTTTTCCGCAAGACGTAAAATATGTAACACCATGTAGGTTTCGTTACACATTCGATGTGAAATGCCTGTTGGGTGATGCTAAAAGACTAATTTAACAAAGTAAACAAAAAAAGTTGCAGACATCAAAATAAGACTTAAAATTGCATGAAAACATGATCTGGGAGAGTTTTTAGTGAGTAATCAGCTTGGTGAAATTTAAAGTAAGTCTCTGTGTATGTGAACAGTATTTACAGAGCTTTGACTGATGATCCGAAAAAGTAATAAAAAAAAAATAGTTAAAAGTGAACTATTAAATAAAATATGTGACCCTGGACCACAAAACCAGTCTTAAGTAGCATGAGTATATTTGTAGCAATAACCAAAATACATTGTAAATCAAAATGACTGATTTTTCTTTTAAGCCAAAAGTAAAGATCATGTTCCGAAAAGATGTTTTGTAAAGTTCCTACCATAAATATATTAGAACTTAATTTTTGATTAGTAATATGCATTGCTAAAAACTTTAAAGGCCATTTTCCAAATAGTTAGATTTTTATTTTATTTTTTGTACACCCTCAGATTCCGGATTTTCAAATAGTTGTATCTCTCCAAATATTGTCCGATCCTAAAAAACCATGCATCAATGGACAGATAATTTATTCAGTTTTCAGATGATGTGTACATTTCAATTTTAAAAAATTATGACTGGTTTAGTTTTTATATGGTCCAGGGTCACATATATCGTTTAAATACTGCTGATTGTTATTATTTTGGAATAAATGTAACCTGCTTAAACTCTATGGGATTCATAGTTAACTTTAATAAATAGACTATTGATTAAGTTTTTTTTTTTTAGTAGTGTAAGTACATTAGTGTAAGTAATGTTTATTTAACCAACAGAATGTGACTGGGACATAAATTTACATTTTGATTTAAAATGACTATGAATGTGTATTAGAAAATAAATATGGTGAATTTTGACTCTAGTTGACTTTAGAGGAGGAGGAGGAGAAGGAAACAATAGAATCATGACCCATGCAACATCACGCAACATCTGCCAGTGAACACATCAGTGCATTTGCCTCGTATGCGTGTTTTTGAGTCGAGGATGAGGATGGAGAGAGAAATGTGAAGTGTAGAGTGATAACAGATGGCTCGGATGACAGGCCCCTCTATCTCTCGTTTTCTCTCTCTCTGATGAAATTGTAGTTGATTTATGACAAATGTCAGTAAAAGCCTCTCCTGTTCTGTCGCTGTCAGTCAGCTACCCAAGGTAAGCAGGTTCAGCCATCAATCACCTCGCGTTTCCGTGGAGATACGTTATGCCTCTGATGGCTCCTGCCCACTTCCCCGTCAGGGGCCCCAGTGGTCGGTACAGAGACGCTGAGACAAACAGGAAGTGACACGGACTCTCAGAGGCAATGGGCTGTTGACAGTAGCTAAGAGAATGGGAGGGAGTGGGCGGAACGTCTGGGAATTAGGTGGAATTGTTTTTTGTTTGATAAGTGTGTGGCGCAAGGTGACTGTTTGTATGTACATTAGAAGCGGAGAGCGTGAAAGCGTTCGGTCCCTCTGTGGGGACTCGGCCAAGCAGGTGTTTTGTGGATCAGTAATGTCATTCTGATATATTTGGCTAAATGCGGTGACAGCTCCTCAGGGAGAAACCCGGTTTGTTCCTGCCAGCTACATCAACAGCCCTGTCAGTTACACCGTCTCACAGGTTACACTGTCATTCCTGCTCCGCTCAGATATTATTATACTGCCGGCATGTTTCACATTCCTTCTGAAGCGTCGCAAACACCTGTTCTCTGGTCGAGGGTGAGGGTTCAGTGTCCGCGATGACCCCATTGACACTGACATGATCAGAGGAGCTACGGGCTGAATGTCTGTCCCTCGTTGCCATGGCAAAGGCCAAATCACTGTCCTGACCTCGACAAAGGTCAGCTGTCACTGCCAGTGTTGTTACAGTGGGAGGCAGTGATCATCAGGATGCAGACACATGAACAGGTTTTTGTTACGGCCTCTACTCTCACCTTTCTTTTCTGTAATAGAAACAGAAGAGTGTTTCACCTTATGTCGTCATTTTATCAATACGATGACAGCATTTTTCTGATTGTGTGTGAAATGGTGTTAATGTGAAACAACATTGGACCCTATTGAGATTCATGGTATTGGCAAAAGCTAAAGTTTCAGAAAAATGCAAGGTGAATGCATGATGACAGTTTTCATTTTTGTGTGAGCCATCCCTTTGATCGTGGTGTTCAGATTCTCGGTTTTCGTTGTTTTCTCTTCGAATGTGAGGACTATGTTCACGTTTTAAGTAAAGTTGGACAATACTGGCTGATTTTAGAGATTGTTTTAATTTTGTTAGTATTGAAAGATACCATGAGACACCTATTTTTTTAATAAATTAACATTGCCGTCATCGAATACTCGCTTCAAGTTAGAAAAAATATTTAGTAACACTGTTAAATGTAATCTTTATTAAATCTCAGAATGAATGTCCAAACTGAATATACATATCAGTCTATTTTATACTGAACATAATAATATTGTGATGCCTAAATTTTCTTGTAGAATATAAAACAATTGTAGTGTTCCTTTTCCGTAAAGAAAAGAATATTGAATTTTAATGTGGGCCATTTATTGATATTCTGCCATAACAAGAAAGTAATTATTGGAATCAGTGTAATTTTTAAGGACAAAAAATCCATAATTCAAATCCACAGCCCAAACTGTTCAAAGGTTTGTGGTCAGTACAATTAGTATTTTTTATTTTTTTTTAATAGATATATATATTTTATGGAAGTTGTTTTTGCAATTATGCATGATACAAACTCGCAATTCTGACTTTTTTCTTACAATTGTGACATAAACACGCAATTGTGAGTTATAAAGTCAGAATTGTGAGATATAAATTCGCAAATTTTACTTTTTTCTCAGAATTGCGAGTCTATATCTTACAATTGTGACTTTTTTCTTAGAATTGCATTATACAAATTTGCAATTCTGCCTTTTTTTTCTGAATTGTGAGACGTAAAAATCTCGCAAATTTGACTTTTTTCTCAGATTTGCATGATATAAACTGACAATTGCGAGTTATGAAGTCCGAATTGCGCGTTTATATGACACAATTGACTTTTTCTCAGAATTGCGAGTCTATATCTCACAATTGTAACTTTTCTTAGAATTGCATGATGTAACGTCACAAGTATGACTTTTTTTCTTGTTTATATCTCGCAATTGAGTATTTTGTTAGAATTGCATGATACAAACTTACAATTATGATTTTTTTCTCAGAACTATGACAAACTCACAATTTTAAAGTCAGAATTGTAAGATCTACACTTTCAAATCTGACTTTTTTTCCTCAGAATTGCAAGTTTAAGATTCGCAATTATGACTTTTTTCTTAGAATTATAGTTTATATCTCGCAATTCTGACTTTATAACTCACAATTGCAAGTTAATTGTGAGGTAAAAAAAAAACACAATTCTGAGAACGTCTTTTTTTTTCTCCCAAAATTGTACTTCATAACTTGCAATTGTGAACTTATATAAAAAATATTGTGTGAAAAATGCAACCTCGCATTTGCAAAGAAGAAAAAAAGAAGTCAGAATTGTGAGGTGTTTTTTTTTTATGTTTTATTCAGTGAATTATTAATGCAAGAATGCATAAATAATGATAGTGATAGTGACGACCTGTTGCATTGTTACAAAAGATTTTTATTTGAAGTAAATGCTGTTCTTTTGAGCTTCTTAGTCATCAAGGAATCCTGAAGAAAAAAAAAACATTTTTCACAGAAACATTAGAGTTAGCGTTAGAGTTATGTTTTTTATTAAGCAGCACTGGTTTTAAACCGCTGCAAACTGAAGTAATTGCTGCTGGAAAAAAAAAAACTTTCAGTTCTCAAGGTTTCAGATTTGCTTAAGATCTGTCATGCTCTCTATTTTCAGCATTTTTTTAATATCTTTCACAAAAGGTTAGATGTCCAGTCTGGCCATGGTTTCTGTGTATCTTTTATGTATGCGCTTGTATATTTATTATTGCAGTTACAGTTGAATGATATTGTGAGTGAACATTTACAACTCGTAATTGTGAAAGATTGTATTTCATAGGCCTGAACAGAGACAAAGGTTCTCTATCTGCTAATTTGCGATCAGGCCACCAAAGCAAACAAGCGACCCAGACTGGAGATGGCAGTGAACTCTCATTATAACCTAATCAAAGGCAGATTAATTGGTTGCCCTTGTTGTGCTTCCCTCAGTAAAAGCCTGAGCAAAGAATGAACTGCGTCCCTTGAACAGTATAAAAAATTGCTTTAGTCCGCAACTGCCGCACCTGTGCTTTCATTGTTCCATTCAGTTTAAAACGCATTGCATTTGTTTCTTAATAGTTTTCAGCTTGATATTGTGCGGCATGTGTTTATGTGACAGAAGCCCCACTGTGGTTAGTTAATGAGGGGCTTACCGTGTTTAGTGAATGGAGCATGTAGTGGGGTCAAGCCCTCGTGCTTAAGACTCTGTGTGCAACGAGGGAGCCAAAATCACTCCCTTGACTCTCAGCACAAATTCCTAATTGTGCAGACTAATTTAGTGCTGCCGGAAATCTCTCAGAGAAACCGCACTCTCAACACAAATACTTGCATGAAACCAAATTATTAATACAAAATTGTATTCATTGAAACCAGCCACTTGGTCTTTTTGTTTGCAAAGAGCAAAACACCTGTTGCGTACTTCATTATTTTCCAGCGCAATGTACTTTCCCTTTCTTTTATTGATCCATCTATTCATACACCCATCTACTCAGACATTTATCTGTCCACTTGTAAAAATACATTTGTGAGGATCCTACTGTTTATCCTTCCATCTCTGTTTCCATTCCTCCATTTTTCCTGTAATCGTATTGGGATGGAGTGTACTATAAAGGCCTGAGTGCTCCTCTCTTAGTCTGAGGTTTACCTCCATAAAAAGCAAATATCCGCACCCACCATCTCTCTTTCTCCTCTGAGATTCAGAGGGGGGAAAAAAAAGTCTCATGTTCCCTTTGCTCAAAGTAGACTTCAACAAGAGACCCAAGACCTGAAGTGTTTTCTGGCTATTCAGCACCTTAATCTACTCTACCATAATTGTACATTTTAGTCTTGAATTTGCAGTGTGAATTGAATATGGTAGTGTTGTCATGATACCAAAATTTTGACTTTGATATGATACCTGACTAAAATATCTCAATACTACTACTGAACCGATACTATGACAAAAACATAGAACAACAGGAAAAGTAATTGCCCAAAAAACGAATAAAACTATGGGTATGTAGAGATTTTGCAACATTAGTAAGTAAGCTAAAAGGAAAAAGGCAAAACATATTTCATGATACAGTAATTTTATTTCACAATAACAATTTATGATATAGTCATTTTTGTTATTTTAATAATAAGAACATAGATGCAAGTAACAAACTAAAGGAAAAATACAATAAAACAAAGACACAAATGAAATTAATAGCACCCTATGAAATCGGTTTTATTTCTTCCCACTTTTTTTTATTCTTTCCAAATTCAGTTTAAATTCTGTCATTAATTACTCAACCTTGAGACACAAATTAAGATATTTTTGATGAAACCCGAGAGCGTTCTGACCCTGCATAGACAGCAAAGCAACTGGCATGTTCATTGCCTAGAACTGTTGTAAAGACAATGTTACAAATTAAGGTTGAACCACTGATGTCACATGGACTATTTACTACCTTTCTGGGACGTGGTAGCTGTGTTGCTGTCTATGCATGGCCAGAAAGCTTTTGGATTTCATCAAAAATGTCTTTATTTGCGTTCCAAAGATAAACAAAGGTCTTACAGGTTTGGAACGACATGAGGTTGAGTAATCAATGACAGAATTCTCATTTTTGGGTGAACTTAAATAGCTTAAAATCTCTTAAATTGCTACCATGAGAACATATAGTTCAGGTGACCACTTCAGTACTATTGATAGACAAATGAACAGTTCTTTTGAAGCACTGAAAAAGCTTTGAAGCAAAGTACTCTCAAGCCCATAAGCTATCGGTTTGATTTGTTGACTCTAAATAAATGGAGGACTGTTACCGTCTTGTGTACTTACAGTAACTCACTATGGACCACATTAGGAGTCTTCTCAATTTAATGAGCTCAAATGGGGTTTATCTGATATTATTTTAGTACCGGAAGGTCAAATTAGTGTCTTTGTTTTCCATCTAATGTATCTGGTTACAATAAACTGCATGAAGCCAGGGATGTGAGAAAAGACCCCTCTCATTTTTTCTAGGATGTGTAAATGTCTCCAGCTGTGTGTATATGTGTACATACAATGCTTCACTGACTACTGCAGATTTGATTGCCTTTGCAGTATGTTTTTCCTCTTTCCTGTATTGGTGTTACTTGTAAATACATCAACATGATGATGATGCTGTGTGTGTGTGTGTGTGTGTGTGTGTGTGTGTGTGTGTGTGTGTGTGTGTGTGTGCGCTTATGTTTGCCTTGCACCAATGTACATAGTTCTGTTTTATGCACATCTGACACTGTGTGTGTGTGTGTGTGTGTGTGTGTGTGTGTGTGTGTGTGTGTGTGTGTGTGTGCTGGTTGTGTGTGTGTGCTGATTGTGTGTGTGTGCTGGTTGTGTGTGTGTGCTGGTTGTGTGTGTGGGGGATGGTAGTGTGTTCATAACTCTCTCTCTGTCACACTAGTAAGTGTTGTGCAGTCTCCTGGGGAGTGATTATAAAGCCCAGAGTCAGTATACTTCTGCTCGATGTCATCAAGCCAGCCTGAATTAGCTTATCCCTTCTTTATCTCTCTCTCTCTCTCTCTCTCTCTCTCTCTGGAAAGTACAGGGTTTTGTTGAAAGGGCACATGATTGCGTACAGAAATTTTGTTTTATGGATACAGATAATATGCTCAAATTAAGTTTTTTTGTTTTCTAGGATTCTTTGATGAATAGAAATTTCAAATAAAACTGCATTTATTTGAAATTGAAATCTATTCATGTACACTGCTGTTTAAAAGTTTGGGATGAGTAAGATTTTGAATGTTTTTTTGAAATAAGTAATTTTCTGCTCATCAAGTCTGCATATATTTCAGTAAAAATACAGAAAAAAAAAAAGTAAAATTACAAAATATTATTGCAATTTAAAATAGCGGTTTTCTATTATATATAACATAACATTCAGGGCTTGACATTAAGCTTTGTCATTCGGACAAGTAAATCAGTCATTCAGCCTTCAAAAAGGCCTTTTTTTTCTTTGGCGTAAATGTAATCCATTCTGAAGCAGTAGTCTCATCACTACTCTGAGGTCTTACTTCAGAATATTTGTGATATTTGCCTTAAATTGATTTCTAGGACACTTTTAAACTTTATGAAGGGCAATATTTTCCTAACCTTGCTAAATGTATGTGTCATCATTTACATAAAATTCTTACATTTTATCAATACATTCAGCTAGAATAATTAGACTCTGTGTGGTGGTTACCATTCAAATTAAATCAGTATCAACAAACTCCATCTTTCCACTGCAGAGGAAAAACTGAACCTGCATCGAAAGTGCCATTTAAATGTATTTACTCAGAGTGTTTAATGAAGATAAGAGGTTTCAAAAATACATTCACACAGTAAGATTGCAAATGCATAAATAATGTTATACGATTAATGTTTTACTTTAACATGTAAATCTAATATGTTGGAAAAATGCAATAATTTTTTAAATATGAAACCGAACTACCAGTAGTCTTAATGAGTGAGTCACAGATTCAACCAGTCTTCACACAATCCTTCAGAATTCATTCTGATGTGCTGATTTATTGTCAATTGGTAACATTTGAGCCGAAAGAAATAAAAAAAAATGACTGACCCCAAACTTTGAACGGCAATGTATATTGTTAGAAAAGATTTCTATTTTAAATAAATGCATGTCTTATGTTAGGATGAATCACTTAGTCTTCATTTGGATAAAAGCGTGTGCTAAATGTAAATGTAATCACTAAGCATCCAAGTTTAAAACTAAAGTACCTTAATTCACGTTCACTTTACCTTTCACACATTTTTTTGAAGATTTGACCGGGCTTGGATTATCATAGGTATTAAGGCCTTCCATTAAAATGTTTAAAACTGTAAGGGGAAGAGGAGAGAGAGCAATGGAAGGCGGATTGGACCCAGTGTGACTCACGCTGGCAATGCTAATGTGCTCGGCACTAATTGAAAGCAGTTATGCAGTAATCAGAAACCTGCCGAGCGACAGCTATGTTCATTAGAAGCACACTGCTACCCTCGCACCGAGAGCGAGAGAGAGGGCAGACGAAAAAAAGAGGGTCAAGATATGGCCCAAAGATGTTAAACACTTAAAAAAGCGATAGTGTTCACATTTATATGACAGCGCTCTGTAGGTTAGGTCGTCAGCGTGTTCATTTCTCACGGTCGCTTACTGTGACGCGACTCCCATGTGCGCATCTGTGATCTTAAGTCATTAACTGAGCTGGCGTTCAACTCTGGCCTCATGTAAATGCATTCAAATGAATTCTGTGCCTACATCGTGTTCCTCAGTCTTTTAAAGCACTGTGCTTTGTCTCACCAAACGCTCTGCGGACTCGCAATGAGAAACTGAACGCTTGCTTGACCCAGATGATTTGAATATCAAAGGGCTTTTGATCAGTCAAATCACTAACTTCTTTGTCAAGAAATATTCCCTTTGTACAAATTTGGCTGTGTTATAGGTTGAGGATTTTCAGCAGCCATAGACACCCAGTGGAACCTAAGCTTAAGATATGCATTTAAGGGGGTAATTTGTAATAGCCAACAGGGTGGATGCAGGCCTTGAGTAAGGAAGTTAAGCTCAGATTGCTGCAGAGGTCAGTGTGAAATAAGTTTTGAAAGCAGTTTTCAACTTTATTTTATACGTGTCTGTAAGTTTATTAATGTGTGTTTGTTAATTTATTTCAATAACATGAATAATATCTTTGTGTTTTCTTCAGGTTCGATTTTCTGTGTTTTTGTATACGTAGCAAGCATTTTGATAGTAAAGGATGACAAATATGAAAAAAACACATAGAAAACTCTTTGTGCAAGGACCTTTCATTATAAATAATATTTTTGTTTTTCCAATCTTTTGAACAAAACTGTACTTAATGTGCATTATAGTTATTGCGTTTAAATACATGTGCTGTAAATATTTCACATTTTAACAAGTTTTTCTTATATTAGAGGTACTTCATAATGCCCGTATTTGGTCTAAACGAGAAAAAGCTTTAGTGTCCAGTTAAACAGTTCTGAAAATAGAGCATGTTTTTATGTTGTGTTATGTAAAGTATTTTGTGCCCATTTTGGTATCCAGTCAGTCAAAATATTTAACATGTAAACAAGAAAAGTCATAGTTTGTAAAACAGTTTATCTACAGTAGAAAGAAAAGAAAGCTGTTCTTTATGAGCATTCGCAGTTCAGTGTACATAGTCTTTTTCTGCAGGTCCTGTGGGACAGTGGCTGAGTAGAAATATGGCTGGCTGCTTTCATTATGGTACTGTAATGTAATGGCGACCACATTGTCTGTTCTTTGTATGCCTGCACTGCTGAATGGTTGCCCTGACAAGATCGCTCATGGCAACTGCGCAGGTCTGTCTCCCTCACGGTTCAGGGAAAAACACGGCCAAGCCGGCCTCTGGGGAATCTACACCCACATGCATTTGTTGTATAGCCTTCGGTCCGTACCTCAGAGGAGACCACCTGCTATTCTTTTTACTACACTCTGATGAGAGGGCGGTCTCGTCCTCATTTCTTTTTTTTTTCTTTTCTTTTTCTCTGTTTCTCTGTCTCCCCCAGTGTGCCATATCCATAAGAGCTTCATTCTGTTTTGTGTGCAGAAAACCCAGAGATTCTGACCTGGATTTGCCAGGTTGAGTCCTTACAGTGGAACTGAAAGTTTCAGTTTAAGGAAATTTTCAGTTTATTCTGCTGGAATAAAAGAGTGCTTGCCCCGATTCTTCTTTTTCTGGTGTAAATTTAATTTATTTTTAATTTCTTTTTTTATTTTTTGTTTGTTTGTTTTATTTCATGTTTTTATTTCGTTTTTATTTTATTTTATTTTATTTCTTTATTCAGAATTTTCTGGTGCAGGTTTTTTGTTTTATTTAATGTTTTATTTTTTAAATATTTATTTCCTGATTCATTTTATTTTCAGATTTTTTTTTTTTTTTTTTTTTTTTAACTTTATTTCCTTACAATTTTCAGTTTATGCTGCTAGAGTAAGAGCGTTTGCCCCGATTCTTCGTTTTCTGCTCTGAATTTTATTTGTATTTTTTAGATAATTTTTTTTTCCTGATTCATCAAGGTTTGTTTTATTTAATGTATATGTATATATTACCATTTTATTTGATTGTTTAGGGTTTGTTTTGTTTGTTTGTTTTATTTTATTATTTTGATTGATTTTGTTATAATTTTTTTTTTTTTTGTGAGATTTGTTTTATTTAAATTTTTTGTGTGTGTGTTTTGTTTTTTTCCAAAATATGTTTTATTTTACTTTTGGTTATTATTTATTAGTTTGTTTTATTTCATATTTTATTTCAAGTTTTATTTTATTGTATTTGATGCATAATTTGCTGGTACAAAGTTTATTTAATTTAATTTCGTTTATTTTTATTTATTTATTTTTTTTTTTTTTCAGTTTATTTTATTAGTCATTTTATTTTAAAAGTGTATTTAAATAACTTTATTTTATACCTTTTTTTGGCAGCTTAGTTTCAGTAATGAAAATTCAATATCAGTGTGTTGTTTTTTGAGGGCTGAAGTTCTGAAAGTTACTGCACATTTTCATAATGCATTGAACTTTTTAATAAAGACAGTGCAATTTGAATGTTTTAGTAACACTTTACAATAAGGTTCATTAGTTAACTACATTAGTTAATGTAAACTAATAATGAACTGCACTTATACAGCATTTACTAATACATTATTCACATCTTGTTAACATTAGTTAATGCACTGTGAACTAACATGAATAAACAATGAACAGGTGTATTTTCATTAACTAACATTAATAAAGATTAGCAAATACAGTAACAAATGTAGTTCATGTTAGTTAATACATTAACTAATGTTTTACTAATGAACCTTATTGTAAAGTGTTACCAATGTTTTATAACAGTTTATTCTTATAGGACTTTTACAACGGATTCCATTGCAGTGGATATTATAAGAAAAGTCTGTAAGATACACACCTTCACACTGGTGATGATGGACAGATCGAAGCGTCTTTACTGCAGCCCGAAAGAAGGAATACGGCAGAATATTCAGTGGGTTTTTAATGGGTTTGAGCCATCGTTCTGACAAGGTGTCTTCCTTCCTCATGACATCCATGTTGTGTCACGTCTTTTGCCGGTGTTCTTGCGGTGATGGGAACGACATTCCCATTGCTCGCCCTGCCAGGTACAGCATCACCTCTCATGTTACACCTGTCAGTCACATCGCACCACCTGCGATCATTCACCCTCCCTGTAGTCCTGGGAACAGTCTGTTATCTGTCTGGTATAGACATAAACCAAGAGTTAAAATGTGGATAATTTAGTGAAACGTCAGCAGGTTCGTGTTTATAGTTGACTGATTAAGTTGATGTTAAAATTAGCATAATATGCGTACGACTTTTATCTAAACTTTGTTAAGAGGCTCATTCAGCAGAATAAAAGATGAATCTCCATTTGAAAACAACTCTTAAACTCTCTAAACCGATCTGGACTTTCACCCAGTGTAATTACAGTCTAATGGGATTTTAAATCAGGACTGGAAAACTGCATTCATCAGCACTGCCCAGACCGTTTCTCCACTAAACAGCCATAAATAGCGTTTTGAGTGCGAAAGAAAACACAGGAAACAAACAACAGAAATGTGTCATGCTTTCTCTCTTCACTCTGTCAGTGAAGCAGCTCTAGGTTTCTGTTATAGCTCATATACTGTATAAAGGTCTGAGCCATTGAAAGTCTCATTTTCTATAAATTTCAGCTGTAGTTAATGTGGTTTAAGAAATAAAATAATGTTTACAATGGTAAAATATGAAATATTTTTAGGAAAGTTATGATGAATTAATCTATTTCTTTATTCAAATTAGCAAACTTGTAACACTGACTTTTTGTTTAAAGGTGTTATAGTAATATATATATATATATATATATATATATATATATATATATATAATTTTCCTAAATTTGTAACAGAAGTACAAGTGATGATTATCTTCATAAATGATGTAAATGAAAGATTCATAACGTTAAAAAAACTTTATTTAACTTTTATTTACTATAAGTATTTCTCTCTTTTCCTTGATGTTTTGATGTTTTAGTGTTTTTTAGTGATTTTTTTTTTTTTCTTTCAGAAAAAAATACTTTCAGAATGTTTTTCATTATGTGTTTTATGCATGAAAAATAAGCAAATTGTGACACTGATCATGTAAACTTTGTACAGAAAAGCTGCAAGAAGCCAAAAAAGACACTCTGGAACTTGTTTACTTATCAGTCTAAATACTAAGACACTTAAATGTATTTATTTATCTATTTATTTATTTATTTACTTACTTACTTAATGTGTGTTTATTTTTAAAGATGTTATGTAATAATATTATTTGTGATACAAAAATATATATTAAGCATAAATTATAGAATAATTTTCAGAAAAGCTTGGAGTCAGTAATTTATTGTTAGAAGAACAAGAAATACATAATGTCATAAAGAATGCAAAAAAAAAAATAATAATAATAATATCACATTTTTTTCCCCGATTCATAATTTTCTGATATGAGTTTTACTTTATTTTACTTTAGTTTGTTTATTTATTTAGTTTATTTAATTATTACTTTTATTTTGAGAGTTTTTTATTAATTCAACTTTTATTACCTTTTCTTAAATATTTCGCTTATTTTCATAATGTTTTGATGTTTGACATCACCTAGTTTCATTTTTGTTTTTAGTTTACTTTCAGCATAAAACTGTCTGTCTTTGCCATTTGTGACTAAGATTTCTGTATAAACATCCTTTTTGCATGTTTGCAAATTAGCGAACTTGTGACACCGATCATGTGAACTTCCAGCAAATATGGAATGAGCCAAATGCTAAGACGCACTGAAGCTTATTTATTTCTTTATTTATTTACTTACTATGTGTTTGTTTTTAAAGTTAAACATAAAGTACAGAATCATTTTCACAAAAGCTTGGGGTCAATAAATGTTTTATTAGAAGAACATGAAATTATTAACTTCATAAGGGATGTAATACATTATACAATAATGATGTTGCAGAAATTAGAATCAAATAAATGCTGTTCATTTGAATTTTCTATTCATCAAAGAGTCATTATAAAAATGTATCATGGTTTCCAAAATTCAGCTTTGCCATCACTGAAATAATTTGTTTAATTAAATTCAAATAGAAAACATTTTAAATTGCAGTAATATTTCACAGTATCGCAGTATTTCTAGAATCAAATGTAGCCTTGGTGAACAAAGAGACTTTCAAAAACATTTAACAAAATCATACTGACTCCCAACTTTTACACAGTAGTTTATAGATTTGCACTGCTCAGCTCTCTGTCATTGTCTTTTTTTCCTGCCGCTTGCTATTTTACACCTATTTCTACATTCTCTTACATTAAATATTATCTGTCTGCCGCTGTGTAAGGCAGTTTGGCCTAGTGCCGTCGTGTGTGTGATTGATTTGGAAGGAAATGATGTGAGTTCATCTGCTGTGGAGCAACTGAATATAAGGTCAAGTGTTCTGAGACGGATGCTTCTCCTCAGATGTGACCTCATCAGACAGTCATCAGTCTCAGAGACTTGACTTAATTATTAATAAGAGGATACACTCAGCCACTACTGTAAACGTTTATACATCTCAACCCAGTGCGTGAAAAGTCAAGTTGGTGTTTTCAACAGTTAAACACTAGAGTTGGTTTTGTTTACATGCTTGAAGTGAACTTAAGAGATGGCTCAGCCAAAAAAATTAAAAATCTGTCATAATGTACTCAACCGTCTTGTCATTTCAAATCTTTCTTCTGCAGAGTACAAATTATAATATGAAACAACCTTGAACCCCAAAGACTTGCATTGTGTTTCCATAAAATTGTGCAGTTTGAAACCTGTCTTACCTGGTTGAGTTTGAGTATCCTGAAACAGAAAAACGCGAGTCATTGTGTACTGAGTTCAGGTTAGTAAGAGTTATCAAGAAAGGCAGGTCAGAAATGTTGATCAACGTTTTAGTGGCTTAAAGTTAGCAGAACTAGTGGAAATTGTGAAGATTTTTGGGTATAAGTGCATCAAGCTTTTGTGTTTGAATCTTTTGCTAGAGTGCGTGTTTCTATCTGTTCCTCTCTTTCTCCAGCTGAAGTTTCGCTCTGGTTAAGATTGGTGCTAGCTTTCCTTCCTTCTAATGAAGAGAACATTCAGAACCCACTGTGTAAGTTTCACTAATGGATTGAAAGGCTCTACATGTCTTTATTGGACTGATTGCTCATTTGCCGAAAAGAGAGAGATTGTTCCTTCCAGAGACAAACTCTTTGATGTCTGATTTCAAAATGCCTCATGTCTTATTTTAACATGGATAAGACATTTTTATTGACAAGACTGTTGCTTTTTTGCCAGTGATTTGCTTTAGTGAAATGCTTCGATCTCCCCAGGAGGTCTGAAAGGTCTCTTCTCACATCTTTTCTTCATAGACACTTCTCTGTTTTTCATCATCATTTTTTTCTAAACCAAACAGGCCATCATGATCTGCTTAATGCCAAAGAGAGGCTTTAGCTTTGGTGTTTTTTTTTTTTTAACTGATGCATGTGGACTTTTATCTCAGAGTGACCAGCAATGTGTCTTATGTTCTACTTCAATTCTAATATTAGCATACTAGCCAAATGTAATAAAAATTACTATTAGCTGCAGGGGTTTAATGATCAGCTTCTGCTCTCACGTATCCTCCTGTCGCTTCTTTACTGGGTTTCTGCAGTGTGTCCGTCATTTTAGACTCTGACAAGCCTGCAGAAATCCTGTAGAAACTTTGGCTGTTTATACTAAAGCCAAATGAATCAAAGACACTTAATCAGAAGAAATTATTAAAATATTAGCTGGACAATATTTGCTTTGAATTAAGTAGACTGCATATCTATTATTGTTAGATGTATAAGTCTACAGAAAAACATTATTATTATTATTATTATTATTTTATTTATTTTTTATTTTTTTTCATTTAATTCAAAATGATTTGTACAGCTCTTTCCACAATAGAGGCAGTGTTCCAAAGCAGCTTTGCAGGAAAAATATTGCCTTACAAACCCCCAGTGAGTAAGATAAAGGAAAGCTGGTGAGGGAAAACTGTTGAAAAAATACAAAACAAATAAATACTCTATTCTAATGTTTGAATGAATGTTTGTGCAATACCAGTCAAAAGTTTTTGAACACCAAGATTTTTAATGTTTTTAAAGAAGTTTCTTCTGCTCACCAAGCCTGCATTTGTTTGATCCAAAGTACAGCAAAAACAGTACAATATGAAATATTTGTACCAAGTAAAATAACTGTTTTCTATTTGAGTGTATTTTAAAATGTAATTGATTTCAAAGCTGAATTTTTAGCATCATTACTTCAGTCAAATGATCCTTCAGAAATCATAATATACTGATTTGTTGCTCAAAAAAAATTGTTGAAAAAAGCTGAGTAGAATTTTTCTGAGTAGAAAAAGAAATCTTTTGTAATATTATAAATGTCATTATCATCGTTTGATCAGTTTAAAGCATCCTTGCTAGATAAAAGTATTAATTTCTATAATTTCTTTCCCCTCCTTTTGAATGGAATAGTGTATAACGTTACAAAAGATTTTTATTTGAGATAAATGCTGATCTCAATGAACTCAATTCAGCTGTTTTAGATATTGATAATGGTAATAATAAAAATGTTTCTTGAACAGCAGATCACAATTTTAGAATAATTTCTGAAGGATCATGTGACACTGAAGACTAAAGTAACGATGCTGAAAATGTAGCTTTGATCACAGGAATAAATAACATTTCAAAATGTATTCAAATAGAAAATAGTTATTTTAAATAGTAAAAATATTTCAAAATGTTGCTGTACTTCGGATCAAATAAATGCAGGTTTAGTGAGCAGAACAGACTTTATTTAAACAATAAATAAAAATAAATAAATAAAACAGTAAAAATCTTACTGTTTAAACTTTTGACTGGTAGTACATTAGTGAAGATTTCAAAAAAGATACATTTAGATGTTGAGGCCTGTGAGTCACAAAAAGCTCTTTAGATTTCAGAGCCGTGGTCTAGTGGTTAGAGCAGGAGACACAGTTTTGATTAAGGCCTGTTATGTCCCAGTATGTTTTCTCTTTTCAATTCTATGTCCCCTCTATTCTATCGATCAAAAGTTGCAAAAGCCCTAAGAAATAAGATTCTTTTTTGAGCACACTGGTTCAGACAGTTTTTTTCCCCCCTTCATTCAGTCAATTTTAATCAGAGGCCAAGTATTCAGTACTCATGGGAAGTCAGAGATGTGCTGACTCACTGAAAAAAATTAGCAAGAGAAGGGATCTAAATCAGCTTTTGAACTTTTTGACAGTGTACAAACTCTCTCTGTTAAGCGTGTTTGCATGGATATTCTGTGTGGCCTGTTTTCTGGTTACTTGTGCGTGCGTGTGTGTGTGTGTGTGTTCTTTTCGTTGTCAGTACTGACAGCTAACAGTCTCTTTCCCCCCTTGACTACGCCACTTTACAGACAGACAAAAGACCTCTGGGGCGTCGTTCTAAATACCCTTCTTGGAGGAGAAGGAAAATGAGGGAGGAAGGGGAGACAGGGAGGTGTCACTGCCAGACTGTTCAGTGCTTGGTGTCTCACTGTGAGCACCTCTGGACTCTCCTAAAGATGTTTTAGCATGGTACACCTGCATGTTGAATCTACAGATTATTTTATTTGAAATTGAGAATTTATGAAATATCTTAATTAAGCAATATGATTATATAGTGTTGTGAATGTTAAACAATCAGTTCGCTTTCATAATAAAAATTTTCTGATAATTTATTCACCCCCATGCCATCCAAGGAGTGTTAATTTCGTCAACAAAGACGATGACGAAAAATATTTGTTAACAATTTTTTTTTCTGTGACTAAGACGAGACGTTGACAAGCTACAACTAATATCTGATGATGAAAATATGACACAATTTATGCCGTGTCTTCGTTAACAAGACAGGACAAGAATAGAATGTTATTTGAGGAATACCAGACATTCAAAATACAACCTATAACTGTCCTCTTTCAAAATGTGCCTCCCTGTCATTAGATTGCAATCGGACAAGGCGTTTGCATACCTAGTCTCAGTATGGCAGCCGCAGTGGATGAATAGGCTACCAAAACGCGATCTAGCGACCTGAAACAATGGCCTCAGCACCTGAAGGGTTACGGATAGGGTCACCAGATGTCCCGATTTTTCCCAGGAGTCACAACGCGTTGTTGATTAAATTAATGAAGGCAGGAATCGCGTTGATAGACACAGCAAAAGTGCTCTCTCTTGCGCGCATTCCACTTCTTCAGTTTTCTGACAGCTTGCGATCAGTTCTCAGTGCTCAAATACACACACAGTAATCCAAATGTCTATCGTGTTGAGTATCTCTTGTAAATACAGTCGGTTATGGCATACGTGAACTTAAACAGGTGAAAGCTGAATGTGTGTCAGTATTACATGCATGCCCTCTGTCTTAAAGGGACAGCATTCCTAATTAAATACCTATCTGTGTCATAAGGTTAACCAGCAAAAGATGTTAAACGAATGTATACATGTTACATAAAACCAGCTGTATTTGAAAAATGAGTCTAATAGGCCTTTTTCACAAGAATCGGAAATCACGTGACGCAGGGTAAATACAGTTCCGCTAGCGGTCTGCGGACATTGTTGTGTGCTCTTGTCTCAAATTTCGTCTCTTACCCTTTCTATTTTGTCGGTTTTCCAAGTTGTTGTTATATAATCTACAAATAAATTTATTTGTAGCTTATATGGCCGCTCAGATCGTTCTAGA
Source organism: Cirrhinus molitorella (assembly GCA_033026305.1). NCBI lineage: Eukaryota > Metazoa > Chordata > Actinopteri > Cypriniformes > Cyprinidae > Cirrhinus > Cirrhinus molitorella. The sequence continues at coordinate 5,315,689 of CM065137.1, read as the reverse complement.
ATTTACCGGCGGGTAGTTTTATTTCACCAGCTGTCTTATATATAGGCTCATTCAACAATTCCCTTGCTCGTTTTAATATATCGTCGCTGTCGGGCGGAAACCTCGTATGTCCAAATTTTGTGAATTTCATATTTTTACACAAATCGATGCTATTGGTCAGTGCCCACGTGGATCTGTCATTTTTACAAATTTTTGACCAATCTAAAGTGTTGAAAATAGCTTGAGAGCAAATCTCTTAACTCATTTGAACGCTTCAACTGTCTGAGAAGAGCTCGTATCTCCACCTTTTCTTCACTCCGCTGAGCTTCGGGGCATATGCCTATGTCCCCTTCCATCATCTTGTCACAAAGCACCGGCAAAAAGAATTAGCATTGAATGTGTCGGGGGAAACAGTAAGGAGATATTTGAATGATCCATTAATAAACTAGTGTATTCTGAGATAATGTCGCAAAGACCCTGACTCGCAATCTCTTCTTTGGACGCAACATTTGAATTACATAATAAAAGTGTTTTTTTTCCGATTTGTTTTATTTCGTTAAGTAATAATTTAAAGCTTTCTATTTATTTATTTATTTATTTATTTATTTATTTATTTATCATGTTTGTGAGGCATGTAGCTACTTGCCAAAGCGATTTCAGCTTCTCCTCTCCAAAAACGATATTCACCTAATAGCGCACATTTATCTAGATTTAATGTAAACTGACATTAAAACGGACATTGTTCTATAGCTACTTTAACTGTTTTAGATCTATAGATTTTATTTTATGCAAGGCGTGATGATTTAAAAGGCAAATTGATCCGACTATGAACAGTCTTCCGCTGGCCGCTGTTCGTTAGGCTACTTTAAAAAAAAAAAAACTTATATTTAACGAAAACAAAATGTTCCAAAAGTTTTTCTAAATTAACTTAATAAGAAAACGAAACGAAATATGATCACTTTGGCATTACATACAAAACATAACTATTTTAATAGCTGAAACAGTAGTATAGGCTGTTCTGGAAGAAGGGGAAAAAGACGGACTCAGTTTTTTTGTATTGCATCACTTATAGCTCTTAAACCTTTAAAATAGAGTTTAGGAAGATGTAACCACAGTCGTTAGCTTTGGTTAACTATTGAAGCCTTTTCTCTTGTCAAAAGGCTCAACGCGACCGCAGACTTTGATGAACTGCTGGCAGCAGCGACGTCTGTTTCCGTACCATTCTTATCAATGACGGCGTAATCTCGTATCTCCCGGCTCCCAAGTCATAAAACCTCGTATCTCCGATAAAACATGATTTTGGGGAAATGTTGTGTTAATGCTGGCACACAACAGTGTATGATAGCAATATAAGGTATAATACCAACTTTAACGATAAAATGTTTAATAACTCAAAAAATATGCAGTTTTTTTCATTTCCTGAAAAATTACGGTTTTGGAGATACGAGGATTCCGCCCGACAGCGACGATATGACAAGCATTTATTTATAGGCCTATGCCTAATTTATGTAAAAACTAAATTCTAAGTACGTATGCACCGTTACACATAGGAACAAATATATACATTCAGTGTCAGAATGAGTTATAATATGCTTTAATGTGGGCTTTAATGTTGCGCGAATACATGCTATTGCCTGTATTTTAAAAACGCATGAGTAACTTTAAAAAAGTCACAACAATATGTAGATTATCTCAACCTATGAAACGGTGAAACTGTTGACCATGTATTAATCGCACATTATAACTATATCTGAGAGACTAAAATAAATAAGACATTTATTTCCAAGACCTCATTGTATAGCTACATCAGTTGAATTAGAGTTAATATATTTATTAACTAAATATACAACAAAGTACTAATAGGTTTGTTAATGCTGTGCATATTACAGACCTTAGCCCTTACTAAAATTAACTACGAATCAAACCAAAACGGCAGTTATTGCAGTTATTCCATGGTTTTGTTACAAAATCTGATTTGTGTGGTTATGCAATTAGTAATAAAACAAACCTGCTTTTACTATAATAAAACCATGGTTAATTTTCGTAAGGGAAGATAACGAGCGGAGAAAATGTGAGTGAACCATCACTGCGAGATGACAGAAGTGCTGTTTATGATCCATATATCCAGGAAGAAATGCAAAAACGCATCCAGGGATCGAGTGGTGCTCTTTCGCAAATCGGAGGATCAGAGCCGTCAGTCGATTTCTCCAGCACATCGCCAAAAACAGTTTTTTACATGGAGTGCGACAAGGCACGGCTGCACCAAATAGACACGGACAATGATATAACCGAATATACGCGTCGTCACTTCTAATTAGTGCTGAAATTTAGTTCTGAAATAAAACTTTGTAGTCTCACCAATAAATGACCAGGACAGTTTAAACATTTACATGAGATTTAATTCTTGCAAAGACATTGATGCCCGAGCGGGTGCTCCTTAGACTCTGCAATCACTGTTACCGGAAATACTTTTACCCTGCATGCAGCCACGCCGGAAGCCAAAAACCCGGAAGTGTGAAATTGGTCAATTTGTATCTCTATTGTGTGTGTTTGTGTATATATACACTACCGTTCAAAAGTTTGGGGTCAGTAAGACTTGCAATTTTTTTTTCATGAAGTCAAGGCTGCATTTATTTGATCAAAAATACAGAAAATAAACTGTAATATTACAAAATGTTATTACAATAGAAAATAATGGTTTTTATTTTCATATACTTTAAAATATAATTTATTCCTGTGATGCAATGCTGATTTTTCATCAGCTGTTACTCAGTTTCCCAGGCTTAAGTGTGACATGATCTCTCAGAAATCATTCTGATATTCTGAATTATTAGTAGAATTATCAGTTTTGGAAACAGTTGTGCCAGTTTGGAAACAGTTTTTTTTGAACCTGTATTTTTTTCTTTCAAGAACAAAATTTATTCAAACTATAAATCTTTTCTAGCAATGTAAATCTATTATGTCACTTTTTATTAATGTAACAATTTATTAATTTCTTAAAAAAAAAAAAAAAAAAGAATGAATAAACATTTACTGACCCCAAACTTTTGAACAGTAGTGTATATATGAAACTTTATATTATTATTATTATTATTATTATTATATTATAGTTGCTTCTTTTTCAAGGGATAGTTAACCCAAAAATGAAAATTGTTTATTCCAGTTTTCCCAAATTCAATCCTTGATTAAAATGTATCAGAATTTTTGAGAAGAATTAATGATTATTTTAGTTTGAAGACTACATATTAAAATAGCTAAAATGCAGAAAAATAACTTGTCGTCGACTAAAACTAGACAAACTATGAAAGTTTGACTCAAATGACTAAAATGTGACTATTTCTCAAAATAAAGACTAAGACTAAATCAAAAATGCCTGCCAAAATTAACACTGCATCCAAGATGCTCTTCTTCATCTTCAGTCGAAAAGAAATTAAGGTCTTGAGGAAAACATTCCAGGAATTTTCTCTATATATTGGACTTCAGTGGGGATCAAAGGGTTTGAAGGTGTAAATTGCCACTTCAAAGGGTCTACACATTGCCATCCATGGAATCAGGGTCTTACAATTGGTCATTTTCTTAAAAAAAAAAAACTTTTTTTAACCATAAGTGCTTGTCTTGCACTAGCTCTGCGACATGCATGTGCGACTTAATGAAAGGTCACGCATAGTTAGTTCTTCATCTGTGTACTCAAAAGGAAGAGTAAGGTGAAAAACTTCTTATTTTCTCATTTTCTCCTCCAACTTCAAAATTTTCCAAAGTTGTAACTTTTTTGTAAAGGTTGTTTGACCTTCTTTGTGTGTCCACTTTGTAAACACTGGGTTGGTACTTCTGTCTACGCCAGGCATGACAAATTTGAGCTAGTGCAAGATGAGTATTTGTGGCTAAAAAGAATATACATTTTTAAAGCTGCATGAAAACTGCAATTTGGACCTCCCATTGAAGTCCACTGCATGGACAAAAATTCTAGAATGTTTTCCTCAAAAACCTTCTTGGATGACATGGAGATGAGTAAATTAACAGAATTTTAATTCTGGAAGTGAGCTAATCCTTTCATTGTAAAAGCCATAATAAATTTAACTTGTGAAGTAAATTTTGCCCCAGATCTCAAATTTGAGAGACATTTTTGTTCATTTCGGTGTTTTTTTTTTTGTGTTTTTTTTTGCTCCAAGCCCTCATTCATTCACACCGTTGTTGTTGTTTTTTTCTTGCTACCTACTGTCTTAAATATAACTTGCATACCTCTGTAAGCAACCATTGTAAGAAAAAAAAAACTGACACAAACATGCATTTTAACTTTCCAAAATGGCATAGAATCAATTGGAACTGGTGATTTCAACACACACTTTTTTTTTTTTTGCGATATGTATGAGGCAGCACATTCTCCGTTGTGGCTTGAGCGGACTCCCACCGACAGACCAGCGACAGCTATCAGAGAGCAAAGAAAAAGCGTATTCTATCACATTACTGTAAAGCGCTCTCTCTGTCTTTGCCTGTCAATCTCCTTCTCTTTCTCTCTCTCTGACTCCCTCCATCTCTCTGTGCTGGGGTTGGCAGAGGCAGTCCTAACAGCAGAGGGTTCACACACAGTGGTGACAGACAGAAACCCAAATCTCAGACTAAACCTCATGGGGAGGGTTGTCACGGCTCGTTATTGCACTCGTGCTCCAAACCGAAGCCGTGTGGTGTTTACGAGCGCACCACAGTCAAGCGAGATGGAAAGAAAAAAGCTTGTGGAAAAGCTTAACCCCAATTCTTGTTCTATTATGTGTTTTAACTCTGTGTAACCTGTTGCTGTATCCAAGTTGTTCAAAAACAAAACAATGTTAAAAGTAACTACTGTTGTTGCAGTTTTTTTTTTCTCTAGAGCAGGTTGCGGATGGTAGAGCTAAAAAAAACCTATAGTTTTCCCCTAATGTGTGTTTTTGCTCTTTGAAACAGAATTGCTGTGTTTTTTTATTTCTCTGTGGGCTCAGGAATGCTCCTTTTGTCCAATCCCTAACCATTCAGACACCTGAGCAGAACGTTATCACTGTCAGCCCACCGCAAGGACCTTTACATCTGTGACTCATTCTCTTCTCAGCTCCTTTCCATCTCCCATCTCAACCATTTTTCGTCTCCTCTGAGTAATTCTTAGTTTGCTATCTATGGTGCCACTTGACCACTGACAGGATGCTGATGCGCTTTTTCCCCAGAGTGAAAGATTTTCAAACTCAGTTCCTAAATTTGGATTTGAAGTGAGGTAAGAAACAGGGTACAGAATTGCACTTTGAAAGCAAGTAGAATTAAAATTTAAAATCAAAGAGGTTCACATGTTTGTAATTTTTAAAACTGAAGGTTAAAGGGATAGTTTGAAACACAAATTAAGATTTTTGATGAAATATTGATTCAGATGTCCTCGAATTTGATTCACAAGCTTTGATTCGATTCTCTTTTTTTTTTTTAAATACAAATGATATTTCTAAAAAATGAAGAGTTAACATCAGAAATTAAGAGCCGCAGACTTATATTTTAAACCTAGGGCCCTATAAAATGTACATTTGAATTTTTCTGGTAATCAGATAAAGGCATAAAACATGAATTTATCCTGATCAAATTAAAATGAAATCCTTTTACTTTTTGGCAAACAAAGTGCTGCACAATAGAGGTTTACTGTAAAAATTAAATAGAAAACAAATGTGATTACTTATTGAAATATAAAGATTTATTCATATTTATTAGTAGTAGTAGTAGTAGCAGCAGCATTGTTGTTACATTAAGTCTTAAGACTTCTAAATAGTAATATATTTCTGACACATTTTATTTTGACGAGTTGCAGTGAAGAACTTGCAGCTGCTGTGAATGTGATATGACAGTAATTTTCTTAAATTAAAGGGTGAAATGCTAATGAAGTGACTCTCAGATCAGTTGGAGATGATATTGTGTGTTCATATCGTCATATAGAGAGACGTCATCCGCGCTTTATTATGCCATCCAACATTCATTCATTCATTAATGCGTGAATGCGATGACTGGAGATTTTTGCTTAGTAATAGATTACAGAATTTTCGTTTTTGAGTGAACTTTTTCTTTAAAGCCTGTTGGATGGACAGACAAACAGCCAGATAGACAGATCTGGTTCTAATTCAATTATACGCCAATTAAAGCTGCAGTCCGTAACTTTTTTGGTTAAAAATTAGTAATAACTAGTTAATAATTGGTAATAAAATCAGTAAAATTAGCAAGTACATAACCAGCCAGTGTTCAAAAATATTGCCTTATTTTAGCCCGATTCACAACGGTTAGTTTATAATAATGTTTTTTTTAAATTGAGTGGTACGGGTAGGCTTTCGCCGGAAATTCAAGCATGCCACTGCGTCATTACGTCACGTCTGTAATCATAAAGAAGGCGTCCCGACTAGTAGCTTTATCGCATGTGAGAATGCTGCAGGTGGTGGATAGTTTATAGCCTGTTCTCACAGTGGCTGAAATAATTAGATTAATTAGAGATTAGATTACTCCAGTTTTAAAAGTGCATTTGATTGCAGATAGCCTATGTGGGATTACGTAAATTTTGTATTTTAAAGAGAACCGGTGTTTTAAATTATGTCAATATAAATAAAACATTTAAATTATGTCAATCAGAGATCAGACTGTACAGAAACAGAAACAGAACAGAAATGCTAACACTACATACACATAGTTACGCAATGCTGATGTTGCTAACATGAACAATTTGAGAACAGTTTAACAGTATATAGTAATAATATCTTGCTAGTTTGATGTGATATGAGATAACCAATCGTTAGATTTAAACACCTGTAACGTTTTTCTTCAGTTGGTCAGAACAAAAGTTTTAGACTTGTTACTTACTCTTAGATGACAATATCCGGTGAAAATTCTTATTTGGCCCATATATTTGAATCTGTTAATCTGTGATTCCTAAGTACAGTGAATATCCACAACGGTGCAGTGACTGACAGCTACCGAAACATTAGATTCATCCGCACTGGAGCCGAACCGGAGCACAAACCACGCATGGAAGATAATTCCGCACTTAACTGTAATTGCAGGTTTTCAGGCAGAAATGGTGACAAAGAGGCAAAACTTATGGACTGCAGCTTTAAATTTAATATCAAACTCTTGCTGTAACAAACTAACATCAAACACATCAGTTGAGAACGTTAAGTGTCTTGTGGCTTCAATTCCTTCACGCATACTGCTCTAGAACAATCTTTATGTATCTTTATTGCATTAATGCATATGAAAACCTCCATCAATGCCTGTTCAGTCCAGACAAACATCAGCCCTGTGCTCTAGTGGATCTTTTGTCTACTCAAGGGTTTGAAACACACCTGTCTTTGTGTGATCTCTCACTCATTGTATCTTGTTAAAGAGGATATTTAAATGTGGCTGTGAGTTCAATCAGTATTCTACCTCACTTCGGATTTTAATTTGACATGGCTGGCATTCATCGGAACCCTCTGTAATGACCATACAAAACTTAATTACGCTAATAATCATGAGGCCCACTCAGACCTCAATCCCCCTGTGAGCTGCGGTGGTCTGCTCCAGGCTGCATCTCCTCATCTCCTGATGAAGGCGCTGAGGCCAATTGACCTCTGTGAACATTCAGATTAATTGCCTCCCCTCTTTCTCACTTCACTCTCCTCCTCTTCTTGCGCTTTCAGCCATTTTAGATATTTGGAAGCCTTTCCATAGCAGTACACTCACAGGAGTGTGTGTGTGTGTGTGTGTGTGTGTGTGTGTGTGTGTGTGTGTGTGTGTGTGTGTGTGTGTGCTGTACTTTCTGCTCCTGTTCAAATTGTAGTGCTGAGATTTTGATGAATGAGAGAGGTTGTTCAGGGTGTGTGTTTCTGTGTGTTTGGGTCGGATAGTAGGGATTTGCTGAGTAAACAACAGTGGCACAGAGTTTGGAACAGAAGCTTGTCACCTCAGTGTTATTTTTTTCTGAATTTTAAACCCAGTTCACACTTCATAAGCACTGAGCAAATCTTTCATGCTTATAAAACATACTGTAACACTTACACAGTCACACATTTACCCTGCAGCATTAAAACACCAGCACTGTAATGCATACTTTAACTCACAGTAACAGTATACCAAAATTGGCAATGAGACTATTCACATTGAGCACCAGTTTGTTTTTTGTTTTTGTTTAGCAATTGTGGTACTTTTGTGAATGTCGTTGTTTTTGTTTTCTTTGTGCACCAAAAGTGTTCTTGTCATAAAATTAAGATTGAACCACTGAAGTCACATGGAATATTTTAAAGATGCCCTTACTACCTTTCTGAGCCTTGAATGTGGTAGTTGCGTTGCTGTCTGTAAATGGTTCGAAATCTCTCAGATTTCATCAAAAAATATCTTAATTTGTGTTCCCAAGCTGAACTATGGTCTTACAGGTTTGGAACGACATGAAGGTGAGTAATCAATGACAGAATTTTTGAAATTTAAGGCCTGGAAATCCCTAAAAATATCAATATTCCTGACAAGGTACTTGAATTGCTTAAATTATTAATAGACTATATATTTATGAAATAAGTCTTTAATTATTTCAATATGCACTTATCTTTATCACAAAATTCATGAATAAAAAAAATGTTTTTTTTTTCATTTAGCGCCATAAAACTATCAAACTAAACTAGTAGTGCTATGGCTGAAGGCTAAATCAAATTATTTGAGAGAGTCATTTACGCTGGAACCGATCCGATTGATTCAAACTTGTGACTTCGATCTTTCATTCCAAGCGATTCACTAGCAAAAACCAGATCAAATTAAAAAAGCCATTAATATCAACATCGCTTGTAATGATTTTAACAACCAAGTAAAGTGCTGGCTGAAACTGAGCTTTCTGAAACTCCAAATCAGTTGATCCACTGCGTCACAAAATTATTCAGTTTCGAAGTGCTCCAATCGGATTGCGTATTGCAAATCATTGAATTCAGATCAGGACTTCAAATTGCGTATTGCAAATCATTTGATTTATATCAGGACTTCGGAGAGGGTTCGCAAATCTTTTGCCTTAGATCGGAACTTTGCATATCGTGAATCATTTGATTTCGACTGGGACTTTGCATATCACAAATCATTCTAATAAATTTAATGTTTTGCGATCCACGCGTCAAGTCCTGATCTGAAATTATAGTTTGTGAATCATTATTCAGATTGGTACTTCGGAGAGAGTTTGCCAATCATTTGACTTAGATTGAAACTTTGCTTATCACTAATCATCTGATTCAGATCTAGACTTTGCTTATCACGAATCATTCTGCGAATTGAAAGATCAGCGATCCGAGTCCTGATCTGAAACGATGGTTCACAAATCATTGTTCAGATCTGGACTTCAAGGAGAGTATCACAAATCATTTGTTTCAGATCAGGATTTCGGAGTGGTTTCGCAAATATTTTTTTTTCTTAAAAAGTGGAAAACATCAAACCATAAGTGAAATCTTTGATTGACATCCTTGAAAATCAGTAGTGCTTAAAGTTTTACAGTGCAAACCCTAGATTTGTTTATACCCTTATAAAGCTTAGATTTTTATTATGCAAAAAGCTAAATTATTGTAATAGAAATTTAAATTCGGTTTCATTTTATTACAATAAAATAATCACGCTCAGTGTGAATAGGTTTTGACACAGTAAAACTCAAAAACACATACTGTTACTCAAATAGAAACACTAATAACTGCAAGGAAACAAATCAATCCCTTCTTGCATTACACAGTAACTTCCACCAAGGAAGTCTGTGTAAACACAGCAAGTCACTCTTACACTAATCACTATTGCCATTATCTTGCAAATCTGTCTATTCCTGTTATAGAGGAAAAGAGGGAAACAGTTGCCACAGACTGCTCTGAGGGCACATTTGTTTACTTGCTGGTGTTGTCTTTAGTTCGTGCAAGTCTTTGAGAATGTGTTAGTGTGCTGGTAATTGCAGGTAGGGCACTGCAGGGGGCCATGCAGCTTGCTGTGATGCTGTGAGGCACACACCTACCCTTTTGCGCTACAGCACATAGTGTATAAAACGACCTATAGACATGTAAGTGAACGCACCTTTATATAGGGCTGGGCGATAAATCGATTACGATGTATGTTTATGTGGCAAAGGTGGAAGAAAAGATTGCTAGTCAAAGCGTGCCACTCGGAGCGTTTATCGAAGTTGAAATGGTGGCACAGCGCGAACTTACTAGAGCAGATGCTTTCACTCGCTGATGAGTCTCGGTCACTAAACAGCACCAGAGAAGAGAAACATTGTACTCAACAAACAGTCAGAAGCCTTTTCAATCTACAAATTGACATCATTTACCATAGATTTACTCTAGTAGCCCTTAGTAGTAAAAAAAAAAACTATAAGAATATAGTTATATGGTGAAAAAAATTCACCATATAAAAATGAGATTTTTCTATGAGCTACAATTTTTAAAAGTATTACTGATTTTGATAATGAACAAATCTACATCTGCATTCTAAATCAAACTACTACCAAATGTGTATTTCTAAGAGACCATTTATTATTAATGTTGTTATTATTATTAATAATAATAATAATAATATCAGGGTAACACAAACCTGTTTCTTGATTACTCATTAAAACATGCAGAACTAAGAAATATTTTTTTTTTCTAATAAGATAATTATTTTGTTAAAGAAAAAATGACTGGAAAATGTGTGAAGAATTCAAAAAAACATGAATTGTTTGTCATGTTCTGACCATAAAGAATTTTTTAAAGTCATATCTAACTCTAGTATTTTGCAACTTTACCATTGTAGCAAAAATCTGCCTTTAAACTAGAAAGAAATAAAAATATTACATTTATCAAAATTATCGATATCGACAGTTATGAAAAAAAAATATTGTGACAATTTGTTGGCCATATTGCCCTGCCTTACCTTTATACCAGTAGTGTTTGTTACACGCCAGCCACCTTACCATTTTCCTTCTCTCTTAACAGTTTCGACCTTCCTTTGGAAATGGATTATGGTGCTAAATTCCTGTAGATGTATCTCTGTAGACATGCTCACACAGAGAGCTTTTGTCTTCTTAGCCCTGATCATTGGATCTCTGTTAAGTCAATAGTCCTTCAGGGCCACCAGGCGAGTCTTCAAATGACTATACCTGAACACACCCAATATGCTACACTGGTACAATTCAATTACTCCTGTTTCCCTGTTCTAAGAGGTCAAGGGAAATGTTCACTCTCGGAATTGATTCAAATCAATAATTTCAATCTAATCTGCAGCCTGTCCTTGCCTCCACAAGCCACTGTACTATGTCTTTATGGATTATTGGTCCGTCTGATACAAACTTCGCTTTGTGTCCCTGTGACTTCTGAATATTTCTGCCATACGTTCAGGTGGGATTTTAGAGAGCTACGGGAACAAAGATCCCTTTGGTCTTTGGTGCTTGTTGTTGTTCGACCCATTTTGATCAGGCTTTGTTTTATTGATGAAAACTAGTCAGAGGTCAACCGCATTAGTCTAAGGTCACTCATTTGTGTTCATGCATCTCTCTGACGATGCTTTGTTTATTAGAAGAGAGAGGGATGTTTGTTCTGATTCTCATTCTCATTTAGATGTGATTCTCATACCTCAATTGCATTGATGCTAGATGTAATGACAGCGATAGTAAGTGCTGATCATTATGTGAAAGTATAAAATCTGCTGCACAGGTGGAATTAAATTTTTATTTATGTACTTATTTTTCTAACACTTAACAATAAAGTATGTTTGTCATGCATCAGCTAACATGAAATAACATTGAGCAATATATTTAAAGCATTGAATAACCTTTATTTGTGTAAAAATATTAATTGTTTTTCATGTTAATTCACAGTTCGTTTTTGTTCATTATTGTTCACAAATGCAAAAAATTTTTGTATTTTTAGTTATTTCTTTTTGGGTTTTTTTTTTTTTTTTTTTGTACTGTGGACAACCCCCCCGCCCCTATATTCAGTATCTCACAAAAGTGAGTACACCCCTCACATTTCAGCAACCATTTTAGTAGGTGATGATGCTATAGAAATGAAACTTATATTTTAAAGTAGTCAATATGCAGCTTGTATAGAAGTATAGATTTACTATCCTCTGAAAATTACTCAACATGCAGCCATTATTGTCAGAATAGCTGGCAACAAAAGTGAGTACACCCTAAGTGAACTTGTCTGTCAATATTTTGTGTTAACACCATTGTTATCTGGCACTGCCTTAATCATTCTGGGAATGGAATTGACCAGAGTTGCACAGGCTGTTACTGGGATCCTTCTCCACTCCTCTATAATGACGTCACGGAGCTGCTGGATGTTAGGTCTGGAGACATACTTGGCTACCCCATCACCTTCACCTTCATCTTCCTCAGGCAGTTGTCATCATGGTGGTGTGTTTGGAGTCATTAGGCTCGTTTGAGATGAGCAAAATCTGCGCTGAACCGATCACCGGTGATCAACGCGAGATGCATGCCGGTTAGAAATGTGTCTGAGTTATGTCCGTCTTGCTCTGATGTCATGCTGACGTTTGCCAAAAAGCTCTCGCGACCGTGAGGCGACTGTGTCGGACTGAGCAGTTGAGCGCAGTAGCTCTCCACCGACTGCGCTGACCGAAAACACGATGGGAAACGACTGGCTGACGACACAGGTTAATGCTCAGTGGTTCAGACAACTGTGACGTTGCCATTCTTTTCTAAAATTTTTTATTTTTAATCTAATCTTATGTGGTTATGTGTTTGAATTATGCACGAATATTCCCAAACACTATGACAGTGCGATCTCTGTGTAAAATATGTGATTGTTGTAATATTCCTATAAAAATCTAAAATACACGTTTGCATTAAAGTAAAAATTGATGATACATACGTCTTTCGTATGGAAATAAATAGCAAGCACTTTGAGTGTCTTGTTCATCATCATTTATTTTCATATAAAAACAACAGAATTGAAATTATATCATGTTTATCAGCAACACAGCAGGTGTGTGTGATGACGCGATATCTGCCTTTGATCTCGTTGGTATCTGTTCCGCTTCCAGAGCTCAAAACTGTCCGTCTTGACTGAACTTATTTCACTCCTCCCCTGACTGCAGCCGCCTACTCTCGCCTACATTTCAGGCAAGGCGAGGTGCATCTCAAACAAGCCTATTATCTTGTTGGAAAACCTCAGTTTGTCCTTGTTTCTGGAGGGAAGGCATCATGTTCTGCTTCAGAATGTACAATACTTGTGTAGCTCCAGACCATGATGATACCAGCACCATGCTTGACTGTAGGCAAGACATAATTTTTTTGGTACTCTTCTCCAGGGCATCGCCACACATACTGGACAACATCTGAGCCAAACAAGTTTATCTTAGTCTCATCAGACCACAGGACATGGTTCCAGTAATTCATGCTAATGGGCAGGTTGTCTTCAGCAAACTGTTTGCGGGCTTTCTTGTGAGCCAGCTTCAGAAGAGGCTTCCTTCTGGGACGGTGCCCATGCAGACCGACTTGTTGCAGTGTGTGTCGTATGGTCTGAGCTCTGACAAACTGACCTTCTACTTCTGCAGCCTTTAAAGCAATGCTAGCATGCATTTGTTTTTTGAAGCCATGGTTGTGAACGATCGACCCTTGATCGACCCTTGCAAGGCCTGTTCTGAATGGAACCCATCTTGCAAAACCTCTGTATGAACCTGACCACTATAGTGTGAGACCACTAAACCTCTAATAGCCTTGGCTGTCTTTGTGGAGAGCAACAATTCTAATTCTCAAATCCTCATTTTGAACAACCAGTGGTCAGTCTGAGAGAATTGTAACTGCTCTAAGACAAGATACACAACTTTGTATGGTCCTGTCAAGCAGACAAAACATAAACATGAAGAATAGTACATTTGGCTTTGCATGGTCAAAACAACATACTGATGTTATCACTTGGGGTGTACTCACTTTTGTTTCCAGCTATTTTGACATTAATGGCTGTACGTTGAGTTATTTTCAGACGACAGTAAATCTATACTGCAATACAAGCTGCTATTCTAAAATATATCCAAATTTAATTTCTATAGTATTGTCCCTTGAGATCATATACTAAAATGTATAAATGTAAAACTTTTTTTGTGAGAAAGCAGCCATTTTAGAGATCTGATATAAGAATATAGTCTGTCTCTCTCTGTCTTGGCGGAGGTTTCTGTGACGTTCTACAGAAGAAGAGGCTTATTGGTGCATGTCTTTTTAATTGCTCTGTCTTTGGCCAGGGGGGAGTGTAAAAATACACACACGTCCTCCCACACCCACTCAGTGCACGTGTACACAAAAAAACATACACGTCTCACCGGACAGTCATGCTTCAGTTAATTTGCATCTTTTTTTCCTCTCTCTCCTCGTAACGGATCATCTGTGACCTTCAGCAAGGTCTTGCATTAGGTCTAATTGTGATGAGATGCCTGCCACAGTGGTCCAGGAGCTAAATTAACCATTAGTATTGCCCAGAAGACTCCCACCGCTGAACTGTTTTCTAGTATAATGATGTGTTGTTCACCACATCACTGTTACACGTGAAAATATGTGGCACGCAACTTTACCGCTCAATCGTTACCCTCTCTTGATACGAGGTCTGAAAGTGTTGGCAAATGCGTTAAAGTGTTTTTCTTTTTATGTGTGTGCGTGCAGTGAAAATGCGACTCAAACTGCTGTAAATCGGTCCCTCTGTTTCAAATGTCAGGCTGCTTCATTATTAATCTCAGCGTGAGGCGGACAGAAACGCAGCAGTAGGTTGTTTTTTGTTTGCTTATGAAGAACGTGCGAATAATGCTTCTGCATATTTTATTAAAGTGTGTTTTTACAGACGGTCCAGTTGAGAATTCACCAAACGCAACGTCTTAAATCGTTTTTTTTTATCAGAAGCATTGTTGCGATCTAATTAAATAAGGAGGAATGTTTTCCATTTGCTGTGTACAGCTTCACGCATGGGCAGAAGCGTCAAGAGGGTTCTCTCGTTAAAAGGGCGAGAGTGCTGATTTTTCTCTTCCTGTTCGAGAGGGAAACGGGCGTGTGCCGGGCGAGCAAAGAGGCTATGTCAGAATGGCAATGAGAGCTGACCTTTCACGAATGCACGAGGCATCTGCTCTTATCGCCTACGCCAAAAGTCTCATTAGAGATTATGAGCTGAAACAATTTGCCTTCTTTTGCCTCCGTAGCCATTTGTTTAAGTTTAATTAAAAACATGTGACCTTCAACCTGCTTTTATACTGTCTGAATCAGGCTTCATTTGTTTCTACTGGGGTTCTATTGACCGGAGCGGGATTAGGCAGGCTGATTTGATTAAATGTACCACAGCTGTTGACATTAGTGGCGTTATTATTGTCGTATTAGAGATACAAAAGGCAGCGCCGCAGTTGGCCCGAATTCATAGGAGAACATTTAGCGCCCAAGGGTTAACGCACCGGTCAGAAATGAGAAAAATGAACCTTTGCAATGTGCAAATTGCAATGTCAGAAGAAATTAAAGCTCGTGTTCTGTTAAACAGACAGTGGAAGTGTTTCTTGTCTTAGCCCGGTGATTGGCAGATGCATATTTATGACCATTAACTGTTAAGCTTTATAACTGCTAAATGGACAGTCGCGGCTTTAGCCCTGGTGAGGTACGGGATTGAGGGTATTCATCATATTCTTTCTTTCAGAAAAGGTGTGAGTTTGAAATTATACAAATTTGAGATATAATTATATATGATTATAATTATTTAGTCACTTAGCAGGAGTGCAATATCAGTAAAGTATATAAACAGCAAAATCACATACAGAAAAATGGGGACTGCAGTGCATTTGCTCGAAATTCAATTTTATCTTAACAAAACAAGTAGTGGAGTGTGATGCTAAGTATTGTTACATTAGATTGAGGGTTTGATTCCCACAGAATACATTAACTTATCACCTTTGGTTGAAAGTCATTGTTAAATGTAAAATGTGTCCCTTGACCAGAAAACAAGTCAAGTAGCACGGGTATATTTGTAGCAATAGCCAACAATACATTGTATGTGTCAAAAAGAGGATTTCCTACTGCAAATATATACATTTGCTAAGAACTTCATATGGACATTTTTAAAGCTGATTTTCTCTATTTTTTTTTTTTTTTCAAATAGTTTTATCTTGGCCAAATATTGTCCTAACTAGGGCTGTGACGATAACTGCATTACCGCGGTAATGAGATGCCGACCGCGGTGTTGAGGTCATCAACGTCATCACCGCACTTTGTAAAAGTTACAGGAGTGCTGCATTTGATACGGTTATGATGTACATAGGCCTACACACCTACCTTACACTCTTAATCACTGCATTTTATATGCATGCCGAACTGAAAAGCACATATACAGTGGCTACATCTCTCATTCCGTACGAACATAGGCACCGATCCCCCCTGAGCACCCACGGGAAAAAAACAAGATATTCTCGGTTAATTTTAACCAATAAGAAGTGGATTGTAGCTTATTCTCCTTTTCATAGTTTACTTTTGGCGTTGTTTTAATGGCAAAAGTCAAGAGTGCATTATTGCAATACGAGAGGGTGCCAACACAAATCTCTCGGCTTGCAGCGCGCTCCTAGATATTATGTGTCTGCCCTCAAACTTTGTCCTATGTATGTGCGAATAAGTACTTATTGTAAACAGGTATATATTAAATAATCTTATTTAGTGAAGCGCAGCCCTCATAAAAAGAATGTGTTAATGTTGGCTATTTGCATTACGTGCGTTTCACTTCGCAGGATAAATTTTGTGTAATGGATGTATCAAACGCACCATCCCATGGAGTATACTCTAGAAAAAAAACTAAAACCCTGAACTGCTGTTGAGCATCCACCAGCAAAAACATAAATCGGCGCCTATAGCACGAAAATAAATGCTTAAAACGAGAGAGGCTCTGGTGCTATCACTTGGATGTTTTCCTTTCTGTCATTTTTGAAGATAAGAAGATTCTTATCTTCTTTCATACAGAAAAGAATAATACATTATTCGTAGAGCTGGGTATCGAATTCGATACTTTTTAGGAACCGACCGAATTGCATCAATACCATTGAGTATCAAAAAACACCTTGTCGTTCGGTACCAATTTTCGATACAGTTAATCCCGTCAACTTCAGTGAGCCAATAAGCCTGCAGCACTAGAAGCGGCGCCATGCAGATCGATTCGAAAGCATACAAAGCAGTCTACTCTCTCTAGCTCTCTCAGACCTGCGCAGAGCCCCGTCAAGAAAAACACACCTACGTTTTATTTATTTTTTTTATTTATTGTTTTTTGCTACAAAATTGGATTAATCAATGCATGCTGATGAACTTTTATGATCATTTAAATTTCTATGGTAACGAAAGTGGTTAACATCCAACCCATTCTTTTTCATCAGTAGTGAACGGGAGTTCTCTTTTTGCATGTTATAAACCGGGCTTATATAACGTGAGGTAAACAGCAAAGATGACAAGCTTTTCAAAATGATACAAAAAGAAAAGTGAAACTAAACTGACTGTCGGTGACGGTGCTTGGATGTTTTTTCCCCCACAAGAATACCAACATGTTCACCTTCTCTGGTTTAAGAAGCGGTCTTTTACTTTGCTTTAGCTTGAAAACCAAATCCAGGTAAGCCAGGTTTTACCTGAAGCACTCGCACTGAAAGCACCTCTCTTCACGTGATCAGTCAATTCTGACTCCTGCTGAAAATGCGACTACATCAAATTTTAACTCGCACATTGAGTCTGTGTAAATGTCAAGAAGCTGAAAAAAAAATTTTTTTTTTTTTTTTTTGATAGAATTGAGTTCATAAAATTGGTATCGAAAAAAGTATTGTTTAGGAACCGGTATCGACACCGGTATCAAAAATTTTGGAACGATACCCAGCCCTAATTATTTGTAACTTGTGGCGCAGTCACAAAAATGACAGAATTCGGAGTGGACTTGTCATGCAGCCAAATGAAAAATGAAAGAAATACATTATCCTTTTAATAAATAGTCCTAAACAAAATTAGGACATTGATGTTTTATTTTGTTTTTCTCTCTATACAGAAGGGCTGCAGGTCCGTGATGGTGCGTGAATTCTTATAGTTCTGATGTTTGTGCTGATATTTGCACATGTACTAAATTCTCATTTATTTTAAATCTAATTTAAGGTTCTAATTTTTGACAGTTAATGATTAATGATCAGTTAACAAGCATCGGTTGTCAGTCAGGAAATGAACCGAAATAAACTGCGTGCACTGTGTGCGCCTGACAAAAATAACATTAAATAATATTTATTTCCATAACTTTGATGGGGGGTTTTCGATATCTTTTGAGTTTAATATAAATTATGGAACAGTTTTTGTCATCGTTTGTAGCTCATTTTTTGTACATTTTAAATTATTTAAAGTTTCAAACAGTTGCATTTGGACGAGTGCGTTTACACTGTGTTCCAAATTATTATGCACATGCCATTTTTGTTTGTTTTTCCAAATCAGTCAGTATGATTAAGGATTCATTTTATCCTCAACTATTATTTTACAATGAGAATGTAATTACATGTGAAAGAACTGATAATGTCAACAGTTTTATTGATATTTTGAAAAATAAACAAATTATGCTGTTCCAAATAATTATGCAGAATGCCGTTTGAAAACATTCAATGGGTTAAAATAAACTCAAAAAATAAATTTTTTACATGCGCTGCATGGACAGATCTTTTTTCCAAAAATAAACGCAATTTAAAACAAAAAAAACTATTTTGCAGTTACATATTAATATATGCACCCTTCTTGGAGATGACTTTTACAATTCTCTCATTCACCGCCGCCCACCCTCATAGACCTTCATTTTAAGGATGCTTCACAGGATTGAGCTGAGGGGATGATGGTGGCCACACCATGATTTTTTTCTCTTTTTATGCCCATAACAATCAAGCAATCAATGGTGTTTTTTGCAGCATGGGATGGGCCATTATCCTGCATGAAAATCATTTTATTTCGGAAGGCACGATTCTTCTTTCTATAACATAGCAGAAAATGGTCTGTTAGGAACTCCACGTATCTTGCAGAGGTCATGTTGACACTGTCAGGGACCCTAAAGGGACCTACTATTTCACTTTCCAATATTCCAGCCTAAATCATCACTCCACCACCTGTTGGAAAAGGGTGGCCTTTCACCAACCATCCAGAACTCCATCCATCTGGACCCTCGAGTGTAGCACAGCATTCGTCAGTGAATAAAACTGTTTGAAAATTAGTCTTCATGTAATTCTGAGCCCATTGCAAACGTTTCTTATTGTGAGTTTTGGTTAGAGGTGGTTGAAATGAAGCTTTATGCACAACTGCCAACTGTTTGCTGCTTAAAAGTGGCTTTTTTATAGCTGGCCTTTTTAATAATATTAATTTGTCTGGCAGAAACGTTTCTTTATATGCCTTTATCTGATCGAATTCTCCTGTGCTGTGAATAACTCACAAATTTGCATGATTTCTTTTCAGTTTTCATGATGTGTTGATTGTTTTCATGCCTTTTGCAAGACACTGCACTATTTAATGCTTTTCACCTTTAGAAAATCTTTCTTCCTCCTCATATTGCATGAGAACTATGACTTGCTTAATAATGTGGAACAACCTCTTTAAGTAGGTTTCCCTTTAAGTTAGATGACCTGGAAAACTGATTAACTGACCTGGCTAAGATTGATCTTAAAACATGAGAAATAAACCAAACCAAATCTAAAACCTGAATATTTATTTTAATGAAATTCTACTGATATGTTACTTGCATAATAATTTGGAACACGGTGTATATCCACGGACTTTTACCCAAAAAACAATGTCTAAAGAATCAGGAATCGAAGTTTAGCACAACTTGCCAGAACTAAGCAATGTTGGGACATGTTGACCTCGGCTTGTTCTTTCTGCAGCTTTTTTAGATTGTTATTATTTTAATAATTTATTGGACAAAGAATGGGATACAAAAAGGGTTCAGTAATTCCTCAAGATAAACTCAAGATATCAAAGAAAACATAAAAGTTATCTAAATAAATGTTATTTTTTGCTATTATTGTTAAATAATTTGCTGGTTTAATAATAACGAAGATTGCTTTATTATTATTCATTTCCATGTTCATTTACAAGCTGCACACGTTATTGATCATAATGGCCCTTTCACGCAAGAAGCGGAATGCGCTGCTCTATGAAACCCATTATTTCAATGGTTTGCGCTGTGAGCACGGTTTGTTGCTGCGTTGACCAAAGCGGACGCGCACTATTGGTGCACAAGCCGCCTACTGCGATTAACCGCCAAACCGTGATATTTGTTGCTTCTTCACCGCGGTAAGAAAAAAATCCCATACCGTCACAGCCCTAGTCCTAACAAACCATACATCAATGGAAAGCTTATTTATTCATCTTTCAGATGATGTATAAATCTTAATTTCAAAAAACTAACCCTTATGACTGGTTTTGTGGTCCTGGGTCATATAAGTAAAACTCAAATAATCAATTGTTTGTGGCCTAATTTTTACAGATATTTCGTACTGGAGGAACCTAGAAGTAGAAACCTAGAGGTTTCCTAGAACTATTGGAGGAATTTCCTGCTTTCTGGTGTGTTCGCACTGCAGGAGTTAGGAGCATATTTAATTCTAGGAACTCTGTTTGGGGGAACTCAGTTAGTTCCTGCTTCAGATTAGGGTCTAAAACAGTTCAGCAGGAGCTACCAGTGACGTACGTGTATGCTGATTGGCCAAACGCATACGAAGGCGGAGCAAAACACTCCACAAACTGTAATGACAGTATTTAGCTACCTGTTGTCTGCAGCGTTGTTCTTTTCTCAGCCACAATGATATGTAAAACTGCAAGTTGTCATATGAAATTTATTTAGATTTGTGCTTTTTTAATAGTGTAAATTTACTTTCCATCTTTATTATCACAACCCACAACACACAACAAAAAACAGCTCCGAGCTTTGATCGTCCTCCATTCGCCAAACGTTGACATTTGTAAATGCGCTGTGAATGTGACCAGGAAAACGTCCCGAGGGGGAAATTGGTTCTCTAGGAACCACCATGCTGGTTAGTTCCTAGAAATGAGCGCTTATAGTCAGTCTCTATGGGAGGTGCTTAGATGAGGCCTGTTTGTCAAGCAGGCTGAGGAAGAGGAAGTGTGTTCGGGTAAGGAGGAGAGAGGAACATACGTTTTGTAGATGAGGACGGCCTGTTTACCAGAACGGCCCTGTCTGCTTGTTAAAGGATGCTCTAGAGCTTGATGGAGCCGCCTGTAATATGATATGGCATATGAGATTTTATTTTTAGGACAGACAAGCCTCCGTAAGAAAGGTTTATGGGGTTGTGAGTGGGTTGATCTTTTTAAATATTCAACTTCAATGAAATATGGAGCATGACTTGAGGCTGTTTTGAATTCATAAGTACGTTTCACGAGGCTGGATGTGGATATTGAGAGCTGTCGAAGGCAAAAAGCCTGGCAACTTGAGGAGCAGGACTCAAAGCCCGGGGTGGAGCGGAGCGAACTTCAAAAATACATTAAAAACAATAGTTCTGGTTGATCTGATGATGTAACATCTCACCTGAGGTTGTGCCACAGTGGATCTGAATATTGAATTCTCAAACACAATTAAGACTCGAATGACCCTTGGCTGAAATATTTTCGCCACGTTAATAGCCAACTGCCTGAGACTTAGGGAAAACTAGTCTATAGTCTGTAATGAGAAGGGAAGTTAATAGCAAACATCAGCTATCAATGAAGTGTTGCTCGTTGCCAGCAGTCATTAGCCAGCGTTAGCCTTTATCCGCGTGTGGAGGTGGTAATACATTATAGCAGAATTCAATCAATTACGACCACCCCTCCCATAAGTCCCATCTTTGGTAACTATCAGTTCACTGTCTGCACCCCTCCTCTAGATCCCCCTCTTCCTTCTCCCTCGCTCCGTCTGCAGCTCATCAGTCAGTCTACTCATTAACCTAAAGGACTTTGATGGGAGAAAAAGGGAGAGATAGAGAGAATGATGGAGAGAGGAAGCGTCTAGGGAGAGAGCGCACAGACTGGACTAGGCCTGAATCAATAGCACTTCATGACAACAGACAGGAAGAAATAAAGTCAGTGAGGAAGTGATGGAGGAAGAGAATATTGGAAACAGGATTTTTTTTTTTTTTTAATTACCGATGACATTTTTTGTTGATGAAAATAAATAATTATACAATAATAATACAATAAATAATTAATAATCAAATAAAAATTAATTATTTACCGTACTGACTTGAATATAAGATGACCCTGATTATAAGATGACCTATTTTAATTTGTTTCAAAAGTATGGTAAATACTGGTAAAATATACCAACAATCACATTTAAAAATATACACTTTTTAATATGTAATAAAAATAACAGGTAACCTCTCTGAATTATATCATCTATATCCATCTCATGGATGGCCTACAAAAATGCCATTAACAGTATAAGTAAAATCTTACTGTATCTTTAAATCTGGGTCACAACTGTAAGCTTTTATTTTTCCTTTTGTTTTCCATTGTGATCACACATTACATTACGTATTTCTTGGCACACTTGTTTTATGTGTATTTGGCATGTATTATTGACCTAACAAAGTGTAGACCTGGAATATAAGACAACCAAATATTTTCAGATGCATTTACAAGAAAAAACAAAAAAACATCATCTTATATTCAGGTCAATAAGGTAATAACTAAAATAATTCTACTTCTGTTCAATATTTTCGGCAGTTAATCAGCTGTGTGTTTTGTTTTTTATTTCTATGTTTAAATTGATAAATGTGTCCACATGAATAAAAAAAATGAAAAGGTTTCTTGCAAAACATATCAGTCTTTTTCAGTCTTAAAATTGGACTTTATAATTAGCAATTCCTAGTTTATATCTCACATTTCTGATTAAAAAAAGGAAGAGTTGCAAGAAAAAAGTGAGAATTTTGAGATACAAACTTGCATTTGAGAGAAAAAAATGTCTGAATTGCAAGATGCAAACTCACATTTGCAAGAAAAAGAATTGCGAGATACAAACTGGCATTCACGAGAAATAATTCCAGATTACAAGATACAAGCTAGCTTTCGTAAGAAATAAGTCGAAGTTGTGAGATACAAACTTGCATTTGTGAGAAAGTCTATATTGCGAGTTACAAACTTGCATTTGCGATTTAAAAAAAAAGTCAATTGCGAGAAAAAACAAGAATTGCGAGATACACACTCGCATTAACAAGAAATAAGTTCAAATTGCGAGATACATTGCGAGTAAAAAGGTCTGAATTGCGAGACGCAAACTCACATTTGCGAGAAATAAGTCCAAATTGCGAAAAATATACTCGCATTTGTGAGAAAAAAGGTCATTATTGCAAGATACAAACTGGCATTTGCAAGAAAAAAGTCTAAATTGCGAGAAAAGAAGAATTGCTAGATACAAAGTCCAATTGTTGAGAATATTGACTCAATTTAAATATTTTCTTTTGAAGACAAAAAAAAGAAATAAAAATTGTAGGAATCACTGAAAGGGAGTTTGGGAATAGTGTAAAGATGGAGTGAGACAGCCGTAGACAGCGATATAAATGAGAGTGGGCTGGATTGAATAATTCCCCATCCCTGCAGTGGCGTGCAGACAGATGTCCTGTAGCAAAAAAAAATTTAAGGAAACTCATCAGGTTTGGCATTCAAATGAAGATTCCTTCTCTCTAATTACTTTAAACACCAGCCCAACTTCCTGTTCTGCGGAGCTTCACAGAGACTGCCAGTGTGACAACTGATTTCGTTTGAGTCTTTGCTAATTGTGCAGTTCTCCAGCCATTCGCCCTAGTTGCAGCGAGCAGATTCACAATGACAGATATACGTTACTTCCAATTAGAGGTACGGTTTCGCCCACACACGTGTATCCCCACAGAAATCTTCATGAACTTTGCATTGCAGTAGAGCAGCTTGTGAAGAGAGCCCAGCCGACCCGATCTCAGCGAACTGTCTGTCTCAATTAGCGACTGTCAGGGGACACTTGGCTATGTCTCATATCTGTCACTAAATCAGTTTCACACTGTCTTTCTAGTCCTGTCCCAAAGCTTGTGTCTCAAAGCTTGTATCTGTGATGCGAGCAGAGCGTATTAAAACAGGTTGACCAGAAAATGCTGGGTCTTCAGCTTGAAATTTTGTTTCTATAAGAATAATAACCTGTAAGAAGACAGACAGGGAACTTTTGTGGTAAACAGTCATTTATCAGACACTTTCATCCTGAAATGATTCCCAGTACACTTATTACTGGACGGTAGCCCTGGAGCATCCTGGGATTGCTTATCCCCCAGAGGTACAATGGTGATAGCTAATGGATTGCTCTTTTTTTCCCTCATCCAGGACCTTTTTTGTTTACCCAAAAAAGAAAATTCTGTCATCATTTATGATTACCAGAACAGCATTTATTTAAAAATAGAATTCTTTGTAACATAAATGTCTTTACTGTTGCTTTTGATTAAGTTAATATAGCCATGCTGATGAATACAATTATTCATGTATTGCTTTTAAACAGTAGTGTGTATATGGTTTATTATTTAATCTCCTAAAGCTACTTATACATTAAGCAGTTACTGAGCTGTGTATTTTGCATGAGTTAAATGTTTATTCAGAATGTTCCACATTTAGTTAGACTTGTCTGGTTGTCTAAAATTATTTTTGTGAATATGAATACAATGAATATTGCATGACAAAATACTGACTAAATTTAAAGCATTTATTTAAATCCAAATGTCTATAACTTTCTTCCACAGAAACACAAATATTTTGAAATATTTTGAAAATTCTTGGTAGCAAAAAAGTTTGGGTGTTTATTTGAGATATTTTAAAAAACATCTTAAGGTCATACAGATTTGGACCAACATGTGGGTGACAGAATTTGCATTTCGAGGTGAACTTATCTGTCCCTTTAAGACAGATAAGCACAATTTAAAGGGATAGTTCACCCAAAAATTAAGGCTGAACCACTGATGTCACATGGACTATTTCAATGATATCCTTAATGCCTTTCTTGGTCTTGAACGTGTCAGATGTGTTGCTATTTGTGCAGTGTCAGAAAGCTCTCGGCTTTCATAAAAAATATCAAAAATATTTTTTGTTATGTTGTGAAGATGAACGAAGATCTTAAGGGTTTGGAACAACGTGAGGGTGAGTAATTAATAGAATTTTCATTTTTGGGTGAACTATCCCTTTAAGCAAATGAACAGGGAGGCGACAAGAGTGACGTTTTAGTAATATTGAGCAATCAAAATGGTGGCAGTAGTCTCTAAGGCTGGGTATTGTTCCAAAATTTTCGATACCGGTGCTGATACGGATACTTTGACTTCGATACCGGTTCCTGAACGATACTTTTTTTGATACCAATTTTATGAACTCAATTTTAACTAAAAAAAAAAAAAAAAGTTGGTTTTTATTTTTTCAGCTTCTTGACATTTACACAGACTCAAAGACTCATGAGCCACTGCACAAAGGAACAAAATATATCCAACACAATAAATCAGTGAAAATAATTTTAATACAGCTCAAAGTTTTCAGTTTACAGGCTACGTTTATTTTAAAATGCATAGCTCAGACAGAATCATAATTTCTATTCCTTTTCCACTAATTTACTGACAAACACTAGAGGGGCATAATGGTCGCATATGTGACACTTTTTTAATTTTTTTGAGAGGGAATGAGAGAATGTGCGAGTTAAAATTTGATGTAATCGCATTTTCAGCAGGAGTCAGAATTGACTGATCACGCGAAGAGAGGTGCTTTCAGTGCGAGCGCTTCGGGTAAAACCTGGCTTAATACACAAGCACGAAGGTGTGCGCAGCGCGGGGCAAAAATGACGAATATTGAGGAAACTACGCAGACAGAGGATTTGGTTTTCAAGCTGAAGTGAAGTAAAAGACCGCTTCTTAAACCAGAGAAGGTGAACATGTTGATATTCTTGTGGGGGAAAAAACATCCAAGCACTGTCACCGTCAGTTTAGTTTCACTTTTCTTTTTGTATCATTTTTAAAAGCTTGTCATCTTTGCTGTTTACCTCACATTACGCTTCTACTTTTTTATTTACTTGATTTATTTATTTGATACCCTATGCGTTTTCTAAACGTTCTGTAATATATTAGTTGGTATTTAATACAGCATGTGGTGTAGGCCTATGCCATGTCAATCGTTTCTGTTAATAAACTTATGAAAGATGTCATTGTTACATTGTTGTTGCTTTTTAATTAAGAAAAACAACAATGACAACAAGATTGTGAATTTGAAAGCAAAAACATCCAAAGCCCGGTTTATAACATGCAAAAGAGGAACTCCCGTTCACAAAATTCACATTGCAAATTATACTACTGAAAAAGAACGGGTTGGATGTTAACCACTTTCGTTACCATAGAAATATAAATGATCATAAAAGTTCATCAGCATGCATTGATTAATCCCATTTTGTAGCAAAAAAATAAATAAAATGTAGGTGTGTTTTTCTTAACGGGGCTCTGCGCAGGTCTGAGAGAGCTAGAGAGAGTAGACTGCTTTGTATGCTTTCGATTCGATCTGCGTGGCGCCGCTTCTAGTGCTGCAGGCTTATTGGCTCACTGACGTTGACGGGATTAACCGTATCGAAAATTGGTACCGAACGACAAGGCGTTTTCCGATACTCAATGGTATCAAGGCAATTCGGTCGGTTCCTAAAAAGTATCGAATTCGATACCCAGCCCTAGTGGTCTCAGGTCATTAGCTACCATGTAGCAGTTATTAGAGCGGGAACATGATAGAGTGGCCTGTATAGAGTGACCATCTGTGACCATCATACACAGCACTCGATTGATCAACACTTCTCTGGAGTCTGATCCTCCTGATTACCCTCAAACACTTGTTTGTTGTGCTTGTCGGGTTGGATCTAGTGTTGTATTTGCATCAGGCCAGGTGCTGTCCAACCAATTTCTGTTTGCTTGTAAGCCTTTTGTTTTGGTAGGACACAGTAACATTCAATTGGTCATATGACTGGGTCAGACTCACACTGCAGGGCATAAATTCCCCAAATACATCCTCCTCTCTTTTTGCTGAACATTGTGTTCTCAGATTGAATCACTTGTTCATTTGTGCTGCTTCTTTGAGGCTGGGTTTGTCTGTGTGTTATTGGTCCTGTACTGGTTTGTTTGGGCAGACGACTGCTAGTTAGAGCACATATGTCAAAGTAAATTACTTAAGAGCATATGCATGCAAAATTAAGTGTGTGAATCACACATTGTGACCTTCCTGTGACCTAAAATGATTGAATCACTTTCATGTACATACATACTGTATGCTGTGTAGTGTTTAGCTCCTTTAACTTCTAATGTTGTTCAGAATGGCATACTGATTATTTTGTCAACATCAAAAATCTCTCTAGAGTCTCTCTGATGCTGAGATACAGATGTTTCATCTCAAAATCATGAAACAGCACAACATGCATCTCTCTTTCGGTCTCTCACTCTCTCTCTCCCCCCTTATCCCCTAAACAAATATCATTTGGTGACATTCTCTTCTCTCCCCGGGTTCAAGTAAGCATTAAGCCGTTTTCATTTGTAATTAATTTTTGTGAGGCGCTGAATGCTGTGGGATTACAACTCCCCACTGCTGCTCTTTGTTAAATACTCTGATTATTCAATACAACTGCTGCACAGAGAGAGAGAGAGAGAGAGAGAAAGGGTGTTTATACAGGTATACACACAAGTGCTGGAGTGTTCAGATTGGACCCACACTAAGACTAGAGCCCTTCAAGGCCTAGACTTAGACCTCAAGTCCCATATCTGTCAGCCTAAGAACCATGCAGGGGAAATGCAAAATTAATGAGCGACGTAATCAAAGACTTTGATTAAACTGCTGTTTCTTTAATACTTTACCATTCAGGGACCCCACATCAGACAAATTCAGACATATTCATGAGACTCAAAGTGAGGGCTTGAGCTTTTATTATAAAAAAAAAAAGAAAAGATGAATAGAAAGCTGAGAAAAGATATTGATGTGTTCTTCTGTGTTTACCTAGGTTTATAAATGATTTAATGATTTTTAATCAAATCTGATGAAATGGTGCATGTTGTGTTCCCAGATGATTGTTATAATAAATCCAAACTTGGATTCCACACAGTTAAATGATTAGAGTTTTTGTGGAGAAGCATTTACTAAGGAGCCGCTCTGAGACGTACTTGCATAACCTATACACATGTAAATAATTAAATCACATATATTAAACCTGTATCGCATATATTTATTAACTTGAATCATAGCGTTTGTGAATTCAGCATTATGCTTTATTAAGATTTTTTGAATGGGTTTTATATATCACGCAGCCTTAGAAAACGGTCAAAATAATGCATTTCATGGATTCTCGTCAGTGGAATTTGTCACTTCCATTATCTTGCCGGTTACTCGACAGAGGCAAAATGCAATCAGTTTTTTTTTTTTTTTTTATTGAATCAAGGAATCGTGTCTGTATTTTTGTCCATACAGTGGAGGAAATGGTCAACAGTTAAGTTACCAACATTCTTCAAAATGTCTGTTCCAAATTCGTGATTGGAATGACATAAGAATGTGTAACGAATGGCATAATTTTCATTTTTTCTTTTCTCTTTTTTTCTTCCAAAATGATTATGTATTTACCCTCATGTTGTTCTAAACTCTTATGGCTTGCTTTCTTTTACATAACAAGAAACTCAAGGCTAGCATGTAATCAAGAGTTGACTGCTATATCATGTTTTCAGAAGCAATGATCAATTTGCATTATGCACAAGTTGAAATGTAAACCATTTTTCACTTCCAGATCAAACCATTGCTCAATGTACACATATACTGACTATATTGAATAAGGTGTCACAAACCTCAAACTTCATTAGAACTGGTCATGACATGCAAAAATTAACAATGTTATAGTCAAAGTTGAGGTTTTTATCACCCATTGATGTTAATTTTATGGACAACATTATTTAAAATACAGTATCTTGTTTTGTGTTCAGTAAAAGAAAGTAAGTCATGCAAGTTTGAAATGACACAAGTTTGAATAAATGATTATTCTGATTTATATTTTTTAGGTGCATTGTTCCTCCAAAAGTTGTCATGGTGATTGCTACTTTGGTCTACTTTGACCAAAACCCAAAAAACCCAGATCCAGACCCACATCTAGAGCCACATTTGTGTGATCTCAATACTACAAGATCTGTGATACGCAAATGCACCCACACAAAAGCACATAAAACACAAAGAGATGCACATGCAACATAGACAATGTCTTTGGAGAAGAGAAGAGAGCATCTGAATTATGCTGTTTAACTGTGAATCATTACTTATTCTCTTTCTGCGTTTCAGTGTTCACACTGAATCCCAGAACAACACATGGACCAGCTTTGATATGCATGACTCTTGCTTGGGTTCAGGGGTTATGCTACTACTTCAGCCTTGCAATTAGATGGTTACAGCCTCTTTGGACCCTCCTCTCTTCCTCCTTTTTATCTTTTTTAGTATTAATTACCTTCCCACTGTCATAAATGTCAGGCGAAGACTATTGAAACCCATAAAAAACATGCTCTACCTGTGGCACCACTGGGTGCCCGGTGGATGAGGCATGTCTCTGCTGATATGCTTAATTACTGCTTAACTCATGTAGGCATAAGGGATAATGTGCAGGTCATCGCTCTCCGAGTCCTTCAGTCAGACAATGAGGGACATTAGAGCATCATGGGCTCTGAATTACAGCCCTCTTTATCAGCCAGGGCTCCCCTTTTGCGCCAGGCTCATCATTTGAGAGCCACCACATCAAATACGCACACACAGTCTCTCGTAGTCTGACATTGTTTGCCATTTGCGCAGAACCAAACCCATATTCTGTCGCCCAGGGTTCCCTGTTATTCATGTAGCAGCCCATAATCACGTCCCTGTGCACCGTAAGGCATCAATTAAGGCATTATTTATTACCAGTAGTTCTGGTCTAATTCACCCGCTCAGAATTAGCTCTGATTTCCCTTGACCTTGTCCGCATATGCCATCTCCCTCTTTCTACCTAAATGTAGATAAACGAGTGTGCACAGAGTCCAAACGAGAGAGGGCCAGTAGGACAGCCTGATCATTAAGCTAAATTTAGTCATCAAACTGTAGTGTTGTTACATGAGTTCACTTGCATTTTGTCCCTAAAAAAATCTTAAAGTTGACATATCACAAAAATGTAACTTTTTCTTTAAGTGTTATAATCAGGTCCTCAGTGAATCTCCCAACCCAGAAAACATGAAAAAGGACAACCCAGTAACACTTTTCGTAAGCCTTGTTCTGCAAAAAAAAAAAAACTAACAAGTCAGATTTCGCTCCCCGCTACATAGGCAAGGGATCTTATTTTAATATTACCAACCCCTCAATCTGAACGTTTTCACCCACGGCACCACCATTTTGTTACCGCAAGTCAACGGTGTACCAGTTCTAATGCCATGGCAAAAGTTTGAGGAACCATGCTAACTGTTCTATCTTAGGCTGCACAGACAAGCATAGAACATTTTTTAGAGTCGCAGTGTTTACCTTCACAGACATAACCAAATGTTTTTGTAACTCGGGTGTGTTTTTATCAAACTTGTGTGTATTTGACAGTTTAAGCACAATAAGACATGAAAGAAAACTTAGTTTAGTACTCACACATTGTGTGATACCCGGTTTCTGTGCACGTGCTTTGGAATTGTGCCAATTAACCAACAGCTTGAAGCTGTCTACAATGGACGTGACATAGCAACTGTTGCAAATCATTTTGTGTCAGTACTAGGGATGTGAGATATTGACAAAATATATCTTCTCAATATTTTCTGGGATTTTAGCCATAAACATAATTAGACAATATTTTGCTGAGTGTGTTATTGTGCTGATATCTTGACTACTGTGGACAGCTGACCCCTAAAGTTTTTGATATTCTTCATATTCTGTGTGGTCAGTTCACAGCAGTGATAGCAATTAATCTTTCTAATAAGTTTAAATTGAAATTTTACCTTTTATGGACATTTTTACCTTTATAAAGCCTTTATTTACCTTTTTTTCTAAAAGTGTGCATCATCTTTGGAGTCAAATTCTTACATTTAATCAGTCAGTTATAATAATAATAGTACATTTACACTGTTACTAAACCAATTAAATCAGTATCAACAAAATTAATTTTTGTAGAAGTTGTATATGAAGTGGCATTTAGATGTATTTACACGTTAATGCAGCTCAGAAGGACATGGAATGCTTTAACCTGCGGTCACAAATTTGTAAATAATGTTCTGATATTTTAAACATGAAATGTTGAATACTGATATGTGAAATGATTAAAAAAATGAAAAGATACTTTAAATGTGAAATTAAATCTGCAAGAAGGTGGCAGTGATTCACTGTTAAGGGAGTCATTGTGATTGATCCGAATCATTTAAACATTTGATTCATTCAGGAATGAAACACCGTTTGGAATGATTTTTGTTGGTGAAATACAGCAAAAACAGCCAATATGGTGACTAAAACATAAGTCTCGTGATATTAACTGTGTTTGTTGAACTGAATCACATTTGTAACCAAATTGGCACTCTTCATGTAACAGAGTAAACAGAGTATCTGATGTAGAAGCTGTAAAGGCACAGCCTTGTTCTGGAAAAAGGGGTGGGAAGCAGCAGCTTATTTGCATTTAAAGAGACATGCATGAAAACTGCATTTGTCCTTGCACTCAAAATAGGCATTTTCAAAATGAAGATATACATGACAAGGCTCGAAATTAACTTTTTTACCTGGTAGCACTGGTGCTCCCAACTTCAAAAGTTAGGAGCACCAGTAAAAATTTAGGAGCACCCACCAACAATTAGTAAAATTTACTTGTCCAGGTAAAAAAAAAAAATGCCCTTTTTTCTTTGGCGTAAATGTAATCCATTCCAGTATCACTATTCTATGAGGTCTTACTTTGATTAGCATATTTGTGATATTTGCCTTAAACTTTTTAACTTCATGAAGGCCAATATTTTCTAACCTTACTAAATGTACGTGTCATTATATACGTCAGATTTGTACTTATCAATACATTTAGTTAGAATAATTAGACATATTAAATCAGTATCAACCAACTCCATTTTTCCAATACAGAGGAAAACAAATCCTAAGTGCATTTAAATGTCTTTACTGTTTAATGAAGATAAGAGGTTCCAAAAAATGCATTTGTGCAATAAAATTGCAAATGCATAATGTTATAAATTTAAAGTTTTAGTTTTTTAAACATATACATGTAAAATGTTGGTAAAATGCAACAATTTTTAAAATATGAAACCGAACCACCAATAGGTGGCGGTAAGAGACTGTCTTAATGAATAAGTCACGGATTCAACCCGTTCGTTCAAACGGTTATTCAGAATGGCTCGAAGATTCACGACTGTTCTGCTGCGCCTTTGCTTAGAACTATTTTCGATAGCAAAATGGTCAATGATGTGTCTAAAATGTAAGTCAGTTAATATTAACTACTAGTTTATTGAACTGCTGTTGCATAACATCAATGTCATATCGTAATGGTGCTTGTTAATGTAATGTAATGTTTCTTACCTATATATGTTATATGCAGTTCTTTTTCTACCACAGTATGTTTGTTTTTTTTTCTGTTTGCTGTTGCGCCTATTAGTTTTGAGCCTAACTGACGCAACCTTGATACTGTCCGTTTTCACCGTTTAATACAGTCAGAATCATCTCAAATTTCGGTGCTGCGCTAGTTATCGTTTGTTATTGATTTTTTGATCGGGTTACTGTCCGGTAGGGCAAGTAAAATTCTCTTTCACCAGTGCCATTATTTGTAACTTTAGGCAGTTTGCAAAAGAAATCTGTCAGTGTTCTTTTCATTTTCCCTCTTCTTCAGCCCTTTACATTTCCCGTAGTAGTTAGCAGAGTGATTGACAGCTAATATTAACCAATCTAAAATCTGCACGGCAGACCGGTCACCGTATCAGCATTCAGTACACAGAAGCCACATACTGTGAACGTTTTTAGAGAAATGAAAAGAACGACAACAGTTACATGTACTCGCACAAATGCTCCCAAATATATTTTGAGGTCGCATAGATAAAATTTTGGGAGCATATGCGACCAAAATGGTCGCAATTTCGAGCCCTGCATGATCTGTGGGGTATTTTGAGCTGAAACTTCACAGACTCATTCTGGGGACCCCTGAGATTTATATTACATCTTGTAAAAAGGGTTATCATTTCCATGACTGTCTACCTTGTTTCTCCCACTGAGCAAAGTGACGTTCATTTCCATGCATGTGATTCAGCCATTCACCAAGTGGCATTTCCAGCCATACTAATACTAGGATACAGGATGGTATAATCATTCCTAATGCTTCTGTAGATTACATGGCGAACCATACGGCCTGCAGAGGGGGAAATTACGTGTCACAGATTGCATTGTGCGAAGCCCCTAGTCCCGATTGGTGCGAGACAGGCTCCATTGCAACTAATCGGAAGCCTGTCTGCGTTCAAGCTCGTTAGGTTGATCAAATGCCCTCGTCTGCGGTCACGTACTGTCGAATCTCCTGCCAAAACTTCAGGCAAAGAGTGAGGGAAAGAAAGGAGGAGAGCAAAGAGATGGGAAAAAAGGCCAACTTCTTGGCGGCCCCCAGTGAAAATGCAAATTGAGCAAATGATCTCTAAAGTCAGAAACCGGCATTTCAGCCCTGTTCTATTTGAAGAGAGGAATGAGAGTGTCTTTCTCAGATGGCACAGTCTGGACGTGAGCGAGTTTTTATGAGCCTAACTGAGGAGGTACCGCTTGATGAAAGGAACATGGCTTTCAGATTTCTACCGCAGTGTGTGTTTGCTGCACAGACGTTTGAGGAAAGCTAAAAGGATGGACAGATTTGAATGTTTTTGGAATAATAATTGAAGCTTTTAAAAATGATTGGCCAGAGAGGTAAATGATTCAAATGCTGGTTTTATTACATTTACTGTTGCATTTTAAAGAGTTAGTTCACCCAAAAATGAACATTTTGTCATAACTCACTTTAGAGCTTCGTTCATCTTCGGAACACAAATTAAGATATTTTTGGTAAAAACCGAGAGCTTTCTGAGCCTGCATAGGTAGTAAGGACATCGTTAAAATTGTAAGTGACATCAGTGGTTCAACCTTAATTTTCTAAAGCTACGAGAATACTAAAACTAAAATAACGACTTTATTAAACAGTTTTCTTCTATGTCAGAGAGTGCGATAAGTGGATTAGATACAACAAGGTCCTGTTTCTTTTTACATCCATAAACTTACTGAAAAGACCTGTATTAGAGAGTGCAAGGCTGTCACAGCCGCTCGCTGCTTTGTCTCTGTAGTACCACATCCTGCTTCTTTTTTTCCTGCCTCTCTTTCTTACTCCTTGTAAAAAGTTTAGAAAATCTTGGCATCTGCTGCTTCTCGGTGGATGGTAAAAAAATAGAACCCATCAGAAATCATGTAGTCGTACAGTGTCTCCACTGTAGCTTGAGTTTTAACACTCATTAAGACACAGACCTCATATTCACGCTAATGAGAGCGTGCATATCAACAGGGTCAGTTTAAGCGAGAAGGGAAGAAGACGATAAAGAAATTAAGCAGTATAGAGCCGAACAGAGTCGCGCAGAGAAAAAGAAAGATTATTTTAAGGACGGGAAACAGCAAATGGGACAAGCAGGAAATGAAGGCAAAAGAGGAAGAACCAAAGAGACTAATGAAAGTGGCCTGAAGCATAGGGCAGAGAGCGGCACACAGAGACAAACGAGTGCACATTTTCACAAAGCAGTAATGAGAGCGCAGAGAAATCACTACCACACATACTCTAGCATGGCTCACCACTCACTCCTATACTGTACATTACAGCCACCATTCATCTCAAACCTCTCATTTGCTCTGGATGACTTTTTCTCGAAAATGTGACTTTGTCTCACAGTTCTGACTTTTTTTTCTCACAGTTCTGACTTTTTTCTCAGAACAGTATAATAAACTCGCAATTCTGACTTTTTTTTCACAAACGTGAGTTTGTATTTCGCAATTCTGACTTTTTTTCTCAGAAATGTGAAAAAAAAAATAGTAATTCTGACTTTTTTCTTGCAATGCGAGTTTGTATCTCACAATTCCGACTTTTTTATGGCAATACTGACTTTTTTTTTATTGGAACTGTGAAATAAAAACTCGCAATTCTGACTTTTTTCACTATTCTGACTTTTTTTTTCACAGAACTGTGAAATAAATGTGAGTTTGTATCTCACAATTTTGACAATTCTGACTTAAGAATTCAAAATTGCACATTTTTAACTGAATAAAAAATTTTAAAAAGTAACTCCGACTTTTTATCTCCCAATTAATTTTTTTTCTTGCAATTCTGATTTTTTTTTTTATTTCATGATACAAAAACTGACTTTATTTCATAGAATTGCAAGTTTATATCTAATGAACTGTGAAGAAAAGTCTTTCTTCTTTAACATCATACCTGTGAGTGGACCTTTTTTTTGTCTTGAGCCAGACATCACTTTGCTATGTCAAAGAAGCATCCTGGTAACCACTCAACAACACTCCAGCATCATGGATGAGAAGTCACTACTCTTATCATAATGCAAAAATCTAGTTTTCTCTTGCTGTCCTGGTCTTATTGCTTGGTAAAGATGATTTGATGTGTTGAATGTGTGCATCTCTGCCTAAATTTGCAGCCAAGACCTTTAGAAACTATTATGAGGAGACACAAACAACTGCAGTTGCGCATTTTCAGTGGAAAGTTAGTTTACGGATGAAGAAAGCGTCATGTCTGTGAGCTTCTTTATTGCAGTATTTTTGCTTAGCTGTTATCACTGGCTCTTTTCTTCTCCTCTCCCTTTCTCTCACTCTCCATCCTTTCTTGTTTGTAGAGATTGTCCTTGTTTAAAGTACTCATACATCACTCTCTCCCTCGCTGCTTGCTGAAGTGAACGAGTGTGCTTTGCACCTTGGTGAGGCTCTGTTTGTAATGCTGAAGTTTTTTTTGTTTGTTTGTTTGTTTGTTTTTGCGCACGGCGTGGCTGTAATATATGCCGTCATCAAAGATTGGAGACTGGTGCAGTAATCGCTGCTGATGTGATGATTAAACCACTCAGTCCAGAACCAGCCAGGAAAACTTATAGTAGTTTCTCAGCCGTACGTCTCCATACAGCATCCATACAGGTCAAAGCAAGGTCAAATGAATATAGAAAAGATTTTTCATCTTTTTTGCTCTTCTTTATGCATTTTGCATTTTTCTCTGCATTTAAATAAAAACAACTGTCAGGGTTTATATATATATATATATAAACATCAATTATATTTTAAAATATATTCAAATAGAAAACCATTATTTTAAACTGTAATAATCACAATCACAATAATTTCACAATATTACTGTGAAAATGTATATATAATGCTATAAATGCAGCCTTAATGAGCATAAGAGACTTCTTAAAAAAAAAAAAAAACAATCCAAGGCTTACTGATCCCAAACTTTAAAAACATAAATAAATAATAAACTAAACATTAAAAAGATAATTATGACATTTATCGTATTTTAGACTTTACATCTCACAATGTGACTTCATCTCAGAAAATATTCTACTTATTATTTATCATTATAGTTGTATTGTTATTGATTTACTGAAATCACATATGCAAAACATTAAGTACAAATTAGTGGAAAATAAAGTCACAATTGTGGCAAAATCACAAATGTGAGAAATAATATTGGGAAATTCTGGAAACAGACCTCCAGTGAGGCCGTATTTGAACAATTTACACTGCAAAAAACATGAACCGAATAAGATTCTACGTTTTGTTTTTCAGTCAAGTTGTTATGCTAATAATTTATAATTAGAATAAATATTAATAAATATAAGTAAATAAATAAAAAATAAATCAATATTTTTTCAAATGTATTAAAAATCTAAATCAAAGCATTTTTGCTTGTGACTTCCGAGGAAGTAGGAGAGGGACAGTCAGAGGTCGCATTAGTCTGATGAGTTTAAGTTGTTCAGGTAAAGTGTGCTGAGGTCGTGAAGCAGGGCAAAGCATTAATCAGAGGTGTAAAAAGTACTCAAAAATTTTACTCAGGTGAAAGTACAGATACTCTGTGAAAATTTTACTCAATTAAAAGTACAAGTATCTGTCCTAAAAACATAATTGAGTAAAAGTAAAAAAGTTACATTTTAAATTGTACTCAAGTATTTAAAAAGTAGTACTTTTTACTTTTCTGACAGACATACAGAAGTTTGGTTAAAACTAAACAAAATGCAATGGCACAGGTCAAACACGTATCTAGTGCAACAACAACTAAAATGCAGCACAGTGGAACACAGAAAAAAAAAAATACAAGGAAAGGGATTAAAAGGAAACTCCATACTTCTCACTGTCATGCCATCCCATATGACTTTCATTTATCAGATGAACACAAACAAAGAGCTTTAGAAAAAAAAAAATCTCTCTTCAAATGTATGTGATGTCCAAAAATGACAGGTGTATGGGATGTCAAAAAATGACACTTCAAAAACTACACAAAGTCAATATGACAGTAACTCAAGCAACCCCTGTTAATGAATCAGTGTCTTCTTAAATGAAACGCTAGGCATATGTAAGAAGAATACAAATACTAATATTTTAATCTTGATTGTCATGTTCATTTTTTTTGGGTCCTGTCCCCTTGCATTATATGGACTAAACATCTTTGCATTCTAGAAAGAATGCAAGAATGTGTTGAATTAATGAATTAATTTTCACTTTTTAGTTGTTTTTTTTGTAACATTTAATTAAAAAAAAACTTGTCATGTAATCAATTGTACTTGACTAAAGTACAAATCCCTGAAAATAATACTTAAGTACAGTAATCAAGTAAATTTACTCAAGCAATAAGTCAGTGTGACAGCTTCCCACCAGCCCCTGTGCCACATCACAGATCAGTGATTTAGTGCTGGAAAGGCTAGAAGAACAGTGGCGGCAATAAAAAGGGTAAGAGGTGACATGCCAAGGTGAGCTGAGCGTCTTCGTGTGCTCCTCTTTAATTTTTATCATGTTGTCATGCTGTCGCTTGCATCGCTCTCAGTCTTCCTCTCTCATTTCTTTGATGACTTCAGTGTCGGCATGACCCGTCCTCAAAGAGCTGCTAACTTTTATAAATGTTTTCATGAGAACTGTTTTTTTTTTTTTCTCTCTCCCTATCTCTCTCTCTCTCCCTCCCTCCCATCTCTCCTGCAGAAAACATGAAGGCACCTCTGCAAAGGTCACGGTCGCGGCAGAATATCAATTTCAACTCGACACGAGCACCCACTGCCAAGGAGCCTCATTACGAGAGCGAACCCCATCCGTCTGCAGCCCACAGGCCGACCCACCGGCCCGAGAGGGAGAAAGAAAAAGCCAGAGAGCGAGAGAAGGAAAAAGAGCAAACCTCGACCCTTTGCTCATCCAATGGTGACACGGACGTGGAGGCCTTGCTCGCCCGCCTGCGTGCCCTGTGATGACATCACCGCCTCTCGGGTTTGACCTCTGTAGTCACTCCGGTGACACGGACACAAAAAAGAAACACAAAGCTCGCAGTCACCTTTTGCTAATAAATGCCGTCGGGTTGCGCACATACGCGCAGAGGAAAAGTCTTAACAATTAACCTTTCCCATCCGTCTTCTCTGACCTTTTACCTTCAACAACAGGCTTGTTGTCCACAGGCGTGCGAGTCTTTGTGCTGGTCGGGTCTGGGATGAAAACTCGACGCTGTTTTTTATTAAGCAGCTAATTACTCAACGGTTTAGAGTGACCTTTGGGCCAAGCACTTGTCTTTTTTTAATGTCATAAACAGACCAATTATTACTCTTTAAAAGACTTCACGCTGCTCTTTAGGGCACTCATACATGCGTATTCCCACATAGACGTTTGAACGATAACAGTTCAAATTTGTATCTGCATTCAGACTAATTTTACCGCTTTCACATGATCAAACAAATGTTTTACCATCTTTAAAGGAAATCCTGGGTGTTAAGACTTGTATGGTGTAAAATAACATAATGTCTCTTACTAAAATATGTGGTAGAAAACCTATGAAAGACATGAAATGTCACATTGTTTTATACATATTTTGGACTATGAGGGGGTACCATTATTTTGATTTACATAAGATGGTTGCACTTGGTGAGCTACTGGCACTATCTGTTGCTTTTTTACCGCAACACAACTCTGAATAAGCAACTTGGAAAATAAAATACTGATATTATGCCACATTGTGTGGCTTTTGGTTGTAATTTTCAGACAAAGGGCAAAAAGCGAAGCAGCTTAGCTAGAAGAAGAACAGAAAAGAAGGGGAAGATGCCTGTGGACAAATAAAATTATGCCCTGATGCCTTTGAGGCTTTTTGTAGACCACAGCTACTGAATTTACAAACAATGTAAACTGAAGGAATTTTTCAGCGCTAATTTTATGCGATATCCAGAAATATTAAGACTCTTTGTGGGGTGAAACCTATGCTTATTTATCGCACCTATAAGCTCTTTCAGTAGCTGTGGCCATCGTTTCAGTATTTTATTTTCAGAGTTGTGTTGCGTTAAAAATAGCAACAGATGTGGCAGTAGCTCACCGACTGCAACCGTTTTACGTTATGAAAATAATGGTGCCCCCGTAGTCCAAAATATGTATATAACGATGCATATTTTTTAAATAACACAAATTTTCCATTGCTTTTCTACTACGTATTTCAGTAAGAAACATCATTTGTTGCACTAAGCTATACAAGTCTTAATACCCAGGAATCCCTTTAATAACAGCTATATCTTAAAATGTTTATTCTAAATATAAATCACTTCTTTTTCAGTGTGAATCTTATTGACCTTTGTTTGTATTCATTTATGTAATCAAATTAATTCTAAAAAGTTTTAATATGCATGGATATCTCTATACTTAAAAACAATTACTTGTGTACTCACTGTTTTTCTATTTTTGAGATTAAAAAAAAATAAAATGTATTAGTTGGGCTTCGTTTCCCTCAAGAGAGATGGTACTATGCAAGAGCAGCGGTTCTGTATTAGGGGAGCCGCTGACAGCAGATCCCTGAGTGCCAGGAGTATTTGTACTACTTAGCAAACCTCAGTGATATAATGCACACTCCTTCTCTGCACATTTGTTCTCGGATTTGCTGCTTTTTCTAAATACGTTTCCTTTTTTTGTGTGTTTCCTCTTTTGTGTTTGTCTGTCTCATTGTGTGCACGTGTTTTTTCGTTGTATAATTGGCAAGTTTTCACATTCCTCCTCATGATGTTTTCTGTTTTGCTATTCCTGATGTGATTTTCCTCTTTACTGCTCTCAATCAGGCGTGACATCAGAATGAGATTACCTGTGAAATCACATCTCGTTCTCCTTCTCTGTCTCTCTCGTTTCTCCCTGGACCTCCTCTCATCACTTTTTTGATTCTTTGAAACAACATTCCTGTTATTGGATAGACATTATTGCAGTGACATCCTTTGGTAAAATGTTCAAATAAAATAAGGAGAAGAAAAATGATGCAGAGAACTCAGTCTTTTGTTTACTTCGAAACAGACGAATGCCAATTCCTTTCTGTCCTTTTTTTTTTTTTTTTTTTTTTTTTTACATTTCGTTCCACTTACTCTCTCAGTCAGTTTCCCTCATTAAAAGGGTGCATATGTTCTCGCGCATCTTCTCGTTCATTCAAAAATCTCATTTTATGCACGGTTACCTAAGAGCCGGAGTGAGGTTAGGGAGGGAGGTTGGCACCTCCTGGAGAGATGAAAGCCTCTGCTACCCACAATCACAGCGTTTATTGTATTGTAAATAATAATTAATGCTGTTTCCTAAGGTGTCTGTTCTAGTTTCATTAATCCAGTGGAAATGGGGGAGGTAGGTTTGCCCCTTCACAGCACCAGGGTGCTGGTGTTATTTAGATTTTAGGAATGCTAGTTGTTTTAAATAAAGGAATGATATTATCTGATAATGGTATTATCTTAATTGAGCACACTGGTTTGTAATGCAAACAGTTTTACCGTTTACTGCACATTGTTATTCTTCTCATCATTTCCTTATAGCGGCTAATGAACCAGAAGTCTCGCCCATAGGCTAAAGAAAAAGGTGGATAATCTATCAAAATAATAATAATAATAATAGAAGACCCTGAGAAATATTGTACAAAATAGTAATTTTTAATTAGAACTATTTTGACACACATTTTCAAAATGTATTGTGGTGGCTGTTGTTTTTGTTTTCCACAGAGATTGCATGCCCATCTTCCTGAAGATACATGGATAATTGACATGACATGTCAAGCAGTGACAGCAGTTGCCCACAATGTGACATGGCATACTCTGTTTTTATTATTTTATTTATGGGGGGGAGGGGTCAAAAGCCCACATCCCTTATTTTTACACTGTTGTTCAAAAGGTGTTCAATAAAATTGACTTTTATTAGACGTTATTTTATTATTGTTATTAAAGTAATATTTTTATTCAGCAAGGTGCCATTAAAATGCTCAAAAGTGGTAGTAAATACTCTGACTTCTATTTCAAATAAATGCTGTTCTTTTGAGCTTTACAAAGTTTTGTTCTTCAGAGGATCCTGCACAAA
Source organism: Cirrhinus molitorella (assembly GCA_033026305.1). NCBI lineage: Eukaryota > Metazoa > Chordata > Actinopteri > Cypriniformes > Cyprinidae > Cirrhinus > Cirrhinus molitorella. Next base: position 5,274,168 of record CM065137.1, on the reverse strand, counting down.
TGAGTCATAGTTCCCATAAAAATGTTAAGTAGTTAATGATGCTGCTTTGCCATCGCAGGAATAAATTTGTACAATATTTTCAAATTATTCAAACAATTACACTGCCAGTCAAAAGTTTTTATTTTTTTTAAAGATTTTATTTATTATTATTTTATTTTATTTTTTTATCCTTTGCTCACTAAGCCTGCATTTATTTGATCCAAAGTACAGCAAAAATATTTTAACTATTTAAAATGACAGTTTTCTTTTTGAATCTATTTTGTATAAATGTAATTTATTCATGTGATTTCAAGACTGAATTTTAGCATCATTACTTTAGTCACATGATTCTTCAGAAATCATTCCTGTATAATCAAGTATTCTTGCTGCTCAAAAAACATTTGTTGAAAACAGTAGTATATTTAAGTATATTTTTTTCAGGTTTCTGTGATGAATAGAAAGTTCAGATGAACAGCTTTTATCTGAAATACAAATCTTTTGTAACATTATAAATGCCTTTATCATCACTCTTGATCAATTTAAAGCATCCTTGCTAAATAAAATAATTTCTTTCCCCTCACAAAAAAAAATATATATATTTACTGACTCCAAGCTTTTGAATGGTGTAGTGTATAATGTTACAAAAGCTTTTATTTCAGATAAATGCTGATCTTTGGATCTTTCTATTCATCAAAGAATCCTGAAAAAAAAAAAACTTAACTGTTTTACTCAACTGGGCATATTGTTACCTACATTTAGTCCTACATACTTGTCAGTTTGCTCTCACTATTTTTTGCAACTGAGCTCAAGTATTTGTGAATTGCTCTAAGCCACAGGTTGGATTCACAAATAGATGACATAAAAGATAACATCACTCAGCGGTCGAATTGAATGAGTCTAAAAAGAGACCATATTGGTATTCTTTGAAACCGATAACCCAGAAAACAACATAATTGACAATAATCCCCCTCACCAAACTTCTGTTTAAATACCCTATGTACATTCAGCAGACTTCTGCAGCCTAAACCGACCCTACAGTTACCAGAGAATAAAAGCCAATCACAACAACAGGCCCTGTCAGTTTAGTTTGAATAGTTCTTAATGGTGAAATTAAATCATATCCGTTTGCATCCATGTCCAAGTCACACATCCACTTTCCATAGAATGGCAAATCCTCTTCTCCACGCTTTTTATTTGTGTGTAGTCGTACGAAACGTGGGGCTCTCTGCGGGCGGTGTGCCACGCTGCCCTTAGCGGGATCACAGCTCCGATCAGCACCATGGACAGCTCCAGCAAAAGCAATGCTAATGAAGCACGGCCTTCCTCGTTTCCCTCTGTACTAGCATCAGACAGGCACTCACTCTCGCCATCTCCCCTCTAAATGATCCACTGCCGCCGCGAGCGTAACCCCGAGAGAGGATGTTCTATGCTTCTGTGTTCTTTGCTCTCTGCTTCTTTATTTTTTTATGAACTGCCTCTTTCTCTCTCGCTCGTCTGCTCTCGCCCTACTCCAAAAAGACAGGAACACAAGAAATCACCCAATCCCGTTGCCTTTTTTCATAGCTTAATAGGACACAACCGGAGAGGCAGAAGATATGGAATTCTGTTGAATGTAGTTCTGCCCGAGTAGCGTCAAAAAACTAGCCTATGTAGCAAACAAGATCGTTTCCTTCTTATTTAATTCCTACTGTCAGCCGACCGCAAGATCAGAAGGGGTTAAAGGGTCAAAACATTGATACTTCTCAGTCAGGCCAACTGAGAACAAAGGCTTTTATGTGTAGATATGTTTTATACTTCTTTGTTAATTATCCTTCAAATGACTTGAAATGGCTTTTTATTGTCATTATTACAGTATGTACTTTTTTTTTCCCCACTGTGTTTGTGTGCTTTTTATGACAACCGTTTCTATTATTCTCTCCGCTATCTCGGCTGTTGGATGTGAATCTACTTGACAGACGGTCCTCAATAACAATGTGAAGGTCTGGCTGTTCTCTAACTGTAGCAAGCAGGATGAACACAGACTGTCCAACTAGAGAACGAGAAACAGACATCTGTTGGTTTTTGAACATGCGTTGATGCATCTCAAGCTGCCATCGCAAAAGCCGTTCCTCCAGGCAACAACAAAACGAGATCGGGGAAGGTGGGGGGAGATGCATTTTCTTTATTGAACAGTTGTGCGGTTGTGTGTATAATTTAAAGGGAAACAAAGCATATTGTGTGGCAGATTGCAGTCTGCTCGGGTTTAATTGGAGATGGGGAGAGTGAGGCAGATGTGAGTTAAACTCTGATTACTAGGGTGAATCCTCACCCCACACCCATGCAAGAGGGATGGTCGAAAATATTGATCAAATCCAAAAGCAAAAAGCAAAAGTTAGCTGGTAGTTATCTAGTGTTCCATCTCGTTCCATCTATTTACCATTAAATCTCAAGGCTTTTTTGAACTTTTTCAAAGCTTTCAAAGAAGACTGGCATTAAAAAAAAATACACAAAAACTAAAAAAAAAAAAAAAAAAAAGGTTAGTTCTTCCAAAATTTGGCATTAAATACTCACCCTCATGTCGTTCCAAACCCGTAAGACCTTCGTTCATCTTCGGAAAATGGTAAGATATTTTTGATGAAATACAAGAGCTTTCTGACCCTGTGTAGACAGTAATGCACCATATGCATGTGTTGTGGTATTCTTTCAAAGACTGACATGGAATAGAAAGAAATGAGAATTTTAGTTTTCTTTGTGCACAAAAAGTATTCTTAAAATACTTAAATAAAATTAAGGTTGAACTACTGGACTATCACATGGACTATTTTACTGATGTCCTTACTACTTTTCTGGTCCTTGTATTTGTTGTTTCGATTTTTTGTCTCGAAGATGAATGAAGGTATTAAGGGTTTGGAACGACATGAGGGTGAGTAATTAATGACAGAATTATCATTTTTAGGTGAAATATCCCTTTAAATCTACTCCATTACCATCAGATTTGAATTGCAGTTAGGAAATTGTACATTGGTAGCCAAAATTAGAACACTAGTAGATAAAACTACTGTTTTAAGCCATGAAGAAACAGAACAAACTGAGACAGACTAAATCCAGAAGACCTGTGGCAACCTCTCCAAAATGCTTTAAGAGACCTACCTGAAAAACTATGCGTTAGTGCACCTAGGGCAAAAGCTGCTTTAAACGCAAAGGATGGTCACACCAAATGTCAATTTAATTTGGTTAGATCTCTGTGTGGAGCACTGGCTGTTGTCAGACTCCTTGTGCAAACAAAAATCTCACTGGATTATTACAATTAATGGCAAAATGAATATTTGGAAATAAAAACATATTTCCTGACACTACAACAAAAGCTAGAAATAACTGACTTAAAAGTGAGGACACGAAGGTTTTTTTATCAGTCCACCTGGAAACAAAGTTCTGCTTACAAGACAACGTTTTGACACAGTGAGCACTTCTGAGGATGTAAACTTCGGTACTGGATTTTGGCACAGTCTACCTGTCGACGTTTACATATATTCAAATGAGAAATTATGCCGTATTTCTTGATAAGTTGCATATTATCTGTTCTTTCTTTCCTCACCAGGTAATGTGTGTGTGTGTGTGTTTATTTAATTACAGCGTGGTGGAGTGTAGTCGCCTCTTCATCCGCTACACTAACAGGAACTTCAGTCCAGGAAAACTGTGGAAATTACTCCTGACAAAACAAAGTAGCTCACCTCTCTCAATTCACCAGATTAAGAGAGACTGCCCTCCAAAGTGGACGACTCCTGGAGACTCACTCTCTCTCCTCCTCCATTTCACACTCTCTCTCTCACACACAGACACACACACTCCCTCTTCTCATCCTAATCGTGAAGCGCCCATCGAGTACATGTCCCTGGAAACAAAATTCAGTTCCTAATAATACTTTAGTCCTTCTTGGTTTGGAAGAGGTCTTCTGTCGGGTATTGTAACAAGTCTGCAGGGAGTTTTGTTCTTGTGGGAGCCAAAAGCAGACAGAAGGCTTGGCACTTTTTGCCATATCTCTATCTCCACGCTCTGCCAGACATCCTGAGCTTAAGTGTGCTGCACTGATCTTTTTCCTCTCACAGAGAGTCTCCTTTTTCTCTATTTGCGTCTGTTGTCCCAAATCCTTTCTCACAAATCATTTTCCACCCAGCACTTTGACCTTCTCTCTTCCCGGGGTTTTCGTCTCACTTGTCTCTTTCACATCACGCCTTGCGGATCCTTTTCACCAAAAATGGAAAGAGTTTGCACCTTCTCTTGTTCCTTCTCACTCTTTTTCTCCTTGCTTGACTCCAGTAAGGTTTTCACCTTGAAATGGCACTTGTGTCCGTTTCTGGCGGTCTTACTGTAAGGGGCAACCGAATCCATCGGAGGCTTTCGCCAAGCAGAGCAGCTGAGTCACCTGCTCCGACGTGATTGTGTTGGATTGGGGATAATCCAGCACCTTCTCTTTTCTCAACAGTTCCTGGTCTATTTCTATCTCAAGGACAGGCCCTTTGAGAAAAGATGGCCTCAATCGCTGATAGAGGCCATGGTGTTCTTTAAGAAAAAAAGCTTTTTTGGGCTTTTAAGCAATGAACCAAGTTTAAAGAAGTCTTAGGTAAGGAAACAAACTCTTAAGCTCCTTTTTAACCTGAATGCCTATTATTGGTTCATGCAAATCCCTAGCCTTGGCTGTGGTAAAATCTCTCCAGTTGTTGCTGTGCATGAAAACAACAGCAAATTAGACCTTACAAAGTGTCCTCAAAGGAAGAGGCTTCTTCAGATGTGGTTAAAAGCAGCTCAGAGGTGAGAATGAGTACAAATAGAAAAGAGAAAGTGTTGCACCATCGTCTGCGAACTGTTAGGACCTTCTCAGAAACCGCAGCATATAAATAGACTCGACTGTGGCCACTGTGTGAGTCAGTGGCTGTCAGCAAAGCTTAAGTTTGAGGGCGGATGTTGGGGAGGAGGGTGGTTGTCCTTTTCTATGCTTTTCCAGACGGAAAGATAATCATTCTTCCTCAGGGTTTGGACTGTGAGAAGGGGTTTCTGTCCGGTTTGGGGTGCTGGCGGAGAATTCCAGGGTGTTTTTGGCCTGGAAGCCCTGACTCTGCAAGGTCAAATCACCATGAGTGAGTCTGTGATGATGTGCAGGAAGGACAATGCCCGGAGCGCATGTGATGGAACCGGGCCAGCGTGCCACCACGTGCTGCCAGCATGACAGACAGGGCGCAACGTCATCTGCAAACGAGGCCCTGGAACAAAATGACAGTTAACAGCCTTACATGTTAACACTCTTGGTCTTTTGTAGAATTTATGTGCTTCTTTTGCCCTTATTTATAGGATGCAGAGAAATGTGTAAAGAGAAATACAGTGGGAGGAATTTGATCAGCAGATGACCACCACCAGACTCGAACCTGCAATGGTATGAGCTAATATGTACAGTTGGGGTCAAAAGTGTACATCCCTCTTTCACAATCTGCAAAATGTTAATTATTTTACCCAAATAAGATGGATCATACAAAATGCATGTTATTGTTTATTTAGTATTTCACATAAATTATGTTTACATATAGTCCACAAAAGAAAATAATAGTATACTTTATAAAAATGACCCTGTTCAAAAGTTTACATACACTTAGTTCTTAATACTGTTGTTGTTGTTGTTTTAAGTAGTAGTTGTTCAAAAGTCCCTTGTTTGTCCTGAACAGTTAAACTGCTCACTGTTCTTCAGATCCTTCAGGTCTCACAAATTCTTTGGTTTTCCAGCATTTTTGTGTACTTAAAACCCTTTCCAACAATGACTGTATGATTTTTGAGATCCATCTTTTCACACAGATGTCAACTGAGGGACTCATATGCAACTAACAGAAGGTTCAAACACTCACTAAGTTGGGGTGTGAAAACTTTTGAACAGAATGAAGATGTGTATATTTTTCTTATTTTGCCTAAATATCATATATATCTATACATATATATATATATATATATATATATATATATATACATATATACATATATATACATAAATATACATACATACATATTTTTTTCATTTAGTATTGCCTGCAGAAGATGTTTCCCAGAAGACAAAATAAGTTACATTTACCCTGGTCTTCAAATTCAAAAAGTTTTTTTATTTATTATTTTTCTCTTGTGGACTATATGTAAACATCTTTTATGTGAAATATCTTATTCAGGTCAGTAATAAATAAAAAATAACATGCATTTTGTATGATCCCTCTTATTTTGCAGATTATGAAAGGGGCATGCAAACTTTTGACCAACTTTATAGCGTTAGTATTTTTTCATATACAGGTCCTTCTCAAAAAATTAGCATATTGTGATAAAGTTCATTATTTTCTGTAATGTACTGATAAACATTAGACTTTCATATATTTTAGATTCATTACACACAACTCGAAGTAGTTCAAGCCTTTTATTGTTTTAATACAGCTCATGAAAACCCAAAATTCCTATCTCAAAAAATTTGCATATCATGAAAAGGTTCTCTAAACGAGCTATTAACCTAATCATCTGAATCAACTAATTAACTCTAAACACCTGCAAAAGATTCCTGAGGCTTTTAAAAACTCCCAGCCTGGTTCATTACTCAAAACCGCAATCATGGGTAAGACTGCCGACCTGACTGCTGTCCAGAAGGCCATCATTGACACCCTCAAGCAAGAGGTCTGTGGGAAGGAAAAAGTGTGGCAGAAAACGCTGCACAACGAGAAGAGGTGACCGGACCCTGAGGAAGATTGTGGAGAAGGACCGATTCCAGACCTTGGGGGACCTGCGGAAGCAGTGGACTGAGTCTGGAGTAGAAACATCCAGAGCCACCGTGTACAGGCGTGTGCAGGAAATGGGCTACAGGTGCCGCGTTCCCCAGGTCAAGCCACTTTTGAACCAGAAACAGCGGCAGAAGCGCCTGACCTGGGCTACAGAGAAGCAGCACTGGACTGTTGCTCAGTGGTCCAAAGTACTTTTTTCGGATGAAAGCAAATTTTGCATGTCATTCGGAAATCAAGGTGCCAGAGTCTGGAGGAAGACTGGGGAGAGGGAAATGCCAAAATGCCTGAAGTCCAGTGTCAAGTACCCACAGTCAGTGATGGTCTGGGGTGCCATGTCAGCTGCTGGTGTTGGTCCACTGTGTTTTATCAAGGGCAGGGTCAATGCAGCTAGCTATCAGGAGATTTTGGAGCACTTCATGCTTCCATCTGCTGAAAAGCTTTATGGAGATGAAGATTTCATTTTTCAGCACGACCTGGCACCTGCTCACAGTGCCAAAACCACTGGTAAATGGTTTACTGACCATGGTATTACTGTGCTCAATTGGCCTGCCAACTCTCCTGACCTGAACCCCATAGAGAATCTGGGATATTGTGAAGAGAAAATTGAGAGACGCAAGACCCAACACTCTGGATGAGCTTAAGGCCACTATCTAAGCATCCTGGGCCTCCATAACACCTCAGCAGTGCCACAGGCTGATTGCCTCCATGCCACGCCGCATTGAAGCAGTCATTTCTGCAAAAGGATTCCCGACCAAGTATTGAGTGCATAACTGAACATAATTATTTGAAGGTTGACTTTTTTTGTATTAAAAACTTTTCTTTTATTGGTCGGATGAAATATGCTAATTTTTTGAGATAGGAATTTTGGGTTTTCATGAGCTGTATGCCAAAATCATCAATATTAAAACAATAAAAGGCTTGAACTACTTCGAGTTGTGTGTAATGAATCTAAAATATATGAAAGTCTAATGTTTATCAGTACATTACAGAAAATAATGAACTTTATCACAATATGCTAATTTTTTGAGAAGGACCTGTATATATATATATATATATATATATATATTTATTCATATATCATATATATATAAACAAAACAAAACAACTATGAAACTGCAAGAGTAAAATATATATATATATATTTTACTCTTGCAGTTTCATAGTTTTGTTTTGTTTTCAGATGCTACATATGTAATAGGGCTAGGTAAAAAAAAAAAAAAAAAAAAATTATATATATAAACTTCTCGTTTTTACTCAATTCCTATTTTTACGCAATATTGATTCTTAAATTCCAGTTAATCTGTTTTTCAGTTAATTAATGGAATATTGTAGCACACCTCCTAATAAATTCGCAATAAGCTTTGTGCTTTACTTTTGGTGAAACAAAATTTCAGTATGAAATAAACACAAATTAACATCCGAAGGTATGATAAAAGAGAGTACAACTTACCAAAATTTGCATTTTGTCTCATGTATTTCAACTGGAAAGTGTCAAAAACAGCTTGTAAATAATGTCACATAAAGTCACATTTAACTCAGGAAAAAATAAAAAAATTCAGTGACCATAAACTCATTATTCAGCTAGAAAAATTAACTCTGGAGCAGAGCATTTTGCTAAATATATGCAGCATATAACATGTTCATTATAATTTTTTCTGTTCTTCATTGTTTAATTTATATTTGAATAAATCTATCAAGTTTTTATGACAGACACTATTTAAATGTTTATATTTCAAAATATAGATTGAAGTAGATAATAATTATGTAATTATAACTTTATTATTATAAAAACTGCAATGCAATTTAAGTATTTGAATATACAAATCAGTTAGTTTAATATTCAGTATTATACTAATGTAATACCTACTGACTCTCATTTATATTTTACAGCATTAGTTGAGAGATTTTTTTTTTTTTTTTTTTACCATGAGAATATTTGGCATGATATATATCCGAAATAATAAATTGATTTGAATTGCAAGCTTGTGAATCAGAATAGAGGTGTGAAATTTATGTCAAAACCCAGATGTAATATTTAATATAAAATATGTCATTATATGATTTATTAAGTAAATATTTTTTTAAAAGACTAGAATTTAAAAGTTTGTGGTCAGTAAGCAGTCATTACTCCAGTCAGAAATCCTTCTCATTGTTGAAAATACTTTTTTCGGAACTCTCATGAATAGAAAGTTCAAAATAACATTTATTTGAAATTATTATTTTAAATCTTTTGTAAATCTACTGAGTGCCCCTCTTGAAAAATAAGGTGCGTAATGTACTTGTAGAATGAAAATGTAAGGTTAAAAGGTTTTCCCTCTGAGGAAAGAATTCTGTGTGTACATATGCATTTAAAGTACTTTATAATCACTTTATGCCATTATATTTGGGTAATTGAAGAAGCACAAAGACAGAATCTGAAATTACAGACTGGGTTCATTCATGTTTAATCTACCTCAGCAAAAAGCTCTTTATGATTATGGTTTATAAAAGCTCAGACTGAGAGAATAACTCGAAGATTGTGTTTGGAGCAGAGTGCAAGTACAAAGTGGCAGCCTTTGATCTCCATGGCAGCAGTGACAGCAACTGGGCGGGCGGAACCACGCGGAGGGTCTTCCGGGATTCATTATCCTGTTTGTGAGTCTTTTTAATGACGGGGGAGGTCCCTGCCCTCACCAAGAGTCACAACAGAGAGCCGTTTATGCACACATCTGAACAGACGAGCTGTGAACATTCTCTAATTACTGTTTAAGATCCATTAAAACTATTTCCTTCATTCAGACTTTTCATGGCAATTATGTTTGAGGTAATATTGAAACAATCAGCGCTCATAAAATAACAACAAAAAACGCTTGATGAACTCCAGAGACAAAAACAACTGACTGTTCGGCTTAAGCGTTTTGTCATTGTATTCTTCATTTAGTGCTGCAAAGCGACAGTTCCACATTATTATATTGTATTTTAATTAAACTGTCCAGAGATCACATTCCAGGCCAAAGAATGAATGTGGCAGATCATCTACCGATGATAAATACTTCACATCAGTAAAATGATTAATCAATCTGTGGTGGCGAATGCCTTGTTTAATACTGAAGCTATAGAGTTAGGATCATGTCAATTGGCTTGTTCCTTAAAATGTTACACAATAGGAAAATTTAATTATCTCTTAAGCCGGGGGCTGCTTTTTTTCACTCCCTGGAACAAGTGTTTTTTTGTTTTTTTTCATCAAGGGCAAAACTTGTTCACTAGTGGGCTTTGCCTTATATGTATGTATATATATATATATATATATACACACATACATACATATACAGTGCTGCTTGAAAGTTTGTGAACCCTTTAGAATTTTCTATATTTCTGCATAAATATGACCCAAAACATCATCACATTTCAATGTAAGTCCTGAAAGTAGGCAAGGAGAACCCAATCAAACAAGTGAGAGAATATTTTCTTTGTCATTTATTAGTTGAGAAAAATGACAGAGTGTTACATATGTGCGTTGCAAAAGTATGTGAATCTCTTGGATTAGCAGTTTAGTTTAAAAATGAAATTAGAACCCATCTTTGCAGATGTGTTTTTAGTCAGTGCAATGACTATCAAATGTCAGTATGTGACCTGTTTTATTCAAAGAACAGGGATCTATCAATGTCTGATCATGTTTGTAGAAGTGAATCATGTCACAAACAAAGGAGATTACTGAGGACAGAAAAGAAAAGGTTACAAAACCATCCCTAAAGAGTTTGGACTCCAGAAAACGGAGGAAATTCAAGACCACTGTTACCTTCCCGAGAAGTGGCCGACCAACAAAGATCACTCCAAAGCAGAATGTGTCATAGTCTGCAAGGTTGCAAAAGTTCCCAGGGTAATTTCTAAGCAACTAAAGGCCTTTTTCACATTGGCTAATGTTAATGTTCATGAGCACACCATAGGAGAACACTGAACAACCATGGTGTGCATTGCAGAGTTGCAAGAAGAAAGCCACTGTTCTTCAAAAAGAAAATTGCTTACTAAGGATCATGTGGACAAGCCAGAGCCAGACTATTGGAGAAAGGTTTAATGGATGGCTGAAACCAAAATAGAACTTATTGGTTTAAATGAGAAACTATTATGTTCTGACACACTGCATTCCAACTTAAGAATCTTATCCCATCTTAGTATCATGGCTTAGGCCTGTTTTGCTGCATCTTGGTCAGGAGAGCCTGCCATTGCTGGAACAATGAATTCTAAATTATACCAGAAAATTCTAAAAAAAAAAAAAAAAAAAAAAAAAAAAAACTAGCTTGTTCATATGATATGTAACAATCATTGTAAATCACATACTTGAACATGTAATTAGTGTTTATGTCAAAGCTTGCTTGAGTTTGTTTCCATTTAAAGGTGGCTTGTCAGTGAGGATGTCAGAATGTTGCATTTAAATATGTAAATTCAATGCTGTCAGCTGTGACTGGGATGTATATGGTACAGCCTGACATATAAAAGCATTGATGTTGCACAGATTTGGTTTCCCAATGATCTCACTGGGTTATATCACACATTCTGACAGGCAATGAATGTAAAGGACAGAGAAAGAAAAAAAAAGCTACTCTTTCTGGATCTGACTTCAGCCGTTCAAGATATTCCTGCTGATGATTTTGCACCACGTTAAACAAGCCTGGACATGTTTTAGGACATGTCGTCAAATATAGGTATGTATCTCACTTTCAGTCACACTGTCTCACTCTCCCCTTCCTCATTTCCTTCAGCTCTCTCTCCCCTCGTGTCCTCTGAGACAGCGGTGTGATGCAATGTGAAGTAGAAATGGTGACTCTTTGACCTTGTGTTAAGTCTTCAGACTGAGAATGAGAAAGGTTGTAAAAAATGTTGTATTACCTCATTCTGTTCTACCGCTCTCTGTCTCTCTCTGCACTTTGTAGGGTTGAGGTGTAAATCTACTTATCGTGTTAAACCAGGCCTGTTTGTATGATGCTGCCCCGAACACCTGACTCTCTGAATCCCGACTGACATCACGTCTTAACCCCAAAAGGCTCTGCTTCAACCAAGTTCCTACCTCACACACACCCTGAGGTTTGCTCATCCTGCCATATTCTGTTTTATCTCATCTCAAAAACAATATATTGCTTCATGTTTTAAAGAAATACTTCACCCCATGATTCTTTACTCAGAACCTATATGCAGTTTTTAACATGGAAGACAAAAGAAGACATTGGACAAGTTCATATTGTCTAAAATAAAGAAATAGTCTATATGAGAGGTTTTTGTGGTCTGGCAACCTCAAAAGGCTGCAAATACATGGTTAAAAAAAAAAAAAATGAAAGATGATAATAATAAAGTAAATAACCATCACTTAAAATCACAGAATTTGACATTGGGTGTTGTTTCATTCTGCTATCTAAAGAGTGAAAATCATGGGATTAATTATTTTATTCTATTGATTGTCATATGGTTACTATCTAATAATACAGTAATAGTGTGTAGAAAAGAATACAATGTCAACTTAAAAGGAAAAAAAAATTCCAGATAATGTTTTGCACCCAATATTTTCTGTTTACCGTTTCAGTTAATTGGTCTTTGCATATGAACATTTATACTTAATTTTTTTAGGGTCCTGTTTGGTTTCAATTTTCAGTTATTTCTTAGACAAACTTATCATATAACTTATGAAAACTAAAATTGTGTGCAGAATCTACAAAATGTTAATTATTTTAGCAAAATAAGTGGGGTCATACCAAATGCATGTTATTGTTAATTTAGCACTGACCTGAATAAGATAAAAGATGTTAACAAATAGTCCACAAGAAAAAATAATAGTTGAATTTATAAAGATAACACTGTTCGAAATTTACATGCACTTGTTTCCTAATACTGTGATGTTACCTGGATAATCCATCTGGTTTGTTGTTGTTGTTGTTGTTGTTGTTTTTTGTGATAGTTGTTCATGAGTACCTTGTTGGGCCTGATCAGTTAAACTGGCTGCTGTTCTTCAGAAAAATCCTTCAGGTCCCACACGTTCTTTGGTTTTCCAGCATCTATTACGTATTTAAACACTTTCCACCAATGACTGTCTAATTTTGAGATCCATCTTTTCACACTGTGGACAACTACACATGCAACTACCATATTACAAAAGGTTCAACCGGTCATCGATGCTCCAGAAGAAAAACGATGCATTTAGAGCCAAAACTGTTGAACAAAATGCATATGTGTAAATTTTTCCTATTTTGCCTAAATAACATTTTTTTTTTTTCATTTAGTACTGCTCTTCAGAAGCTACATAAGATAGTTTCCCAGAAGACAAAAGAAGACAAAATAACTTCATTTTACCCTGATTTCCAAATTCCAAAAATTACAATTTACAAAAATTACATTTTACTTATTAAAATCTGTTGTATTATTTAGATTTTAATTATTAATGCGTAGCTTTTCCTTTTGGAGCATCATTGAGTGTTTAAAATTTTTTTAATAATTGCGTGTCCCGTGGTGTAAAAAGATGGATCTCAAAACCATTCAGTCATTATTACAAAGGGTTCAAATACGCAAAAGATGCTGGGAAACCAAATAATTTGTGGGACTCAAATGATTTTTTTTTGAAGAACAGCACCAGTTTAACATTCAGGACAAACAAGGGACTCATGAACAACTATGCCAAAAAAGAATAATAATAATAATAATAATAATAATAAAAACACTATTTAACTATTATATTCTCATGTGGACTATATGTAAATGTCTTCTATGTGAAATATCTTATTTCCTACTTTTTTTTTTCTTGTTTTCCAGCTTGGGAGTCATGTATGGATTGTCATTATATAGGGAAAAAAGTATATTCTTTAAATGTCTTCATTTTGTGTTGCATGTGACAATGCATGTTGAATTTGACCAATGTATTATTTTCGTCTTAAAATAGACTATGCATATTTCTTTAATCAGGAATGGTTAGGTCTCAAAGATTTATTTCCAAGTGACATTCTTCCACTGTGCACAGAGGTGCTTTTGTTTACATTCTCTAAAACATGTCACTGCTATTAGCATCACACAAACCTGAAGAGTTTTGAAATAACTTGGTGTTTGTGTACCCACACTATATTATTTTTATTAAACAGCCACAAACTGACACATAAAAAACAGTGAGGAGGAACTTCTCATTAGCTGACTGTGGAGAAAAAAAAGTTTTTTTTTTTTTTTTCTTCCAGCAAGCGGCATAAAGAAACAGAGCAACAGATCAGAGAATGTAAAAAAAAAAAAGTCCTCTGTTGCTGTTATTCACCGCTGTGGCAACCCCTAATCTAAATAACAGTCACTGTGACAAACTGCATATCAAATCACTGCACCACCTACTCTACTTGCCCCCAAAGTTTATAGATACTCTTAATATTTAACAGACATAATTTGCCAAGAGCTCTGGATTAGTGAAAAACGCACAGAGAACGGAGCGGCGGCATAAAATCCAAACACACATTACAGACGTTACGATGATGTTTTTCTTTTTTACATGTGCAGAGAAACAGTTGCTATGGAAGGAGCTTAATGAGGGGGAATTAAGATGGAGAGGAAGGAGCAGGCCACAGGGCTAGTTTTAGAAAAACAAGTCGAAGAGATGTCTGATCTAATTTATGAACCCCGAGTGTCATTTCAAAATCCTCTCTCTCTCTCTCTCTCTCTCTCTCTCTCTCTCTCTCTTTCTCTCTCTTTCTCTCTCTTAGCTGCTATGTAAAACAAGAGATGAATAAACAAATCTGCCTCATTAATATGTATAACCATACATGTCTACGGCAGTAGCGGGAAGTCAACAATGCTTTGTATAGGGAGAATATTTTCAGCTGTCGCCGTTAAATGCACTATCAGCAGTATAGCATATTTGATGCATTTGAAATATTACTTGCCGCAACAAGGTTATTACGAGGATTTCGTTCAGCATTATAACATGCAAAACATGTCGCGTTTACTACAGCATGTAATCTCTCTGTTCGAGGCTATAATATTCACATTTTCTCAGGTTAAGTAAATGATACATTACAGCCTGGAATTCTCATTTTGTTTTTTATGTTTTAACAGGTTGTATACATCTGACACGCACGCATGCACGTTCACGCTCCAGTAGAGGATAGCTGGTGAGGAATTAATGGTACAATGAGCTTCTAATTACCCCTGGATCACAATGCTAAGGTGAGGTAGAAAAACAAGAGAAAGAAACGTGTATGCTAATTATATTCCAAATAATGCAAAGCGGTTGCATTGACAGTGAATCAAAGATTGGTTTGCTGTTCGGGCTTTAATGGGCGGCTAATTGCTCCTCTTTCGTTAGTCATAGACTATTCATGTGCAATTAGCCTGTGATTCAGTCTCTGTACAAGCACCACGGCACAGCTTAGATGTGCTACCTGTGTCCTGTGGCATGTACAGTCTCCCACCAACACAACATGTTTTTGTTTTTTTAAAGGCTTACCAAAGCTGCATTGTAACTGTAATATTTTTAAATAACTGTGTTTTATTTTCAAACAATTTAAAATGCAATTTATTTTTGTGACGCAAAGATGAATTTCCAGTGTCACTTGATCCTTCAGAATTCATTCAAATATGATGACAAGATACATTTCCAATTATTCTTAGTGTTAAAAACTGTTGTGCTGCTTAATATTTGTTTGGAAAGGGATGCTCGGTCATTTAAAGTTAAAATAAGTTTTTTATTCAACAAAGATGCATTTGATTAATACATTTATTAAAAGTTCATGTGCAGTTAGCCTGTGATTCAGTTAAACTTTAAAGGCAATTTTCTCAGTTTATTTATTTATTTTTGAAATAGTTGTATCTTGGCCAAATATGGTCATAACAAACCATACATCAATGAAAAGCTTATTTATTCAGCTTTTATGTAATGTATAAATCTCAATTTCAAATGTTTATGTCTATGTTATGAAAACTGATGTCGCAAAAACCTACTCTCAAATATTCTAACAAATAAATTCCTAAAACAATGGCAAAAAGGCGTATAGCTGCACAGAGTTTGCGTAAGTAACGTTACAATCAGCACCAACAATCGCAAGCAATACATTTGAGTCGAGATCCACAATCCGGCACCTGCAGCATTCTCACATGTGATAAAGCTACTAGCCGGGACACCTTCTTTATGTTTACAGACGTGACCTAATGACGCAGTGGCATGCTTGGAGAAGTCCATATCACAAAGCAACTGGAAATACATCCATTATTTTAATTTTGTGGGGATAAAGGATGAAAAAAATCACACTGTCACATGTTAATTGTGTGGTGGTATGACTTTGCCTACTGCGAATGCCAACATGTTTGGTTAGTTCGACCAGCTTGAGACCTTACTGCGTTGTTGCTTTATTAGATAACATGATTTATTAAATAAAAATAAATAAATGTGGAAAAATTATGCAATTGCCAATTTTTTGGGGTGTAATGTAACTAGTAATGAAACAAATTGCTGTTGGCTGGGAGTAATAAGTTAACTTGTAATGAGTAATTTTACGATTTTGAGTAAGAACTGGTTTTCACAAAAACAATTTAGCAGCAACTGTTTTTAGTATTAGTAATTGTAATAATACTTTAATTTCTAACAGTACTGAAGAGTATATAACTAAAAGTACAATACATTTTTCCAGTATCATAACAGATGTGCAGCTGTTTTAAAATAACGTAGCTGTGCAGTGTGTAATTTTTCATCAAAACTCTATTGGAAAAAATCACACCATCCATTGTTCATCTCTCTGTCTTGCAACTAATGTATCATAAGTCTGATTCATTTCTGTAAATAGTTTAGTTCAGATGGTGTATTTTAGCAAGTAATTTCAACGAACTGGTTGGAAAATAGTTTTGGAGATGAATATGAGTCAGCAGTGTTCACAAACGTCCCTGAGCAGCGTTTTACTTGTTCTTTTTGTAGCAAAAATGTTAAAACGGTTAAATAATGCTGTTTATTATATTATAGTTTGTTGGATATACTATACAGCTTGTCACTGGTGCAGTCCCTTTCAAAAAGTTTAGATTCTTATATGTTGCCTCACAGAGAAGGTTTCTCTTAAATAACTCAACAGTGATGCTTTCAGACTGTAAGTATTTTTATTTTAATTTTTTATTCTGACATGAAATTGCCATGTTTATAGATAAAGCACTCATTGTCTTTTCATGTTTTTTTTTAATGGCATCAGTTCTCCAACCTCTGTGGTCTGTGGTTGAACTGATAATAGAAATGCTGATTCCAAACATAATAACTGTTAAATAGTTTTATTATATTTTTTGTTTAAAATGTGAAAACAGTATACATACTTCATAAGTAATAATGTCAGATGCAAGATGTTGTCTGCTTTATGTAAATTATTCAGTTCATAGGGGTTCAACTGACAAAACAGTTGGGAAGCCCAGCATTCCCTAAATGGTTCTCCATCTACATTAATAATGATAAAAGGCTCTGTATGAATTCATTTGACAAGCGGATTTAAGAAACAATTCATATTCTTAAAGCAGTAGAGACCTGTAAGACAAATAAGCGTGAAGAACAGACTTATACAGAATCTCATTCAAGATTAGACCACTTAATGCTTAAGGACCATTTAGCATTTAGCATTTCTGCTAAAAAAATTTTTTATTACTGAAATATTCAGATGATGGTGGATTTAATCAACGTGATTGTCCTGATCATAATATGATTCTGGTTCATTTGAGTCTTTTTTAAGCCTGAACTACGCTGAAGATCAGTCACCTGAAAAAGAAGAAAAATCACAAAGCTTTTGTTAAGACCACTAAAGAGCCAGTCATTTGAAATAAAAGAAATGATAAGGGCTGGTAACTTTCTTTTCCGTGAGATTCCCGTTTTGAGAGAATCCTTTGTTTCCGAGAAGTTAATAAAAAGCCACTAATTTTCTGTGACGATGGTGATGGTGACACGGAGAGGATGAATGCTGTCAGGAAATGTGGAACAAGTGATTGGTGCGAATAGAAAAGGAAGTCAAAACAAACTTAATATAGTAGGCGCTAATGGGGGGTGGAATTCAGCACAGACTAATGAACGATTCATTTCAACAGCGCTAGGAAAAAGAACAAAGCTGCTCCAGTTTGGGAGGAAGTGTCTTCCATGAGCCGTTGACAATTTTACGTCGTTTTGTATTACAAGTGTGCTTTTATTTTGAGCAGTGCAGCAATGGTGACTAATTGTCATTCTGTCACTCACTAAGTTTCTTTTTGTCCCCATAAAAATGGTTTTATGATCCTTTTACAACTCCACAATTGCAGTGAACATAAGTGTGCAGCCACAGGGAACTTCATACTTAGTTGGTAAACCATATTTAAGTGTGTGTGTGGGTGTGTTTGAGAGCAATTCTTGTTTTGTTTCACGTGAAACCATTATAGTTTTGAACCAAATATTCTAATTTGAAATGGAAAGACTTCATTTTGACAAATTTGTGATGATTCCAAGTGGTAAGTGTATGTATTATTTTATAAACAGTGCTGGTTTAGTAACAATGAAAATAAATTGTTCATAATTTATTGATTATCCCGAAGTAATATTGTATTTTAAATCTAAACATTTTATTGTATTATGTTGTCACAATATCAGATGTTTAACTACATGATTATTGTGGCCTAAATTCACAATAACAATTTATCGTGATATCTATAGAAAAATCTTGAAACATTAAATAATAATAATAAATAAATCATGCTATCAATTAAATAAATGAATAAACGTTTTTGACCAATGAATTACCAATAATTAACATGATATTATATTTCTTTAATTAAATATCATGATTATCGTCAACAAGGGTATATTGTAAAAGACTGAATATGTTTTCTTCCTTCCTGTATTCTTTTTTATATCAAAATGGTGCAAGATTCAATGTGATAAAGGAGTTAAGTCAAAAGTAATCTAAAAGTAATCAATAAGTAGTTCGATTATATTACCTAAAATGTGTCATTTAATAGATTATGTTAGATTTCAGTTATTTTGTTTTTCATTTTTAAGTATTAAGTATTATTTTATTATTTTCTGCTGATCAGGGGTGCATTTGTTTTATTAAAATTACAGATAAAAACAGTAATATTCTGAAATAATATTTCAATTTCAAAGAGTGGTTTTCTATTTTAATATTCAATAAAACAGATTTTTTTTCTGTGATGCAAAGCTGAATTTTCAGCATCATAACTCCAGTCTTCAGTATCACACGATCCTTCAGATTTGATTCAAATATGCTGATTTATTATGAATGTTGGATTTTTTTATTTTTTTATTTTTTTATTTATTTTTTTTGAACCTGTAATTAAAACGTAAAAAATAACTGCATTTATTTCAAATATTAAAATTTTGTAACAATATTCAGTACTGTTCAAAGTTTGGGGTAAGCCATTTTTTTCTCTCTTTGTTTGAACGAAATTAATATTTTTATTCAGCAAGGCTGTGTTAAATTGCTAAAAAAAAAAAAGTGATTAGTAAAGGCTTATATTGTTTGGAAAGATTTCAATTTTGTATAAATGCTGTTCTTTTTTTTTTTTTTTTTTTTTTTTTACTTTTTATTTACTTTTACAGGTTACCAAAAAAGTAATAAGCAGCACAATAATTTAACATATTAGCATATTAGAATGATTTCTGAAGGATCATGTGACACTGAAGACTTTAAACTGTAGCTTTTTCTTCACATAAATAATTATATTAAAATGGAAAACTCTTATTTTAAATTGCGCAAATATTTCAGAATATTATTTTTTTCTGTATTTTCAAATCAAATAAATGGAACTTCAATGAGCTTAAGAGACTTTAAAAAACATTAAAAAAAAATATTCACCCAAAATCTTTAAACTGCAGTGTGTTACTTTATTTTTTTTATACAAATGGAAGTTCATTGTCAGTTTATACGTAATATGTAAGATGTAGGTCATCTAGATATTTCATGCATACAGAAAATTTGCACATAGTATACATACTGAAAAAACAGTACAAGCAGAATTCATATACTCGCATTGATTATAGTCATCATTCGGATGGCCATCTTAATGATACACTTGTTTTTCTACTACTGATGTTTCTCAAGGTCCCTGCATGATTTCATACATGAAAGGAAAGAAGAGGAGTTGTTTACGACGCCCTCAACCCAAATGAGCAGGGTTGAGCGCCCTTATCTGCCCACTAACAGATCTTGTCGAGCGACATTACTGTACATATGGTCAGCCTGTCCTGAGGCTAGGCATGCTTTATGTGTGTGTGGAGGCAGACAAGCATATCTAGAGCTGTCATCTTACTGTAGAAGTCAAGCTGGAGACTTGTACATACACACACAAAACTCATATAAGATGATTCCCACTGACAGGAACAGACGCATCCCAGCTGGCCTTGAAATTTGTCTTGAGTAAAGGTTCAGAGATGCCAAGCCGTCCACATACTTCTCAGTCTCACAAAAGGCTACAGGAACGCCCAAACGCTGCAGTGAGCAAACATACTTACCATTCAGATTGAAGTCTGAGAGGGAAGTTAATGTTGTCTGTGGCTGTCTGTCTTAATTGGTTGAAATGAGAGATGTGCAGACATATGTACAACAGAGATTTGAGCAACTGGGTCATTTAGTAAATGGTAGACTATGGCAATGAACTGCAGGGAGTGTAAGAGCGTTGATTATTATCCTGCAATGAATTTATCATATCACTTTTATAAGGTGGCATTAATATTTATGTGGTATGCATGTAAGCTGAATGTACTCGCCATTATTTATGACTCACAATATAGATTTTTTAAAATTCAGTGTGGTTTTGCTTGAAGGGGAATGAGCAGTTCTTTATGTAAAATAATCTATTATCATATGACAGATATATATTATTCATATCTATTTTAAATGACTACATTAAATCTATACGTGGGTCTATCCAGTGAAATTATGATTGAACAGCTGCAGGATTCACTCTTAAGGTCTGCTCTGATTCACCTGCAGTCTGACATCACTGTATACTGTTTTCTTTATATTTATGTATTTATTTCTTTAGTAGTATAGAAGGATGAAGCAATGATGGATGAATGCAAGGCGGTTAACAAGTTTTCTCTTTTAAATACTGTGTATTTATCATTATTTAACATGTCTTTTGTAACACAGAAATAAATAACCACAATTTGTGGTTTTAGAAATTAAAAATCTATATTTATACGCTGACTTTAAAAAGTGTAGGATCAGTATGATTTTTTATGTTTCTTAAAGAAGTCTCTTATGCTCATCAAAGTTCAGTTTAATTGATCTACAGAAAAAAGTAATGTTATGAAACATTTTTGCAATTTAAAACAACAATTTTCTTCTTTTTTTAAATGTACTTTAAAATATAATTTATTTCTGTGATGCATAGTTGAATTTTCATCAGTCTTCAGAGTCACATGATCCTTCAGAATATTTTTTGGAACCTGTGATACTTTTTTCAATTTCGATGAATAAAAAGTTAAAAAGAACATAGTTTATTAAAAATAGAAATCTGTTCAAACACAAACATTTTCTAACCCCAAACTTTGAACAGTAGTGTATATTGTTACCATATATATACACTAATGTTGGAAACAGTTGTGCTGCCAAATATTTTTTAGGATTCTTTGATGAATAACAATTTAAAATGAACAGCATTTATTCAAAATATATTTGTTTTCTAACAATGTAAATCTATGCTATGCTGAGTATTTTGTTAGAAAACCTTTCTATTTTAAATAAATGTTGTTCTTTTTTAACCTTATATTGATCAAAAAAATCTTGAGAAAAGTATCACAGGTTCCAAAAAAATATTAAGCAGCGCTATTTCCAGCACTGATAATAAATCAGCATATTAGAATGATTTATGAAGGATCATGTGTAATGTAAAGAGTAATGATTCTGGAAATTTAACTTTAATTACAGATATAAATTAAATTGTAATGTATATTAATATAGAAAAACATTGATTTACATTGTAATAATATTTCCAATCTTACATTTTTTCTGTATTTTTGATCAAATGAAAACAGCCTTGATAAGCTTAAGAAACTTTTTTAAAAAACATTAAATGAGAAGGTGTGTCCAAACATCTGACTGGTAGTGTATATACAGTCGTGGCCAAAAGTTTTGAGAATTACATAAATATTGGAAATGGGAAAAGTTGCTGCTTAAGTTTTTATAATAGCAATTTGCATATACTCCAGAATGTTGTGAAGAGTGATCAGATGAATTGCATGTCCTTCTTTGCCATGAAAATTAACTTAATCCTGAAAAGAACTTCAAGGAAAGAGGTTCAATTCTTGTTAAGAAGGCTTCAGGGCGTCCGAGAAAGTCCAGCAAGCGCCAGGATCGTCTCCTAAAGAGGATTCAGCTGCGGGATCGGAGTGCCACCAGTGCAGAGCTTGCTCAGGAATGGCAGCAGGCAGGTGTGAGCGCATCTGCACGCACAGTGAGGCGAAGACTTTTGGAAGATGGCCTGGTGTCAAGAAGGGCAGCAAAGAAGCCACTTCTCTCCAAAAAAAAACATCAGGGACAGATTGATCTTCTGCAAAAAGTATGGCGAATGGACTGCTGAGGACTGGGGCAAAGTCATATTCTCCAATGAAGCCTCTTTCCGATTGTTTGGGGCATCTGGAAAAAGGCTTGTCCGGAGAAGAAAAGGTGAGCGCTACCATCAGTCCTGTGTCATGCCAACAGTAAAGCATCCTGAGACCATTCATGTGTGGGGTTGCTTCTCATCCAAGAGAGTGGGCTCACTCACAATTTTGCCCAAAAACACAGCCATGAATAAAGAATGGTACCAAAACACCCTCCAACAGCAACTTCTTCCAACAATCCAACAACAGTTTGGTGAAGAACAATGCATTTTCCGGCACGATGGAGCACCGTGCCATAAGGCAAAAGTGATAACTAAGTGGCTCGGGGACCAAAACCTTGAAATTTTGGGTCCATGGCCTGGAAACTCCCCAGATCTTAATCCCATTGAGAACTTGTGGTCAATCCTCAAGAGGCGGGTGGACAAACAAAAACCCACTAATTCTGACAAACTCCAAGAAGAATGGGTTGCTATCAGTCAGGATTTGGCCCAGAAGTTGATTGAGAGCATGCCCAGTCGAATTACAGAGGTCCTGAAAAAGAAGGGCCAACACTGCAAATACTGACTCTTTGCATAAATGTCATGTAATTGTCGATAAAAGCCTTTGAAACATATGAAGTGCTTGTAATTATATTTCAGTACATCACAGAAACAACTGAAACAAAGATCTAAAAGCAGTTTAGCAGCAAACTTTGTGAAAACTAATATTCGTGTCATTCTCAAAACTTTTGGCCACGACTGTATATAAAGAAGCACAACTGTTTTCAACACGGATAATAAATCAGCATATTAGAATGATTTCTGAACGATCATGTGACACTGAAGACTGTAGTAATGATGCTGAAAATGTAGCTTTGCATCACAGGAATAAATTCAACTTTAAATTATATTAAAACAGAAAACCACTATTTTAAATTGCAATAATATTTCACAACATTACATTTTTTCCTCTATTTTTAATCAAATACACACAGCTTTGATGAGCAGAAAAGGCTCCTTTAAAAAAGTAACTTTGTAAACCATCAGAATTCCTTTAAAAATGCATACTGTATGTGTGAAGAGAGATTCAGATGAAACAGATGTTCTACAGAGGACAAAAGTGAACAGCATTGTCCCAAGAGTATCTGTTGTTCCAGAGAAGTCCATCCCCAAAAACCCTTAGGAATCAGTTGAACTAGTCTCAACTTCTTTCAGGACTTGACGTTAGTTTCTGTCTGTTACTTGGACAAAAAATAGAGCAAACACTCTCACTCAGATGGAGTGGTGATGGTATGTTCGGGTCTTGTGGGGATGAAGTGAATCATGATTTGTATTTATTTATTTGTTTATTTTTTGCTTGCAGTTCTATCTCGGACAAATCACTAAACCTACTGATAGGAAAGGAATCAGATCCCACTGGAGAACACCCCCCCAAACCGACACTACCAGATAATATAAGGTGCAATAACAGAAAAAGTATTAGAAATATGTACTCTGCCATATGTGTGTGTGTGTGTGTGTGTGTGTGTGTGTGTGTGTGCATTGATGCTTTATCTTAACTGAAATCAATGCTGTAGCCAGGATCCATCCTCTAGCTGTAGATATAGAGGTTGTTTTTGATGGTGGGGTGGACGACTCTGGGGTACAATGTGTATGTATTTGTGTGTCTCTATCTCAGAGGAGCAGAGGAGAGAGCAGATAGCAGACATACAGATAGCACAGATGTGTCAGGTTGTCTGGGCATACGCAGCAGGTCAACAGCAGCTGAATTGAAAAAAAAAAATTACGTTTCAGATGGCACACCTACAAGCTGTCTGCTAACTGGTTAGCAGCATACTCTTTAGTGTATTAAACTTATGTATAGATTTGCACATTTGTGTATTTGTAGGCACCTGGAGGTTGCTTGACTGACAATAAAGACCTTACTTACCTACTTAAGTAGGTAACTTTAATGTTGCTGTTCTCACTTGATTTATATTGTACAACTGCATTTTGAAAAAGTCTTCACAAACCAAGTTTGTCCTTATTGCAATTGATAATGTACAGTTGAAGACAAAATTATTAGCCCTTTATAAAATATTTAATTATTTTTCAAATAACTCCCAAGTGTTGTTTAACAGAAAGATGATTTTATCAACACAGCATTTTAAACATAATACTTTATTCAGGAAGCTTTTATGGTTTGTAATATAAATAGAAATAATAGTGTATCCCTTTTGCTTGATAAAAGCCTTTAGTCATTTGCTGTAGTTCTCAACAAGTTTCAAGCACGTGTCCTGAGGAATGACAGCCCATTCTTCCTTAGCAAATCTCTCAAGCTCCTCCAGATTTGTTGGTCTTCTGGCACAAGCTCTGGACTTTAGTATGCCCCACAGATTTTCTATTGGATTCAAGTCTGGGCTTTGTGCAGGCCAGTCAAGTACACTCACTTTGCTCATTTGGAGGTATTTCTTCACCAGAAGTGAAGTATGCTTTGGATCGTTATCATGCTGGAAGACAAAATGTCAACCCAAACCAAGTTTTCTTGCAGACTGTCTGAGGTTGTCTTTCAAAATCTTCTTATAGTCTTCCTTTTTCATGTTTCCTTCAACCCTGACGAGATTCCCAGTTAAAAACGCACTGAAAAAGCTCCACAACATTATACTCCCACCACCATGTTTCATTGTGGGAACGCTGTTATTGGGGTTGACTGCCTCTCCCTTCTTTCTTCAAACATAGGCAACATCTCTATGGCCAAAAAGCTCTAGTTTTGTCTCATCTGACCAAAGGACACGTTTCCAGTAAGCATCACATTCCCCCAGGTTGTCCTTAGCAAACTTCATTCTAGCTTGGAGGTGTCTCTTCTTCAGAAGTGGAGTCTTTCTTGGTCGGCAACCTCGCAGTTCATTCCTGTGCAGGGCACTAGTGACTGTCTTCGTTGAGACATCAATTCCAGACTTGGCTATGTCATTCACTAGTGTCTTGGCAGTTGTTCTTGGGTCTTTAGAAACCTCTCTCACTAGATTTCTTTCCAAAGTTGAAATCTTTCACTTCCTGCCTCTGCCCGTCTTGTTCTCCACTGTGTTGGTCTCTTTAAACTTGTTGATAATGCATCTGACTGCAGTTCTTGACGCTTGAAAACGTTTTGATAAACGTGTATCCTTCTCCATCTTTATGAGCATTAACAATTCTTTTTCTCAAGTACAAACTAATTTCTTTTGTCTTTGCCATGATGACAGTGCATATTATTTTACTAGTTGTTTCGCAAGATACTAATTCTCAGCTTAAAGAGCAATTTAAAGGCTGAACTAGGTTAATTAGGTTAATCAGGCAAATTAGGTTAATTTGGCAAGTCATTGGACAACAGTTTGTTCTATAGCTAATCAAACTAATAATATTGACCTTAGCAGTTTATTTATTTATTTATTTTTTTCATTATTTTATTCAAGCAACTATAAGAAATCAGACTTTCTCTAGAAGAAAACAAATAATAGGAAATAATGTGAAGACATTCTCTTGCTCTGTTAAACATCACTTGGGAAATATTCTAAAAAAATGTAAAATTTCACAGGGAGGCTAATAATTTTGTCTTCAACTGTATGTAATGGAGTTCTTGTTGGATTTTCTTTTAGTGTGTAGATTTATTCATAGTTTTTAGGAATGGAATGTCTCGCAATCTGTCATGTTGACATTTGATTAATTGGCCTATAGCTGGCAATTTTTTTTATTTACGAAATTATCATAGATTTGTTTAGAGGCATGTTTTTTGATGTCAGCAACTGCAAAACTAGAAACCTGTTGTTTATGTTTTAACATTTAGTAATTATATTAAATATTTTACTTTTACTAGTACTACTAATAATAGCTATTATAATATTACAATATTTTATAATATTAAATTATAAAAACTGTTACATATATATTATTATATGAAATATAAGAATTATTTCAAATAACAGTAAACTAAATCAAATAGAATACATGCAATCTTATCTTATTTTCTTATTTGTGATTTATTTATATATTTATTTTCTTATGTATTTATTATTCAATTAGTAAATAAAACATATTTCAGTTTTTCTCTTTCAAAACATAATGTTTAATTCAAATCCCTTACTTGCTTTTTCTTTGTAATTGTAAAGTTTACTAAAACTTTTTAGTAAAAATTGTTTGTACACCATTTTTTTTTAAATAATAAACTATATACTAAATGCAATTTAGATGAATGCTACAGAAGTACATGTATGAATGTTATATTAATGACCTAAACAGTAAACTTAATAATCATTTTTCTTTATAAAGACAACAGGAATACATAAAGTAAAATGCTTGGTGGTCATTTTGAGAGGTGGTCGTTGGTCTTTTTCTTGCTTTTCTTTTATATTTCTTTGTTCTCCACTGTTTATGTGCTTTGAGCTGCCAACCATTGTGTTTCCCCTACTCTCTCTCTCTCGGTTACACGTTGTCAGTGTGTTTATCAGTGTTTGTACAGACCTATGGCCTCTTGCTTCTCAAACCCAGGAGCAACACACACAGTGCCGCAGTCTTTGTCTGACTGCTGTGAAACTCCGATGGCTCAGGAATACTAATCCCACTCGCATGTCAACCGGACGGACCAGAGGAGCAGCTAATGGGGCGGGCGGGATGAGAAGGAGGAGGATGCAGCCGATGGCTGTGTTTCAGTGAGTGTGAGTGGCAGAGTCCTCCCGGCCACAGAGATAAAGATTAGCAAAGGCCGAGCTGAACACAGAGGTAAGTGTCTGCCGCAATAGCCCCAATCACATTGTGAAAGGCTCTTCACTCAATAGCACTGTGTCCTCCACAGGTCCATTTGCTGCACGTGGCACTGCACATTATCCTGCCACTGAAACACAGGTAATTCTTCATTACGCTTTATTAATATTCATGCATTCATGTCCCTCCAAAAATGACTGTTAAAATTAGCATGTTAATGAATGCAATTAATTTGAAATGTTTATTCTGATTCATTCTCCCATTTTAACCACATGACCTCCAAAACTGTCTTTTATTTAGTAATTTAATTGAGTCTAGTGCTGTCACAGAGACGTGTATTTCAGTGATGAATGTCAGGTAGTAGGGACGTTTTAAATAAATGATAAAATTATAAATGATTAAGAAAGAAATCTGAATTCAGATTCTGAATCTTGAATCTGATTTGCTGAGAGCCTTTTCCACGTGTGCAATATTCTAGTGATAATAGAACTCATCCATTTCACGTGTCACTCCGCTTGTATTACTCACAGCGAGTGTTTTTTTTGTTTGTTTTTTTTTTACAATTAATACTGTTTTTGTGTTGCGGAATGTAATTTTAGATGAGAATGTACGTTTAGACTTCAAATATACGTTTGGTTAATAGAGCAAATGTAGATTTGAAAATCAGCTTAGACTTTTTCAGAGATGTGAGCTCCAGGGCGACAGCGGTCGTTCAGTGCTCATGAATCCACCGTGAGCAGCCCTACCTTGGCTAGTTATTCTGAAATTTGCCACTGACTCTTAGACTTTGCCCTTAGCCGAAGCTATTTGCTCTGGAACAAAAATTTGATTATTGAGACCAAAGACTGCCCCTTAGATTTACCCAAAATGAATTTCACTGCCGTTCAAAAGTTTGGGACC
The DNA here is from genome assembly GCA_033026305.1 of Cirrhinus molitorella. Classification (NCBI taxonomy): domain Eukaryota; kingdom Metazoa; phylum Chordata; class Actinopteri; order Cypriniformes; family Cyprinidae; genus Cirrhinus; species Cirrhinus molitorella. The sequence goes on along the minus strand of CM065137.1, from coordinate 5,246,275 downwards.
AGTAAAATTTGTAATTTAAAGTTTTTTTTGTAAAGAATTCTCTCATGCTCATTAAGGGTGCATTTACTTGATCAAAAATACTGAAAAATATAATTTATATAATATAATTTAATATTGTGAAATATTATTACAGTTTAACATAATGTTTTTTGATTTTAATATATTTTAAAATATATGAAACCCCTCTGGTCTATGTATCCCTGCCTATGCTGAATTATTTTTATCCCCGGTGGGGATAGAAAAACATCCTGCGAACCCGCTCCAAAGACCCGGTCTAAGTCAAATGATTCGCAATACGCGCTTATACAGACAATTTTTAGTCAAAATTTAATGTTTGTCCAATTTTATTTTGTAAGTGACTTCTCTTTTTTTTATTTTATTATTTTCTTTTTTTATTGTTCGCCCACTTAAAAGAAGTGCCCTTTGAATTCCTGTTCTGAATCAAATGATTCGCGATATGCGCCTTGAATTCCTGTTCTGAATCAAATGATTCGCGATATGCGCCTTGAATTCCTGTACTGAATCAAATGATTCACAATACGCGCTTTAAATTCCTGTTCTGAATCAAATGATTCACAATACGCGCTTTGAATTCCTGTTTTGAATCAAATGATTCGCGATCCGCGCTTTGAATTCCTGCACCAGATTACTTTTTCTGATGCTCACGGAACAGGTATAAGAGCGGAGTGTGCTCCGTGTTTTTTTCTTTAATTTCATACGGGATGGACAGACTGTGTTGTATTCAGCTAACTAGAATCTGGAGCCAGTAGATTTAAAGGTATTTGGTGTCTCATTATTTCACATGCTGGATCTTTAACTCATTTTTTTTAGTTTATTTTGGGACCTGCGTAGGACATTGGTCATAAATATGGAATATTTACTTTTGAATCCATCCTTTGCTGTCAGTGAGACTGAGTGCTCGTTTGGAAGAGAAGAAGGACGAAAGTAAGAACGGACTAAAGGAGCGGAAAATTAAATAAAACGAAAAATGCTTTTACTTGAGCCCTTTATACTCAATATAGTCTTTGTTTTCTTTAAATTCCAGGGGTTTTAAAAATATTGTTAAAAGGATTAATTTTTGTTTTCTAAGAGGCAAGTAGTTTTTTTTTCTTCAGGAAAGTCAACATCTAAAGATACCAAATTTTGGAGGTCACAGTGGGGCAATAAGGTATGGCCATCACACCTGTCAGAATATTCTGCTTAAGCAGGGATTATTGAAGTATAATTTTAATGGTAGTATGTAAACCAGCACTGACCCTTCAGGTCTTTTCCTGCTATCAGTTATTTGGCATTGCACTTATACAGACAATTTTTAGTCAAAATTTAATGTTTGTCCAATTTTATTTTGTAAGTGACTTCTCTTTTTTTTTTATTTTATTATTTTCTTTTTTTATTGTTCGCCCACTTAAAAGAAGTGCGCTTTGAATTCCTGTTCTGAATCAAATGATTCGCGATATGCGCCTTGAATTCCTGTTCTGAATCAAATGATTCGCGATATGCGCCTTGAATTCCTGTACTGAATCAAATGATTCGCGATACACGCTTTGAATTCATGTATTGAATCAAATGATTCGCGATACGCGCCTTAAGTTCTTGTTCTGAATCAAATGATTCGCGATACACGCTTTGAATTCCTGTTTTATGATTCACGATACGCGCTTTGAATTCCTGTACTGTACTGAATCAAATGATTCGCTATACGCATTTTGAATTCCTGTACTGAATCAAATGATTCGCGATACGCGCCTTAAATTCTTGTTCTGAATCAAATGATTCGCGATACACTCTTTGAATTCCTGTTTTGAATCCAATGATTCGCGATACACGCTTTGAATTCCTGTACTGAATCAAATGATTCGCGATACGCGCCTTAAGTTCTTGTTCTGAATCAAATGATTCGCGATACATGCTTTGAATTCCTGCTTTAAATCCAATGAGTCACGATACGCGCTTTGAATTCCTGTACTGTACTGAATCTCTTTCTCTCTGTTAGTATAGATTTTGTTTTTTCTTTTAAGAGCAAACTGAATGTTTTGATTGATGAAATATTTTAATCAGTTGACAGCCCTCAAATATGCACAGTGTCATAACAAATGCATCATAGGCCTCTAAAGCAGGTTGAGAATTTGGCAAACATGCTACATTCTTTGTGTGCGGCGTGCAGACACATATATCGGTGTGTTTTCTATGAGCCATCTGATTTTGCTGAGATTTGGATGGGTGCTGGCCATCTGTTTACTGGTAATTAAGCATTTAACTTTTGGCAGGAAAAGCATGAATATCATCACTGTGTTGTCTTTTCTGGGGTTGAATAAGTAGATTTGTTTTGAGGTAATGATACTTTCCAATTTGGTGCGTGTATGTGTGCTGGGGAGTTGCTTAAATTGACTCAGCTGTTTTTTTTTTTTTTTCCTCATGCATGTTCATTCTTCTATAATCGTTTTCCGGCCAAGTGGAACCATTCCCCATTGGGAGGGCTTCCAGAGAAGGTAGAATCCAACCCTTTAATCTGCCATATTATTGAATTAAAGGCTTACCAGCGCTGTTGTAACCATGTCAATTATTCTTTTTTTTTTTTTTTTTCAATGGTGTGTTCATTCCCATTTTCAATTAAGGTAGATCGGTTGCTTAAACGAATAACGAAGGAAGCTGATAGAAGTGTGGAGGCGCTCAGGGGACAAAAGCGAAAGAAAGATAAACAGAAAAGAGACGGCAGCCGCACGCATGTGTGAATGGAGGGATTACACAGTTCACTGTCTCTTGTCTTTATTTTTCTCAGTGGTTCCTCCGGTGGAGAGCAGAATGATTGCGTTCGCTTCACCTTAACAGAGTCTGGAGATGGAAGTCTGTAAGCGGAGAGCTTTAATGTTGGTCTTCTGCCGGCGTTTAGCAGCGGCTGTTCATTTTAGGTACATTTTTACATAGAGCAGTGTCAGGTTACTATGATAAGTTTGTGAAAAGTGAGTTCTCTACCTTTTCCTACAATCCCCCTTGTAGCAGTGCTTTGATTATTTCCCATGCAAAGACCTTTATGTACATCTTATGAAGCTAAAACAGCCATCACATCAAAGCCGTGTGTATTGAGATTGACATGCATGCAGCGCAACAGCATCTGACAGCTATTTACAGCTCTTAAGCATCACTGACATGAGATGAGGTTTTCATCCATCAAAGTGTTCTAGAGCAATTCCGTGTAAACATCCAGAGGTGCTTGATGAGTGAATGAGAAAGTATACATTTGTACTTGGCTTCTTGCAAACATTTCAGCTTGTATACATTATCCATATCTCATGCATCATAATGTATAATTTTCAGCGGCCCTCATTAGCTTGGAACTCATGGCTGCGGGCCTTGATAAATTCACAGCTCTCTGCATTTGTTATTTCAACATTTGCTTAGACTCAATACTGAAAATGCATGATCATGAATATTTGTGGTCACCGACTTCTCAAAGTGTCTCTCGGGGAAGATTATGGTGCATAATTTGCTTTTGTTTCCAGGACTGTTGTCTGTGTATATTCAGCACATATTTTGCATGACTAAAAGCTGCATGTTTAAAGATGTACTCACAACATTCACCACTGTTCAAAAGTTCTGTAAGATCTTGCTCACCAAGGCTGCATTTATTGGATCAAACATACAGTAACACTGTAATATTGTGAAATATTATTTGAATTTAAAATAACTGCCTTATATTTTAAAATGCAATTAATTCCTGTGATGGCAAAGGTGAATTTTCAGCATCATTACTGCCATCTTCAATGTCACATAATTTTTTAGAAATCTTTCTGATATGCTGATTTACTGCTCAGAAACATTTCTTGCTATCATTACTACTGACAACCGTTTATATTAAGTGGCTGCATTTTTGCAGGATTCCTTATATAGAATTTATTTGAAATAAATAAATTGAATGCATCATTGCAGAATGACAATATTACTTTTTATGAAAAAAAAAAGTAAATACTGACCGCCGTTTTGAACAGCAGTGTTAATGTAATAACCTAGCAGTAACCTGACACAGCAAAAGCAATAGTGAAAACACAATACTTCGAAAGCACAACATTTCCATTGTTAGCATCACAGTGTGGTGATGTGGTTCAACACAAAGGTTGAATTTCTACATTGTGAGGAAAAACCCTCATTCCACTGGCATTTTATTCAGCTGACTCTAGTAACTAAGCAATTTAGTGAGATGGAGAAGTCTGTTATTTCACACCTCGCATTGCAGTTTTTCAGACTCCGAGATTTCTTTGGTAATGCTAGTTAGCACTTGTAAGCAGCCGAGACCCTTAGAAAAGCAGAGGTCATCAATGCAATTTCACTGCCTTGAGATCTTCACCTTGATGATTATTTGATTATTTTTAAAGCCAGAAGAACCAAAAATGCGTATTTCCAATGTTAACCTTGAACCTTTTTGGTATATACTTTAGAATGCAAGACAAGCATTTGTGGTTGAAATGTAATTTTTATATATATATATATATATATATATATATATATATATATTCTTTCTTTCTTTCTTTTTTTTTCTTTTCTTTTCTTTTTTTTTTTTTTGATTGTTTCACTACATATAGATTATTTTTTGACTGGGATTGTGTAGAGCAGTGGTTCTCAGACCTGTCCTGGGGACCCCCAACCGCAGCATATTTTGTATGTCTCCCTCATTTAACACATCTGATTCCACTCATTAGCTCATTAGTAGATTATGCAAGATTTTAACTGGGTGTGGTCTATGAAAGAAACACAGAGACAGAGCAACACGCATCATAATCTGAAAACCATGCCCACACTCCCCATTGACTTTGTATTGCGGGCAGCTGCCTCCTTGTCATTTCTGACTTATAACAAAAAACAGAACAATGTCTAAAAGCTACTATGTGACAAGGTGTACAGTAAACAAGCTAAAAAACACAGAACTACGTTTTTATAAACTGTCGACCCAAAAAACTAGTGTTTAGAGACACAAAAGTAGAGCGCAACGTGTCATTACTAGAGAACTACGCCCACTGGTGGGAAATTTAATCAGCGACAATAAACATTCATTATTTTGAACCACGTCAAAGGATTATTTCACCACCATATGTAAATTTGAAATGAGGAGATATATTGAGAAACTACATTTTACTGGTCTGTGTCAGTGCTCCTTTTCCTTACCTTTCATTTGTTGGAGAAATTATCCAAATAAATGGCCCATCATGAAATTCCCTGACATCTACAACTATTTGTGTTCTTAAGCGGCCTTTTTTGGGGGGTTTTATAGAAACGCAGTTCTGTGTTTTTTAGCTTGTTTACTGTACACCTTGTCACATAGCAGCTTTTAGACATTGTTCTGTTTTTTGTTGTAAGTCAGAAATGACAAGAAGGCAGCTTTCCGCAATACTAAGTCAATGGAGTGTGGGCGTGGCCTAAATGCGCTCTGTCTCTATACAAAATATGTGGGGGTCCCCAGGAAAGGTTTGAGAATCACTGGTGTGGAGCCCTTTGAAGCTGCATCGAAAGTGCAATTTTGACCTTTAACCTGTTGGCTTCTATTAAAGTCCACTATTTGGAGAAAAATCCTGGACTGTTTTACTCAGAAACTTTAATTTATTTGTGACTGAAGAAAAAAAGACATGAACATTTTGGATGACACGGGAGTGTGTAAATTATCAGGATATTTTAATTCTAGACGTGAACTAAACCTTTAATGTACTGTAATGAACTGTGATCACAGGAAGTTATCCAAGTCAAAGTTTTGTGCTATCCCCTTTGGTTTTTGTTAATCACACTTCCTTAATATCAGACTATATCCCTGCCAACTGCCGCTGCTGCCCAAGCAAATTTACAGCAGACAGTGTACGCTGAATCAACTTTCTGCTTTTCTTTTTTTTCTTCCCTTCTTTCTCTTGAAGTCCTCATTTAAGAAAGAAAAGAAAGAACGAAAAATCTGACAAAGCGATGTTAATAGAAAGTCATGGTTTGGGGGGAGAGTGAGAAAAAGAAAGAGAGAGAGAGCGGGTGATTTGAGTTGATTCATGTCTCGCTGGAAGACTGAGGTCTTTTGCTGGGCTGTTCTTTCTGTGGCAGTGACTGATTTAGATTGCTTCCGTTCTCCTCAGGGCTTCCACTTTAGGCGGAGCGAGACCTCAATGGCACGATCAAGGGATGGAGAGTGGAAGTGTGATGAGGGAGGAGGAGTAAGAGAGAGGAAGATAGCTGGACATAAGTGTCGGAGTATCATGAATGCAGTGGGTGGAGTCAAGCCAGGTATTTCTTATTTCCATGTTATTTCTCTTGTGTTTTGTTATAGTTTATTCCATACTTCGTATGATTCTTTCTCTTTATGTAATCTCCCTGCTCTTTTCTTCTTGTCTTACCTTGTGGTATCCAAATGCTTTTTGCTTTTTGAAGACATTTTTATACACCAATCCTGCAAGATCTCTAAAAAATAAAAAAGGCTTAATACTTATATTAGATTTTATTAAATGTAATAATATAAAGAGTCTTCAGTGTCACATGATTTATTATCAATGTTTGAAAACAGTTGTGCTGCTTAGTATTTTTTGAAACCTGTGCTTCTTTTTTTAGGATTCTTTGATGAATAAAAAGTTAAAAAGAACAGCATTTATTCAAAATACAAATCTTTTTTAACAAGATAAGTCTTTGCTAACATTTTTTAAATCAATTTAACACATTCTTGGTAAATAAAAGTATTAATAAAAAAAATTGAAAGAAAGAATAAAACTTGTAATTAAATTGTAGTTTATATTGTTGGACAAGATTTCTATTTTAAATAAATGCTATTCTTTTTAACTTATTTATGTATTAAAAAATCCTGAAAAAAATATTACAGATTCCAAAAAAATATTAAGCAGCACTTAACTGTTTCCAGGATTGATAACAAATCAGCATATAAGAATTATTTCTGGAAGATTATGAGACACTGAAGACTGGATGCTGAAAATTCAGATTTTGATCACAGAAATAAATTATTTTTTTAATATATATTTACATAGAATACTGAATACTGTTATTTCACATTTAAATAATGTTTCGCAATATTAGAATCATTTTTTCTGGATTTCTGATCAGAGAAATGCAGATCTTACTGATCCCATTTTAAACGGCAGTGTATTTTTAAATTACATTTATTCCTATGATGAAAATTTGTATTTTCAGCAGCCATTACTCCAGTCCTCAATGTCACATGCTCAAGATCCATTTCTTATTATCAGTGTTGAAAATATTTGTGGTGTTTATTATTTTTGTGGAAACTTATTTCATGATTGTTCTGAAAGGAAAGACTAAAGATAACAACAGAATAAAAAGAAAAGAGTGTTTATTTGAAATATAAATCTTTTGTAAAAATAATAATAATAATAATAAAATAAAATAAAATTGATGTCTTTACTGTTGCTTCTAATCAATTTAATGCATCTTTGTTGAATCATTTATTTATTTTTTTTTCAAATTGTACTCACCCCAGACTTGAACAGTAGTATATATTTGACTATATTTCGTTTAAACCAGTTTTAAAAATCATCTAGGCTGCTGCATGTTAAGTACAATTTTATGCAGTGGTATTATCCACCATTTTCCCCTCCTTTCTCTCAATGTCACTCATTTTATCCCCTCTGAATGATCTCTGACCTGTCCTTGACTGGAATCGAATCCCTGCTCTGGTAGGTGATGATTCTTCCACCCACCACAATTTACTGAGGCATCTGACACTGTGTCCCCTACACAAATAAAAACCTGCATTAAAGGCTCATTTCTTGGCCATGCACACACTCACCCTGACCCTCAGCTCCGCTCAGCCGCCATTCACCCGTTTCCTCTGAGCTCTGCTATAGCCTTCAGCTACGAGGACAACAGATCACTCTATCATAGTAGAAAGACCTGAAAGGACACACTTGTGTCACACAGAGAAAAAAAAAACATTTGGGATATTGAAGAACTGAAGAAAGCTTTATGTGTTGTCACATAAGCCATAGAACACAGAAGACCTGACATTGCACATTCATATACACTCATTTTGATATTGTAAAGCTTCATTTTTTCATATTATCCACTCTCGGTGTTCCTTCCTTCTTTATGTTTCTGCTTGCACTACCCATTGGTGGCAAATCGTTTTAAATAATAACAGTTTTCAATCATTCCTAATATGTTAAAGTCATTTTTCTAGTAATGCATTTTCCAGTAGATGTCTAGAGGGTGGTAAGGCATTGCATCGGGATAAACATTAAAATAAACATTGTTGCAAAAGCTGTACTGTAAATTAACAATAACATTAAACCTTTTAACCTGAACTGGTATGATAAATTCATTTACTTAGCATGTCTGTGCAAATATTTTTTTGATATTTCACCTCAAACACTGGGGAAAAATAATATATAAAAATAAATGCATTTTTATCAGGCTCCTATGTATAGGTTTCTATGTAAGTACTGGTACTTCTGATTGGGCTGAGGGTGGGATTTTAGCGAGTTTGAAGTAAAAGTATTGGATGGATGGATGGATGGATGGATGTATAATATGTGTCGAGAACATTCACTCAGTATCATTATCTAATTTTTGACCGAGATGGCTTTTAGCTGGTTTTGCATCTGAACTCCCAAATTCTTAATTCTTCATATATATAGATACAGTTGCAATCAAAATTATTCAGTCCCCAAGGACAATTCTTGCCAAAATGGTCTGATACTTCAAACAATACATGATGTCCTTCATACAGTCATGATTTCTACTTCCTGCCACAGTAAAACACACCCATAACAGGAATGATCCACCTCCGTGTTTCCCAATGGAGATGGTGTTCTTCCGCTCATAAGTTTTGCCTTTTTTGCACGGGATATTCCATGGGTCCAAAAAGTCCCAGTTTGGTCACATCACTTCATTAAACATTCTTCCAGAACTCCACGGTTCTATCCAAATTAATTGTAGCATGTTCAAGTCTGCCTTTTTGTGTTTCATATTACATATTCGACAACATGAAGGCCTTGCAAGTTTTGTCTGTGAATTACAGGTTTTTCTTCAGTTGTTCTGATCAAACTTTTTATGATATTGTGCTTTTTTGTTCAACACCCTCAAAGGTTTTCTGGTACAACACATTGTAAACTAAGGAATAAGGCTGCCAGCTGTCTCTAGGAACTTTTAATGCCTTGGAAATCTTCATATAGCCTTAGACTTTCTAAAGTAATACAATTATTTTTTTCTCTATAGCTTTTGTGAGAACTTTGTTGACCTTGCATTATTTGCTACTCAACTTCAGCACTTGCGTGGGCTAAATGTATGTATGTGTAACAGCTCAAACTGATTCTGTTTCGAGTTTCTAAAGGTTTAATTGTAAATTGTTCAATTTTGTTCCCCCACTATACAAATAAGTGACTAAAAACATCAGCGTTGAATAGGGGTTGAATAATTATGACATAGCTGTGTTATTAAAAAATCATAGAATTAAAAAATATTACATTATACAGTATATTGACATTATCACTTTTAATATGCCAGGGATCTATTATAGATCTATTTTTTTAATATCCTGGATCTTTAGAAAAGCTTGCATTTGTGAAATACATCAGTCTCTGGGGGTTGAATAATTTCGACTGAAACTGTGTGTGTGTGTGTGTCATATATATATATATATATATATATATATATATATATATATATATATATATATATATATATATTAGTGGTGTCAAAATTAGCGCGTTAACGCAGGAGATTAATTTTTTCTTTTTAACGTGTTAAAAATATTTAACGCAATTAACGCATGGGCGGGGCCACCCCACTCACAACTGCTTATGAAATGCTTTTATTTAAATGCGCAGAGCGTCTTTACGAACACATCAAACAGGAGACTTTTCAGATGCGCGCTCCAACTTTACTTCAGCACCAGACGCGAGTCAAACGACCGCGGAAGCAGTACCGGTGACGGGGAGCTTAAGTAAAACGTTAGTGAACTGCGGTCAGATGAGATGCTGTCAGGCCATATGTCGGTAAAAACGAATTTAATTGTCCTGTCAGCCTATATACTCTGTTTGTAGCGTGCGCTCTTGAAGCTCACGCGCAAATGTGCCGACGCGCGCTGTATTAGGCTATATTAAACCCAAATGAAACTGCGAGCATGCAAAGTCGTAGTTGTATCGTCAGGTAAAACATGAATTCACAAAAAAAAACAAAAAAACAAAAAACGATTAAAGCTGCCTTAACTGTGCGTGTAAGAATTTATTATTTATAGGTCAAAGCAGTGTCAGATCAAGTTCAGCAGTGACAACCTTTAAAGTAACAGCAGCCAAAATATCCTTATAACCAGTTGCTGTGATGTTATTAAGGAACAAAATTAAAAAGAGGAAATTAATAACTAAGTTTTATCTTTATATAATTTAGAATTTTATATAATTTAGGCTATATTGTCTTGCTGAAGGGCACAGGTAGCTACTATATATATATATGACATTTATTATAATGGGTTTGTGTGAAGATTGTTTCAAGTTCACTTAAATTATTATTATTAGTTATTTTTTTAAAGTCTAATAAATGTTAAAGTGATAGCTCTTAATGATACTGTAATGTTGAATGATTATATATATATATATATATATATATTCAATGGTTAAGAATTAGGGGGGAAAATCAATCAGTGACATTTGCCTTCAGTCCTAAAACAAGATGGTGTTAAACAAATATTACAAATATATGTTCTTTATGTTGTTTCTACATTAATTTGAAGCATTAAAGTGAAATTATTGCAATATAAAAGTATAATTAAAAACTTTAATGTCAGGTAGAATTCATCGCGATTAATCGCGATTAATTTCAGGTAAAATGTGCGATTAATTAGTTAATTTTTTTTTAATCGATTGACACCACTAATATATATATATATTTATAGTATCACACAGAAGTGGGTACACCCCTTACTTTTTTGTAAATATTTTATTATATCTTTTCATGTGACAACAATGAAGAAAATGACACTTTGCTACAATGTAAGGTAGTGAGTGTACAGCTTGTTTAACAGTGTAAATTTCATGTTCCCTCAAAATAACTCAACACACAGCCATTAATGTCTAAACCGCTGGCCACAAAAGTGAGTATACCCCTAAGTGAAAATGTCCAAATTGAGCCCAATTAGCCATTTTCTCTCCATGGTGTCATGTGACTTGTTAGTGTTACAAGGTCTCAGTTGTGAATGGGGAGCAGGTGTGTTAAATCTGGTGTTATCACTCTCACTCTCTCATACTGGTTATTGAAGTTCAACATGGCACTCCGTGGCAAAGAACCCTCTGAGGATCTAAAAAAAAAGTGTTGCTATACTATATTAAACTTTTGCATTATACATGGAAATCATATAAATCAAATAGGAATGAATAAATACACTACCTTTTAAAAGTTTGAGTTTGGTAAGATTTTTTTAAAGAGTTTATTTTTTAAGGAGTCTCTTATGCTCACCAGGGCCACATTTATTTGTTTAACAATTTATACATGTCTCTGCTTTCATTTTTCATTAAATTTGTCCTTGTTAAATGTAAGTATTATTTCTTTCCGAAAAAAACAAAACAAAACAAAACAAAACAAAACAAAACAAAAAGACATACATTTCTGACCCCAAACTTTTAGTTTCAATACTAAAAATAAGACTTCTCTGTTTTTGACCTTGCCCCATGATTTTTACTGAAAGTACTTTACTGTAAAGGAGTAAATCACTGTTAAAACTGAAGGACACAATTATTATCTATGGTAATGACAGCATGTACTGTAACAGAACTCAACTTATTAACCTTAAACAGCACTTTACTAGCACAGAAAATACCAAGGTCTTGGCTTTGACTCCCAGGGAATATGCTTATAGGCAAAACACACAGTTTACCTTGAATACACTGAGTCACACTGGATAACAGCAGTTCCCTAATGCATAAATGTAATGCAAGTTTTAGAAGAGTCATGTAGGATTGGTCACTGAAAGCAATCTCTCGGCTTGAGGAGAGGATCTTCAGACTCTAAAGCACTCCATTCTGAACATTCATAACAGGCCAATGGGCTGTTGATTTCGCTGAGTGCCAGTGTTATTGCATTACAGTGACACCTGGAGCTGCCGCATGCCTCCCGCTCTATCTCCACCTCACCAGCGCTCCGTCCTGGCATGTTCCATTAGGTTGCCATGGTGATTAATGAGGTACCGCAGGGGCCAGTGTTGCTTCTATAACCGTCGTGGTGCTGTCCACAGGACCGAGTGCAGTAATTCTGCTTTCTGTATAGTGGCTTGCAGAGCTTCTTCCCGCCCTCTCCTTCCCAACAGACGATCTGCTGACCGTTAAACCAGCCTGAGTTGTGCCAAATACCACTGCTGATTCCTCAAAGCAGTGATGGACAGTGAGTGAAAACAATTACACAGATCTGCACCCTGGGGGAGTGTGGGTAATATCCAGGCGGCGTTGAGTGAAGAAAAGTGATTGGTTGAGTTTGAGTTTTTATGTGATGAAGTCATCATGGATTTCTGTCAGGGTCAGCACTCTTTTGTAGAGTGATGACACCCACGAAAAAAAAAAAGCATAAGAAACATATAAACAAAAGTTTATAGCTCACTGAAAGAAATTTCTTGTGCAACTTTTTGTACTTTTTTTTAGTATTATATTATATTATATTATAAATTATTGTATGGATTTATTTTCTTTTAAAGATCTCTTATTCTCATTAATATGGAAGCCCATTTCTACCACCCATTTCAATTGTCACTTTTTTTTCTCAGAAGTTGCAGTTCTGAGTTATTGAATTAAGTTATTTATAACTCACAATTGCAAGTTTATATTTTAAAATTCTGAGAACATACATACTCATGAGAACGCAGGTTATTACTACATTTTAGGACTGGCATATTCTCTTAGTTAACATGAATTATCTTCAACCTGCTGAAATGCTATTATAAATATATTTCCTTTTTGTATACAAGTGCATTATAAAATAAATATATTTCCCCATTAACCTGCCGCATTCTCTTGAACAGTGTTTTTCTTTTACTGATCATATTTCATACCTGTTGAATGTACGGTTTAAAATGGGTTTGACTGATAAACATCCTTTCGAAAATTACTATAGTAAAAGTGACATGTTTTTTTCCATTTTTACCATTTGTATAACAATACATTTACTACAAAAAGCCTACCATCTTTAAACTGTGGTCATTGTAGTAAAACCTGAGTTAATTTGTGGTTATAGGGTTTAACTTACATCGCAATTTTCGGTTTTATTTGAAGTAAAACAATGGCTAATTTGTTGGTGTGCATCGGTGCTCTTATGCTACATTCCAGGCAGGTTTTTGAGCCGTAAGTCACGACTTCAAACCATGGCTCATGACTTTGTAGCGTTCCAGTCAAGTCACACCAAACTGCCTAAATGCAAGGAATTGTAGTAGCTAGATGAAAACAAACCAGCATGGTGGACCATATGGGGCTTATGCTCATTTACAATAATTTCTATCACCAAAGGTGCTTAACTGCTTACTTATTTGAGGGAAACGGAAAAGGAAAAATGGCGCATAAGGCAAGAGAAGCTGTTATACCTTTTATTTTACATTATTTGTATATTTGGAAATGCATCCGTAGGGGCTGCCATTGTTGTTTCGCGAGCTATGTGACGTCAGAGCGCGGAACTGGGAGTACATCAATCTAGTACGAGTTCACGGGTGGGAAGTCACGGGTATGACTGCTCTTCCAGCGCACTTTCACGGTTAGAAGGTTGGCAAAACACATGTTGCCTGGAATGCGGCATTACTCTGAGCCCCTACTGTTTATTTCATTGTTTAAAAATGACTGAATGCATGTGCGGTAACTGCCTTATTTAAATAAAAAAAAACATTTAAATATTTTTTTAACATTAACAAGTTGGCAGTGGAACTACTTTAAATATTATGAGCTTATTCATCAGATCTCACAAACACTGTCGCGGAGCACTGACACCCTGTGGTGAAACAATCACATATGATTACAAGCCACCTCTTTCTTAGATCGGTTTATGTTGAATTAAAACTTCACGTTTCGTTGAGCTTGGCAAATTATGTGAACAATAATCATTAGAATATGTCTTCTCCTGTCTCTGAAAAATTTGGATTTTGAATTCATGCCGTGAGCTCTTATTTTACGTTTAAGTCAACTAGATAATTACAGCACAATGAAAATGTACATAACCGAAAATAACAGCCGTAACATTTCAGAACAGAAGTGCGTCACGAGGGTCAGTGCAAGTAGTCCGTTCTGAGAAAAAAAAAGTCAGAATTGTGAGATGTAAACTTTCAACGACTTACTGCAATTGCGACTTCGTTAATGCACTTCCGACATAATTTCACAGAATTGTGAGTATATTAAATTAGGGATGGGTAACTGGCGGTGTCTAAGGCCTGCTGGATCATATTAGACTTGGATGATCACTTTTAAAACATTTGAAAAGTAGTAATGTAAAGATTGCTTTCAGTTTATGATGTACTACTATCTCCAACCAGGAGAGGTCGCTAGTTTTCAGCGCTCACCGTATTATTTACAGCGTAGCAGGACGTGCACTCTAATGTAAATATTCAACATTAATGGAAAAACTATGAAAACACTATTTTCCAGTCAAGTTTGTAAACAGATTATCTTTTTTTTGTTTGTTTGTTTTTACTAAGTTCAAGGATATACCCATATGTTTGGTTTGTTTGGAAATCGCTAACGTTATGTTTCTGCCCTTCCGAAAGTGAAACTTGTCGGCAGAGAACCAATTAGCATTTTCAATAAGCCCATCTGCCAATTTTGCTACTTATTTTTAAATGTGAACCAGTGGATCGACAAGAAGGTAATGCATTATAAAAATCTAAACAATTAAGGCACTAACATATGTTCTGGCCCCTTGGTATAAGGGAGAAAAATTGCTCTTCACTGTCAGAGTTGCCCATTCCTGTATTACATTAGGCCTATATTATTGTACAGATTTATTTTCTTTTAAAGATCTCTTATTCTCATTTATGTGGAAGCCTATTTCTGCCAAAGAATGAAAAAAAAAAAAAAAGTATTGTGGCTTTTTGTTCTGCCTTTTTTTCTGACAAACACGCAATTGTGACTTTTTTTCTCAGAATTATGAGATATAAACTCCAATTTCGAGGCAAAAAATTAGATTTGCAATATATCAACGTGCACTTCTGAGTTATTGCAATTGTGAGTTTATGTCATGCAGTTTTAAAATCATTTCTCAAAATTATGAGTTTGTATCTCACAATTCTAACTTTATAACTCACAATTTTAAGTTTATATCTAAAGAAAAAATAAGTCAGAATTGCGAGTTTACATGACAATTCTGAAGGAATTGTGAAATCTAAACGTTCAATTCTGAGTTATTATAATTGCGAGTTTATATCATGCAATTCTGACTTAATAACTCACAATTGCAAGTTTATATCTCACAGTTCTGGAAAAAAAAAGTCACAACTGCAAGTTTGTATAACAATTCTGAGGAAAAAAGTCAGAATTCCGAGATGTAAGCTTTCAATTCTGAGTTATTGCAAATTTATATCATGCAATTCTGACAATTTCTCAAAATTGTGAGTTAATTTCTCACAATTCTGAGAAAAAAGGATTTAAACTCGCATTTGCAAGAAAAAAAGTCTGAATTGTGAGACAAAAAGTTGCAATTAATTATCTGTTTTTTTTTTTTTCAGTGACGGAAATTAGCTTCCATACATTAGGCTACATTTATATGATTAAAAAATTATGAATGTATGTACAGTAAAAGTAGATTCTTAAAAAAAAAAAAATCTTACTGACCATGGATAAATTATTTGTATAGTTTTTTTTTTTTTTTTTACGTAATTCTAATTATGTATTTTTTGTATTTACTTATATATTTTTCTAATTTCATTTAATCCATTAGCATAACGTATGCTCTGTGTGAGCTATTTTTGTCTTGAGACTGTTGTTTCATAACCCTTTTTTTCCCCCAATTGTAGGTACTCAGCAGTGAGTGATTATTCAACAGTAAATGCTGCCACAGAAAAATAACCTTTTATGAGTCCACAACAAGGGGAGTCACTGTTCAATATTTCATATTCATTAACATTTGGAAGAAACTGTGATTTAAAAGGGGGAAAATCAAGTATGAGATTTTTTGTCAAATGTTAAAATGGTCCAGGATTAAGCTGCTGTTAATTATTTATGAACATGAATTGCACGATTATGGGTCTGACTGATGCACCGCATTGAGTAGCTTCAATTTAACACACAATCAGTGGATTTGAAATATGTCTCTGTTTCTGTTAAGGCATGAATCATTAAATATTTGCTGCATTAATTATTCAGATATGCCAATTCTTATTAGGAAATAAGTGAAGAAACAAAGTGTGTTAAAGCCTGTGTAAAGGCAATTCAGAGAACACATTATAAATGCTAGAAATGTATTGCTGAAAACGTTACATAGACTTAACTATTTAGTACTGAATTGTGGAGGTAGACCTTAGTTTTTCACCTGTTTTTGTGTTCAGGATTTTTTGGGCAGGCCTGAAATCATATCTCGATGGTACAATAGGTTGTTTGCAGTCACGTGATTCTGATGACATGCAAAATGCAGCTGGAGGACAGGAAGTGATTTTTTTCTGCAGGAATCACTAGCAGAAATTCAAAATGGCTGTTTTGAGTTGTTCATGGAAATCGGTCAAACCGAGAAATTTCAGTTTGTATGTAAATTACTATCCATAAGGGCGGAAAGGGCAAGAATTTGACTGAAGAACGCAGGAAAAAGTGGCTTGTAAACTTGCGTCTGCGGTCAGAAGGAGACCTGGATAATGCTTGTGTGTGCAAATGTAAATAAATAGATGCCACACGTAGACATGATGTAAATAAGATATCATCTTTGCAGTTTCGAGAGCTTCACTGATTGTAACAGAACATTGTGAGATTGAGTGACAGCTATTTAGTGATATTGAAGCGCTATTTGCTCGCTTATAATCAATTCAGAATTTAAATAAAAGTTTTGTTATATGTGCTGCTAACAGGATCAATAGCCACAAACCCTGTACATGCAGCAACGTTTCAGGGGTGACATATATCCCACATCCCTCATATAAATATGGGATTCACTTTCTAAATAGTTTGTTTGCGATTAGGGTTAGTTGCTTAGCTTATATCCACCGCCTTGATCACAGGCAATTTTGTCAATTTAGTTGAAAAATCACTCCTATTTATAACACAAGGATCACATCCAACATATGTTGTGATTTTCTGTTTATACCTTTCTGTTGTAATAGTGTCTAACCAGTACAGTACAGACTTTCCTCCATCTCATCTGTTCTGCTTTTTCAGTCACTTCTGAAATGTTGCTGCATGTACAGGGTTTGTTGCTATTTGTCCTGTTAGCAGCATGTAAAGCAAAACTTTGATTCAAATTCCGAATTGATTATAGCCTAGAAAGCGAGCAAATAGTGCTTCCATACAGTCACTTAAAAGCTATCACTCACTTCAATTTATTTCAGTCTCACAGTTTTCCATTAAAGTCAATAGCTATGTTTCTATCCAAAGATGTGAATTTAACTTATGCGCAAAACTGGAATATTGCATAAAACATTTGCAAATAAAGCACTGTTTCCATCCAACGAGCCAAAGAGAACAAAATTGTCACTTCCTGATAAACTGGCACTAAATATCAATAAGAAAAGTAGGAGAAGCCACTGAATATAATATTTGTCATACGATATAATAAGTTACTCGCACCTGCAGATGAAATACTGCTTTCAGTGGTGGATGCCTGCTGTTTGGGAATGCTTGTAATACAAATAGAAATAAATGTATAACCAACAATTTTAAAAAGTCTACTGGTCAAAATTATTAGCCCTCTGATGTTATTAGTCAATAGTGTATCCCTTTTGCTTGATAACAGCCTTTAGTCGTTTGCTGTAGTTCTCAACAAGTTTCAAGCATGTCTCCTGAGGAATGACAGCCCATTCTTTCTTAGCAAATCTCTCAAGCTCCTCCAGATTTGTTGGTCTTCTGGCACAAACTCTGGACTTTAGTGTGCCCCACAGATTTTCTATTGGATTCAAGTCTGGGCTTTGTGCAGTCCAGTCAAGTACACACACTTTGCTCATTTGGAAGTATTTCTTTACCAGAAGTGAAGTATGCTTTGGATCGTTATCATGCTGGAAGACAAAATGTCGACCCAAACCAAGTTTTCTTGCAGACTGTCTGAGGTTGTCTTTCAAAATCTCCTTATAGTCTTCCTTTTTTTTTATGTTTCCTTCAACCCTGACGAGATTCCCAGTTCCAAAAGCACTGAAACATCCCCACAGCATTATACTCCCACCACCATGTTTCACTGTGGGAACGCTGTTCTTGGGGTTGAATGCCTCTCCCTTCTTTCTCCAAACATAGGCAACATCTCTATGGCCAAAAAGCTCTAGTTTTGTCTCATCTGACCAAAGGACACGTTTCCAGTATGCATCACATTCCCCTAGGTTGTCCTTAGCAAACTTCATTCTAGCTTGGAGGTGTCTCTTCTTCAGAAGTGGAATCTTTCTTGGTCGGAAACCTCGCAGTTCACTGTGCAGGGCACTAGTGACTGTCTTCGTTGAGACATCAATTCCAGACTTGGCTATGTCATTCACTAGTGTCTTGGCAGTTGTTCTTGGGTCTTTAGAAACCTCTCTCACTAGTTTTCTTTCCAAAGTCTCTTTAGAATTCTTGATAATGCCTCTCACTGCAGTTCTTGACACTTGAAAATGCTTTATGAGCATTAACAATTCTTTCCCTCAAGTCCAAACTAATTTCTTTTGTCTTTGCCATGATGACAGTGCATATTATTTTACTAGTTGCTTCGCAAGATACTAATCCTCAGCTTAAAGCAATTTAAAAGCTTAATTAGGTTAAGTAGGTTAATCAGGCAAATTAGGTTAATTTGGCAAGTCATTGGACAACAGTGGTTTGTTCTATAGCTAATCAAACTAATCATTTCTTAAGGGGGCTAATAATATTGACCTTAGCAGTTTTTTATTTATTTATTTTTTAATTATTTTATTCAAGCAACTATAAGAAATCAGACTTTCTCTAGAAGAAAAAAATAATAGGAAATAATGTGAAAACATTCTCCTGCTCTGTTAAACATCACTTGGGAAATATTCTAAAAAAAATGTGAAATTTCCCAGGGATTTCGTGCCACAGCAATGACATCATGTGCAAACAGCCTATAGAGCCACTGAGCATGGCCCCTCCTTTAACCCCTCCTTTCAAATCATTAATGCGGTACTGTTGTTCTGCACAGTGCTGAAATTATTAAGTCAGAATTGTAAGATACAAGCTCCCAATTCTAAGAACATATAAGTTTTTTTCCCCTCAGTACTGGACTTTATAACTTGCAGTTGCGAGTTTATATTTCACAATTCTGCTAAAAAGAATTGCAAGATATAAAATTGCATATACAATTGCAAGGAAAAAAAAGACAGAATAGCAAGACTGTATCACGCAATTCTGAGTTGTGACTCTTTCTCCAAATTTATTTCTGTAAATTGCAAGTTTATGTCTCTCAATTATGACTTCATAACACGAAATTGCGAGTTTATATCTCACAATTCTGAGAAAAAAACAATCGTCAATCGCTCAATCGCGAGTTACTGTCATTGCTGTTAGTCACTACAGCCTACAGTTTGCTAACTAGCTATGCCTTTGTCAACTAGGTAAAAATTACATATTACCTAATTGCAATCATTTACAAAACAGCCCAAGCATCTACTGAAGCCCATTTCCACCATGAATAAAAATAAAAAAGGTAATTGTGACTTTTTATCTCACAATTCTGAGATATAAACTCACAGTTGTGTGTTATAAATTCACAATTGTGAGATATAAACTCAAAATTTTGAGAGAATTTTTCACAGAATTGTGAGTTAATATCTCACGATTTTGACTTTATAACATGCAATTGTGAGTTGAGCAGTGTTGGGGAAAGTTACTTTTAAAAGTAATGCATTACAATATTGTGTTACTCCCTAAAAAAGTAACTAATTGTTACATTACTTTTTTTAAATCTGGGCAGGGCTTCTTCGTTTTTAATAGTGAAATTAATAAGCGTAAGGCTGAAGGAAAAGGATTCACGTCTGTACAGTAGAACTGTAGGAAAAGGAAGTTCAACACTCTTCAGCAATGAGAAAAATGAAGCACAAATGTTAATCTAAAGTATGTTTTACTTATTAGTATGGTTGAATTGAATCAACAAAGGTCAGCAGCAAAGTCATTGGTTAATAAAATGGGATTAAAGTAACTGGCGTTTTGAAACTTTTTTGAAAAAGTAACTGAGATATTTTCTTGTAAATTAAAAAGTAATGCGTTACTTTACTAGTTACTTGAAAAAAGTAATATTACTACGTAGCTTGAGATACTTGTATGCGTTACCTCAACACTGGAGTTAAGTCAGAATTGTGAGAGATAAACTCGTAATTCTGAGAAAATGTCTTTTTTCCCCTCCAAACAGGACTTAATAACTCACAATTTTGAGAAAAAAATTAGAATTGCTAAATACAAAATCACAGATGCGAGAAAAAAGAGAATTGTGAAATTATTTTTTGTGACTTTGTCTTGCGAGTTTATATCTCGCAATTCTGACTTTATTCCTCAGAATTGAGAAATAAAGAATCAGCGTTTGAGAGTAGTGAATACTTTTTTTAATTATAATTTTCTTATTTTATTCACTTGCTGTTTTTTTTTATCATTCAAATTTGGCTGGGTAATAACACGTTTTTCTGTGGTTTGACTAACTCAGAACTTAATATTGCTTGACACAGACTTGTCTATGGGTCTGAATTAAGTTATTTGCTCCGGATATGGTGTTTAGATGGTTTTGCTCCGTGTGCTGAATCAGAGTATTATGGAAAGTTTAACCTGCTGCAGGGTGGTGTGGCTTCCTTGTATTAACTTTAATTTTCTTAGCTTCCTTCCGTTAAAAGCTTGAAAAAGAATGAACTTTGTGAACTCTTACATTTTAGTTTGCAGCCATTATGTGCTGTTTTACAGAAAGTGCTCTTAACAAAAGCAAATCACCATGAGGTACTGTAAAGTGTTTGTTCAGCAAGGATGTTTATTGCAATGTATATGGTACATTGATTCATTCATTGATTGTACATTGGTTATTAACTTAACCTTAACTTAAACCTAACTTAATTTAACACAATTATTTTCTAAAATTGCCTAAAGTTTACCTTTTATCGCTTAAATGTGATAGTCAGAGGTGCACTGAGTTGACCTTACCCTATAAAATCCCTCTCATTACCATCAGTACAAACACCCAGCCATTTACCAGAGTTTAGAGAGGCTATAATGTTTTGTCCTTGTGTTTGCCACTGATTGTTAAGGTTTTGATTGAGTGATTAAAAGCTTTCCTGTGGTTCTCTCTCCTGCTGACCTCTTTCCCGCTTGCTGTGGTGCTCTTGCTCAGAAATCATTGAAGTTTTCTCTCTCTGTCTCC
This sequence comes from Cirrhinus molitorella, assembly GCA_033026305.1. Taxonomy (NCBI): domain Eukaryota; kingdom Metazoa; phylum Chordata; class Actinopteri; order Cypriniformes; family Cyprinidae; genus Cirrhinus; species Cirrhinus molitorella. The sequence continues at coordinate 5,224,822 of CM065137.1, read as the reverse complement.
AACTGTCAAGAGAAGCCCACTCGTTGCGTCAAGCATCTTTCCTGAATGGCTGCACACATTAGCATAGCGCACATAACGAGCACTCTGACCCGAGATACACCCAAAAGGGGCTTTTAACGGTTAAGGCTTCACCTTTTATCCATAGAGAGGCTAAACTAAACAACCCTGACCACTTTACCAGTTAAGTCACTCTGAAGTGGCGATAAGGGCTGAGCATTACATAAATTGTTAAAAGTGCTCAGGGTAAAGCATGGATATTTGTGTGCATGTGGAAAAAATGGGTGGTTCAGGTGGTGTAAATGACAAAAAAAAAATTACAGAGGTGAAATTGCATTTAATGGTAAACAGCGTTGCCATACAGGTTCTCATTACACTGTCACAGATGTGTAACACAGGGGCAGCTTTTGTGAGTTTCTCATGCATTGTGGTGTAAACAAAGACATCTGTTCAGTGTTTAGAGCAGGTTGGTAATACAGGAGCAACACTATATTCATTTATCCATGACACTTGGTGAATGTGTCACTGGATGTGCTTCTGTTGTGTTATGTGCTGGTTATATAAACTGTTACATTTTAGGGCACTATCACTGAATTTAATGAGATTTCAAAGTGAAATTAGGACTGTGTCCTAACCAGGCATCAACCAGTTTCCATGTCCACACAATCACAGCCAAACAAAACTGTTTAATGAAAAATTGATGTTTAATGCAGCTGTAACTATTATAGGAGCACATGTACTATTGTTCTTACAGGAATAGGCCAGTGTTTGCAAACAGTGATGATATTTTTGTGGATCCTTTATGGTGTCAAAACATTTACACTTTTCAAGTAGCTGTCTATAGAAGGCATGGAATAATAGAATAAAAAAGTAAATTTAAGTTTATGTTTAAAAATTCTGACTTTATTCTTGCAATTCCGAGATTATATCTACAATTCTAATAAGAAAAATCAACCAGTCATTCTCTCTTTTCTCCTTGGCTCAGAGTGAGTTTATATTCCACACTTCTAGCTTTTTTTCCCTCAGAATTGACAAATTCTATTGTTGAGTTAAATCAAGTTATAAAGTCCAAACTAGGGGGAAAAATTTGCAATAATTGTGAGATAAAATAGGTAAATGTTATACAAAATCAAATCTTTTAGGTTTAAATAGTATTTCATGCTGTAACTATAGGGTTAATATAATATGTCCCCTATGAAGTGCATATGTGAATGTTATGTAGACCTATTGTTTAAATCAAATTTATGCTTTAAAAGTAGACAATGATAGCAGGTTTTATCCAAGGTCTGTCTGTTTAAACGTCTGTGTTTAGCTTCAAATGGTGTCTTCAACAGTATTCTATAAAAATGAGTTGCATTCCAATTCAATACATTTCCACAAATCTGTTCCTGTGAAAACACAAACTCATCTACGTCTTTAATGGTCTTTAAAGGTAGGGTGGACTGAGTAACTCCTTTTTCCTTTACCACTCCAAAACTAAAATAAGGAACTTCAAATAAGAGATTTTTCATATGACAAATAAAATATTTATTAACATCCATAAGTACTAGGTCATATTTGCCACAATTAGCTCATGAACACAAGAAGCGATTACCCATCCGTAATGCGGTAAAGCTGCCTAACCAATTCATTGCAAACATGACATACGTTTAAAAAATTAGAATTCAAAGTTTTTCATTTCCATTTAGTAACTTTATTTGATTATTTGTTAAGTTAAAAGTAGTTAATTTGTAAAACATTGTATTGTAATGACAAACAGCGATATAATATTTTACAATGTTTAATTATAACAGCAAACAGCAATAATAAAACGGATCAGATGCAAACAGTAACCTAATAAACATAATAACAATGAACATAATAAATTAAAATAGTAACAATAGCCTAATAAACCATACTGTGACTATTAACTTACATCTTGCATTGTGCAGCTAAACTGCCTGTGCTGCAATAGGATTGTAGGGCGGATACAATTGATACATTGTGTCTCAACGGTACTCCGCTGAACACCTCCAACATTTCTCTAGATTTTACAGTGACCTTGCATGACACCAACTCATGCAATATTTCAGTTTTTGCAGTGCACAGATTAAGGTTTAAGAAAATGTAAGTTAACTTTAACAGTCATGTAAGGATGAGAAGCTATTCAATGTGGAAAAGATGTGGTGAAATGAAAAATTTACCTTTGAAAACAAACTTTCGCCGTTATCTTTAGACTGGAAAAGCACACATACTTCAAATTTCCCACTCTCAAAGAGGCGCTAATACGCATGTGTGAAGCAAATATCACACATCAGACTTGTTGCACATGCAAGTTATTTAAGGTGTTTTAACTGTACCAACTGTACCCAGTCTACCCTACATTTTTTTTTTTTTTTTGGTGAACTATTTTATAGAAACACATTGTCAGAATTGCTATTTTAGACATAATGTCTGGTGAAATTCGGTAGGCAAAAAGATCAGTTGTCAATAGTGTAGTGACACACCTGTCTGTAATTATCAAATGCTCCTTCAGATCTGGATTTTGCCAGAGTATTCACAGAGCAATGCTGAACATGGCAGTAGTAGAGGTGCCATCACATTTACCATTGTTTGTCAGATTATCATAGCTGAAATCAGCAATTTCAATAGGAATCCACTATATACACAACTCATTTATTGCTTGTGTCATTGATGACAGTAATTTGCTTTTGCATGTTTACATGAATGTAACTCATGGACATAAAAGCATGTAAAAGATCACATAACTATACCTCTTACTAATTTGCCCTGCAGTGGACCCAGAGGCAGTGAGGCAGTGCCTCTTCCTCTGCTTTCTTGTCTTTTGAATGAATTTTAATATAATCTGTGACTATGAAGCAGTGTGGTGATGGTCTGTGGATATGAATTACAAACGTTTGACATTGTAATACATGCGTTGTCGGTGACCTTCCGTGAATATTAAAATGCACCTGCAGCCTACACTGCAGTGCTTAACCATATGAATAATAATTATAACAGTTATGTAAGCTGAAATACAGAGATAATTACTTTTGTATTTTTTATTTTAATTTTTTTATGTAGACAAAACATGTTTAGAAGCATTTTTTTGTGGATCGATGTAATGTTGCACAGATCCTTTTTATCATGTCATGTGGATTGTTTGATGCCATCCGTAATGCATAGGCTAATCTGGCTTGATGTGTTTACACCGCATTCATTCTTTCTTTCTCTGTATGTGGATTTACCGAGGGCATGTGAAAGGTCAGAGTAAGACACCATAATAAAGGAGATGAATAATAGAACTGATGGCTGCCGGTCAGGAGGGCAAGCTGGGATATTTTCTCGACTCTCATCGCCCGTCTCTCATGCCGACGTGTGAGCAGGGTGGTGCCGAAGTTATATACTAGATGATTTATTCATTCTATGAATAATTGACTCACTTCTTCTCATCTGTCTTTCTTTTGTGAGGTGCCAGAGGTTATGCTAACGACCTTTAAGTACAGATCCTCTCACTCCAGAGAAGCAGGGGCCCCTGCAGGCATCAGATGTGAGGAAGAAGTCGGACAACAGCGATTCAGCCTGTTAGGAATCTGCCGAATGCGTTCCAGCTGATTATGGTCAGTTCTCAGGCCAAAACTTCCAGGAGGTAAACCAGATAAAAACTAGATGGACAAATGATACTGATAACCACTCACAAGCATTTAAAAAGCAACATAAACATTTCACTGCAGATTAATATTGGCTTTATGCAACATAATTGACATTTAGATTTACATTTAGTCATTTAGCAGACGCTTTTATCCAAAGCGACTTACAATAGCGACTTACAATAGAATGTACACAAATAAAGTTTGATGGATGCAATATTTCAAGTTTATGCAGAAACTGCGTCTTATTTGGAGCTCAACGGTCCCCATTCAGCTTTTTAAAAAAGAATCTCTGGGATATGCTAAATTATTTTGTAAACAAGAATTATGGTGCATTGTACTGTTCAATGTTTGGGGTCAGTAATTGTTTCTCTCTTTCTTTGTTTGAAAGCAAAGATGTGTTAAATTGATAAAAAGTCATATATTGTTAGAAAAGATTTCTATTTTAAATAAACACTGTACTTTTTAACTTTTTGATCATCAAAGACTCCTGAAAAAAGTATCACAGCTTCCAACAAAATAGTAAGAAGCACAATAGTCTCCAGCACTGATAATAAATCAGCATATTCAAATTAATTCTGATGGATTGTATGACACTGAAGTCTGCAGTAATGGCTGATGAAAATTCAGCTTTGCATCACAGGAATAAATTATATTGGTAACACTTTATTTTGATAGTCCACTTTAGATATTCTACTAACAGTAATTAACTTTGCAACAAAATGTCAACTAGCAGTAAGTAGAGTATTAGTAGACTGCTTAATATCTTCTAACACTTTCTTTGTCAACTTTATTCAACTAACCCTAAACCTACCCTAAACTAACCCTAAAGTCTACTCTGAGAGTTAGTGGACATGTAGTTGCAAATAATGAGATTTAGTTGATATGTAGTTGACATGTAGCTACAAAGTTACTTACAGTTAGTAGAATGTCTAAAGTGGACTATCAAAATAAAGTGTAACCATTATATTTTAAAGTATATTAAAATAGAAAGCTATTATTGCAATAATTTGTCATAATATTGCTTTGTTTCTGCATTTTTGAAATAAATCTGCATTCATCAAATAAATGAAACTTTGATTAGTATAAGAGACTTTTTAAAAACTTTTGAAAGTACGTATTTTTGTCTGCTCATTTAGATTACAAAACTTTACTTGATGAAAAATCTATTCAAACAGTAATCTTATTACAATTTAAAACAAATGTTTTCTATTTTAATACTTTAAAATTAGAGCTTTGCCATCACAGGAACAAATGGCATTTTTAAATGTATATTATACCAAACAGTCATTTTTAATTGTAACTATTTGTAGCCTTGTTAAGAGACTAACCAGAGACTATCCCAAAATATTAAAATAATTGTAATTATTCCTAACTTCTGATATTAAGTGAATGACCTGCAATTTATCCATAGATTGGAATGAAACCATATCAAATTCCTCTGATTCCAAAAGACTTACCATCCTCCACAAAGCTTTCAACTTTGCAAAGTAGTTTGAGTATTATGAAATTGTTGCATATCAAAAGCCTATATAGACACCTCCATCACCCCTTTCCGAGCATGCTCCTCAAAGACCTCATGAGGAGTGAAAAAAGGCAAGGAGATGAGTTACTGCTTATTCCTCCCAGTATGGAGGCTCTTCTCGCAGTGTCCATCCCAGCATTGTTTTCAATTTAGTTGTCTCCTTCGATTCCTCCACGCGGCAGGCAGACACGCTCTCCAGGGCAAGTAAGCTCACATTACATCTTGCTTTTCAAGATCTTCCCCTGGTTTCATGTTCTGTTAATCCACAGGTAATTGCTCGACACACCGCTGGGGTCCACGGCAGAATGGCTGAATGGAGGAACTGCGCCCTAGCAATTAAACAGAGGGATTCGCACTTGTCTGGTCCTGAGCTCGCTTCCAATCTGGGTTTTGGACACAAATCAAAGATAACAGCTGTACACGTTGAGGGATCAGTGAACCCAGCTGACTTCCTGGCAGCCGGAACACCGGCAGGAACCAGCTCATAATTAGAAACGTTTTGGGTCATCTTGAGGAGAAATGGAGAGAAGAGAGACACGGAGGGAGATTAAGAGGCAAGTAGGGATATAAGAATAGATGCCTTTTGTCTTAATTCTTAATTCTAAAACCAATATGATAACATCAGTATTCGTATAGCATGCTGCAGGCACATAGTGGTCAGGACTTTTCTTCTCATGTCAGCACACACACAGCTGTCCACCAAAAATCCCGCACAATACCATGACATTTCAGGCCTTCAGGCAGAACGGCACCAAGACAACAGTGTATATTTTTTTACTTTTGCTTTACATTCTCTCGCTCTCTCTCTTGTCCTCTCTCTTCCTCTTGTTCTCTGCATGGCCTCAGGTAGAATAGATGCTCTAGTGACCTGTTCGAACAGTTCACCACAGCACTGTCTGTGCAGTAACTCAAAGTCACCAAACCCCTGAAGCTAAAAGAACAACATAACAGGAACAACGGTGGAACAAGAACAGGGGGATTGATGAAATATGAGGCTGGGGGTCTTTGTAAATTCCGAAGCGCGTGTCAAAGAGAAAGCTGCTTTTTACCATAACATCCCCAGGCCAGAGTCTTTACGACAATGGCTTTACATTACATTAAACATGCAAATGTAGTGAATGAAATTAGTCTGAGACTATAAATAGAATTTTTGCATAATTGTTTTGATTGCTCACACACAGTTATCAATCAGCTTTGATTAGTGAGAGCAGCCTTAACTTTTGTGGAGGGTTTCCAAGGCATTGTTATGTGGTTATTAAAATCTTTACAGTTTTTCACATTGTGTGGTTGTTAAAGGATTAGTTCATTTCCAGAATAAAAAATTCCTGATCATTTACTCACCCCCATGTCATTAAAAAAAAAAAAAAAAACTGTTGGAGGAGAAAAGAGATGGAGGTTTTCACCCTACTCTAACTTTCTGAGCCAAATCCTGGAATGTTTTCCTCAAAAAACATAATTTCTTTTCCACTGAAGAAAGAAAGACATAAATGTCTTTGATGACATGGAGGTCAGCAAATTATCAGGGAATTTCACTTTCGGAGTGAACTAATCATTTAAGGTATTTGAAGTATTTATTTAGTTGTGTGTGATTGTTAAAGTTGTTCTGGATGATTGACAATTTGCTGAAATTTTTAAAGTTCTTAATCATTTGGAGAAATTGACATTACATTACTTGCTCACCAATGGATCATCTGTAGTGAATGGGTGCTGTCAGAATGAGAAAGTCCGAACAGCTGATAAAAATGGCACAATAATACATGCAACAGTAATCCACACAACTCCAGCCTATCAAATAATGTCTTGTGAATTGAAAAGCTATGTGTTAATATGAAACAATTTCATTATTAAGGCATTTTAGCTTTAAACCATCATTCTGGGTCAAAATACAAGTCCAGAATTCATAATAATGCTGCTTCTAGTGGAAAAACTATTTCTGTTTTGTAGTGATTGTAGTGCTTGATCTGTTGATTTTCCTCCTGGTTTTTCAATGGAGAAAGTAATATTATGGATAGAGGGCTTGTATTTTAACTGGAAGCAGTGGTTTGAAATTAAGACGAACATCTTGATGCAGCTTTTTGGTTTTTGCTTCACAAGATATTAATGGACTAGAGTCATGTGGATTACATGTAGATTATTGTTAGGTTTTTGTCAGCTGTTTGGACTCTGGTTCTGAGGATCCATTGGTGGGCAATTGATTTGAAGTGCTACATTTCTCCAAATCTGCATCTACATCTTGGATGGTCTGAGAGTGAGTACAATTTCAAATTTTAATTTTTGGTTAAGCTATTTTATAAATGGTTAAATTAAAATATCCTGATAATTTACTCACCCCCATGTCATCCAAGATGTTCATGGCTTTCCTCAGTCAAAAAGAAATAAAAAACTTCAAAGGGCTCTAGAAGATCCCAGCCAAAGAATAAGGGCATTATCTAGCAAATTAATTGTCAATTTTCTAAAAAAATAAATAATATAATAATATAATAAATAAAAAAAATCAGGAAATTTTAATTCTGGAGTGACCTAATCCTTTCAGTTCCTATAATATTCTCATCAGTAAAATTTACATGATGCCCTTCCATAGAGTGTTCAAGATTTTTTTTCCTCTATTTTAGTCATCCACCAGGTGAATTTGCACACTTTGAAGGAATTGTTTACACCCGTAGCACAAGTATAATACTTAGCGTTTTGTATTGTTTGGGATTGTCAAAGAGAATGCTGGTCAAAAGAGCTACATTAATGGCTTTGCATTGTGTATACATGCAAATGCATTGAATCTTTTTATTCTGGGGCTATGAAAAGAATTATGTACATCATTGTTTTGATTGCTCAGACACAATTAGAGAAACTTTAACGGTAAGAAGTACCAACTGACATTACATTATTTCTTGTAATGATGCATAAGAAGATATAAAGTGATGCATTTAATCTAATCGAATAACACGTTGCATTTAATCTAATATTTTTAGCAGGCAGAGGAAATACAGTCCTGCTAATTTGCGAGCTCACGCCTAATTTGTTTTTTTTTCTGTGTGTGGATTCATGCATCGGCAGTGACCTCCTCCTCCTCCTCCTCTTCTTCAAAGCAGCTCTGTTTAAATTATGCAGGCAGACTGGTGTGGGCTAACCTGCCCTGAGGAGCAGCAATATTTCATACAAGAGGAAGCGTGTCAACAGCAGCAGGTTACAAGAAAACCGAGGCGCTCTTCTGATGGGGAAAAAATAAATAGAAAGAGCAGATGTTAATGAAAGAAGGCGACATTTGCTCCTTCGCTCATTCCGTGTGGATACTTGATTTATAGGACTTTATTGGTTTTAATATGGGAACCTTGGAGAGTTTCATCATTCATTCAGACATATATGCTTTGGATGTATGTACTAACTCTCTGTCACAATTACATATGACAGTTCACTTATTTGCTCTTTTTTACATCTTGTATGCATTAATTATGACTGTACACATTAAACACAACTCATACATCATAGTGGTGGTTGCTAGGGCAAGCATTGTTAATACTTGGGTTAGGGTTGTTAAAAAAACACAAAGTCTGAGTATTCGAGTACACATAATTCAACGAATTTGATGTGACACTGACAGAGGAACCATATCTAGAGACCAAAATATTGTGATTTGTTGCTTGGTTCTTTTGGGCAAGTCATGCTTAAAAATGCTGGGTTGCTTCAACATAATTATGGGTCAGAAATGGACTAACCCAATTGTTGGGTTAAAATTAAAATAAAAAATGTCTGTATAAGAGAGCAATTCTCACTATTAGTATAGAGACCAGTTCTTACCTAGTTGCTTATTAACATGCCTATTATTAACAGATTGGCTGTTTATTAGTACTTATAAAGCACAAATGTGTACCTGGACAAAAAACAAAAAAAAACAAAACTAGCTTGGGGACATTTATAGCCAAAAATACATTGTATGGGTCAAAAGTATACATTTTTTATGCCAAAAATAATTAGGATATTAGGTAAAAATCATAATCCATGAAGATATTTTGTAAATGTCCTACTGTAATTATATTTAATTTAGTTTCATTTTTGATTAGTAATATGCAGTGCTAAGAAGATTTTTTTTTTTTTTTTTTTTTTGCACCCTCAGATTCCAGATGAAAATATCTCAGCCAAATATTGTTCTATCCTAACAAACCATACACCAATGGAAAGCTCATTTATTCAGCTTTCAGATGTATTATATCTTGGTCACATATTCTGCAGGACTATTTTCCACATTCCTAATTCTACTCTATATCTAAACAGCTACCTTACTAACTATTAATGATCAGCAAATTAGGAGTTTACTGAGACAAAGGTCATAGTTAATGGTTTGTTAATGGCAAGAATTCCTTAAAGTGTGACCTTTTAGTTTTACATTTTATTTATTATTTTTTTCACTCTGATATTGATAGTGGTTTAGTTTTTTATAGATTTTGTTTAGTTTTATTTCTTTTTTTTTTACTATTTAGATTTAGAGCATCCAAACTTAATGCTGGTTTTGTTGAAAAATGTGTTTTTTTCTTTCTTTTTTAAATGTTTCAGGTCTTATGGTAACACTTTGCAATAAGGTTCATTAGTTAGCATTAGTTAACTATTTACTACAACAGGGATAGACAACCTCGGTTCTGGAGTGCCGATGACCTGAGCCCCTTTTACACTGCCTGTTGATTCTGGAAAATTGCCGGAGTGCCTTCTTTGTGAACGCAAACATGTCCCGGGATTGATTCCGGGAAGAATTCCGGGTTGGGGACCTAGTGACATTGCCGGGATCAGTCCCGGAATGAGCGCTGTGTGAACAAAATGGCGTAAAGGCTAAACGACTCACGTTATAGTGCGACTCTTTTACCGATGTTTCGAAGGCAGATCTTCTTACTATCCACGCTGAAGCGGAGATCGTTCGCCAGTTTAGTGTAGCGGCACGCGTCGCATAAAGCCTAATGTCCTAATGTCACGTGTCTTTACGGGATCTTTACGGGTTGTGTGTGAAAGCACGCACAGATTCTGGAAAATCACTGGCAGTGTGAATGAACCCGAAATCAAACGATCCCGGGACAATTCCCGGAATGCATTACCTGTGTATTTTCCGGAATCTCTGTGTGAAAGAGGCTCTGCAGATTTTAGTTCCAACTCTAATCAAACACACCTGAACAAGCTAATCAAGGTCCTCAGGATTACTAGGGCTACAGGCAGATGAGGGTTTTTTTCAGGGTTGGAGCTAAACTGCAGGTTATCGGCACTCTAGGACTGATGTTGCCTATTCCTGTTCTACAATTTTTAATAATCTTAGTTCATGGTAATTTCAGCATTTACTAATGCATTATTAAAATTAAAAGAGTATTAGGCTATTATAATAGAGTAGTACTGCATCTTAATATCTCCAAAAAGTCTTTAGTTTTATCATATTTATAAAAGAAAAATACAGCTTTCCGATTCTCTCCGGAAAAAGCCGAGCTTCTGGAGGCCTGCCGTGGGTGGAGCTATAGAGTCAAGCTGATTTCCAACAAAAGACAGATATCTGATGCAGTTGTACTTACATGACTGAGATCTTTTATCACTGGGATCGCTCCATGTTTTATTAGCAAATGATGTGCAAATCTTTGGGAAGCAAAGAACATGGTAAACTTTCCCTCACATCCAAAAACACACTTATTTGGAGACATTCTCGAACAAATCCTATGCAGTGGTGCCGACGATTTCCCAATGAAGTGTGTTGATGGACGTGGTCTCGCTCTCCACATTTCCGGGAGAAATGCTCATATAAGGAGTTCCACCAGCGTCTACGTCATTAGATTTGTGATCGAAAGAGATTTTCTGTAAAGAAATTCTCTGTCATTCGTCCAAATAATTTTAAAAACTTTATTAGCATGAGAATCCAATTATTTAACACTTGTAGCAATAGCCAAAAATACATTGTATGTGTCAAAATTATTGATTTTTCTTTTATGCCAAAAATCATTAGGATATTAAGTAAAGATCATGTTCCATGAAGATATATATCGTAAATGTCCTACCGTAAATATATCAAAACGTAATTTTTGATTAGTAATATGCATTGCTAAGAACTTCATTTGGACAACTTTAAATGCGATTTTCTCAATATTGTGATTTTTTTTTTTTTTTTGCACCCTCAGATTCCATATTTTCAAATAGTTTTATCTCAGCCAAATATGGTCATATTATAACAAACCATACATCAATGGAAGGCTTATTTATTCAGCTTTCAGATGATGTATAAATCTCAATTTCGAAAAATGGACACTTATGACTGGTTTTGTGGTCCAGGGTCACATATATGAGCAAAGAAACATTAAAACAGTAAATTAACTCATCAAATTACAGTGTAAGGCTAGTTGCTTGTCCTCAATCTGGCAAACCCACGTGTGCATCGAGTTTAAGTAGGAGAAAGCGGTACAAATGGTTCTCTCCAATGTTTTGATTTGGACTGCAGTACCCATTTCAACCGCTAGCTGTCAATCTTACATACTGCACCTTTAAGTTATTTATTTATTTTTTATTTCCATGCTGCCATATAGCAATATTCTAAAAAGTGCACTTTAGCAACCAAAAAGCAATCTGGCAACCACCCACAACACCCTTGTTTTGTGCCGAGAGCAAGCAATGTTGAGAGCATGCACCTTTATATTTTCTTTTCTTCTTCTTCTTTTTGTAGATAAATATATCCTGTGTTCTACACGAAGCCCCCTATCCTCTGGAATAACATCTAATGTCACTTCATGTCCTGTCATGTCACCCTGGCAACCTGCATCACTCCATTCCACACTCCATTTGAATCTCACCCACAGGACTGAATCTTTCTCTCTGCGTCTCCATTTAAAACCCTCATTCCCAACCCCAATTGCATTTTGTGCATTTTGTTTTTTTTTTGTGCATTGAGAACAGGTGTTTCTGAGCCATGCGCATGTGGTATTGTTGAAACACACAATCTGTTGAATCTCAACCTATTCATTAGTGAATGAGTGAACAGGCTCTGCACATTCATGGCCACATACTTCCTAGATTCATTCCAGATTTAATGAAGCACTTGACGACAGCTCTAGAGTACAGTTATCTCTCAGGAGGATCTTGCTGTAACGAACCAAGTCACTTCCTGAACTAATTATCTATTGATTCGGCAATCATAACATTTCCAAACACCTTATCTACTCTAAAGTTATTTCTCGGGGAAATGTGATCAGATGCGGTTTGTTTACTTTTACAATGAATTTTCTTTGTCGTTCTTCCAAATCAATTTCTCAAAGGTCAACAAAACAAGTGAAAGGTTGGTTAAATACACTCTTTCTCTGTGGATTAGTTTTCTCAGAATGTAGGTACCATCCTGGCCTGAAGCTACATCCCGTTTCGTACCCGCTGCTGGCCTCTAAAGAGAGGCAGTGTTCAAATAATCCATCAGGGATTAAATAGGATCACCAGTGGGTACGGTAATCACATCCTACACGGCTAAATAGTAATCAATACCTCCGACCTCTTCTCTGCTCGATCAGCGTGGAGCAAAGGCCTAGCAGAAAGCTCTTCTCTAATTCAGCCCTTTATTGTTTTCGATGTGAGACAATGGATTCGGTGTGGCAGATGGAGAACGGCACACCTTTTCCAGTGTTGCAAGAGAAGGAGAGGAAAACGAATAGGAATATAAAAGGATGTGGCAAGTTCTGGAGGAAATGACCAGGCAGACACTAATGGAGAAGAAGTTGCTTTTGGTGTAAGATAGATTTGAAATGCATTTTTCATGCTGGCACTACCGTGAATTACTGTCCTCCGTGCATCTGATGTGAATTGCTCCCGGTGGTGTTTCAAAGGTCAGATAAGTGTGAAAGCATATGCAGACTCAGGGGAGATTACTGTGAAAGAGGTTTTGTTGTGCTGTTGTAAGTTACATTTGCTAGTAGCTCTTTAAATATACAGAGGCTCTGATGAAGGGCAGTGGCCTTGTTAAGTACATGCTAACTAGAACTTGTTTGTACTCACAAATATTCATTATTCCAACACAATAGAATAACTTGATCGAATCTACTGTATTAGCATATAGATTCACCGCTTCACAGCTTGCGTTTGTTGTACTGAGTAACAGCTTTGTGCTTGCATATATTCATTACCGTTTGTGATATTTAAACATGTTATGTTGAGAGGTAAGCTGTGTGAATTAGATTTGTGCTTATGCATACGGTATCATTGCTTTGGGTACTTTTATTAATTTTTATTTCTCTATATCTCTTCTTTGTACTCATAGGATTAACTGAATGCATTTTGTTTAATAACGTATTGTTTCGTTTGTTTATATTGAATATTTATATGTACAAATTCATATTTATATTATATTACGATGTTTTTAGTGTTTTGGTAACACTTTACTATAAGGTTCCATTAGTTAATGTATTAAAGTACATGTACTAAATGTATTAAATTAAAGTGTTTCCATTTTTTCCCTGGCCATTAAATTTGATTTCTTGATTTCTAATGTTTCTTTAAATGTAATATTTTATTTCTTTCTGTAAATCGCTAATTTTTTATTGATATTAATTTCCTTTTATTGATATAGGTCAAAAGTTTACACCCCCCTTTCAGAATCAGAAAAGATGTTTACATATAATCCACAAGAGAAAATAATAGTTGAATGGTGGGTGAAAACCTTTTGAATTTGAAGACCAAATCTGACATATTTTATCTTCTGTGAAACAGTTTAAACTGCCTGCTGATCTTCAGAATTTTTTTTTAGGTCCCACACATTCTTTGGTTTTCCAGCATTTGTGTGCATTTCAACTCTTTCCAACAATGACTGTATGATTTTGAGATCCATCTTTTCACACTGAGCACAACTGATGGTGGACCCATATGCAACTATTACAGAAGGTTCAAATGCACACTGATGCTCCAGAAGAAAAAAACATGCATTAAGAGCCGGGGGTGAAAACTTTTGAACATTTTTTGCCTAAATATCATGTTTTTCATTTAGTGCTGCCCTTCAGAGGCTATGTTTCCCAGAAAACAAAATGAGTAAAATTTACCCTGATCTTTAAATTGAAAAAGTTTTCACCCCCCGGGCAAGAAAGAGGAGAACGAGAATTAATTTTATGTAATAATAATGAAGGTTTAATTGACTTGAATTTAATTTTAAATAGTTAATATTTTAATTATGTTAATTTACTTTAATAATTTTTTTGGCTTTAGTAGAAACCATGCATGAAATACTGTGAACTAGTGTTGGGTTCGAGTCGAGTCCGAGTCCAAAATGGGCCGAGTCGGACTCAAGTCCGAGTCCCAAAGGGCCGAGTCCAAGTCGAGTCCGAGTCCAGTGAAACCTTTATAACTAGAAAAAACACAATGTCAACTGAAATGTAACAAAAGCTAACTTAAAGTCATGTAACAGAAGTTATGGCTGACTTGATTTATGTATTGTAACTTATTTCAGAGTGAAAAAGCTTTTAGAATGTGAAAAACTATAGGGACTTTATTTGTTGTTATATAGTGAATGAACAAATTTAAGGGTGGGGCTGGGGGGGTGGGTAGATAGCTTGGATGGGACCTAAAGATCAGAAAATACGCCTCATATCTCTGATTATGACTGTGTGCGTTTTGGGTTTTATATGATGAATGGTTAAACCATAGACAGGGTAGATGGCATTTTATATTTTTTTCTCTGATGAAAATGAGGCCTGTTAAATTACAGGTTAAATGTATTTGTATATATTAACCTGTTAAATAAAATAACTGTTTTATTTAATGCATTTATAGTTAATAAAGTTTATGTAAGGAATAATAGACCAATTTGGTGTTTGCAAACAATGATGAAGATTTTGTGGGCGGAGCCTGTCTGACAGTTTTCAAGTCTATGGAAGCCATGGAATAAAATAATTAATTAATTATTTTTTTTTTTTTTTCGCAGTTCTGAGATTATATCTCACAATTTTGATAAGAAAAATCAATGTGTAATTTTCTCTTTTCTCCTAACATTTTTTGCATTCAGATTCTGGCTGGCTTTCATGTACTGCCAAGACTTAAAAACACATGCAAATACTGAATGTCACATTCATAATAACGCTTGAGTCAATTACTTTTCCGTCAACAGTGCCTGGACTCGGTTGAACTCTGCAATATTTTCAGAGTCCGAAAGTCTCGAGTCCGAGTCAAGTCTGAGTAAAAGCATCCAAGTCCGTGACAAGTCAGAGTCCACTAAAAATTGTACTCGAGACCGAGTACTCCAACTCTACTGTGAACATTCAGTTTATCTTAGTTAATGATATTTAATGTTATATTTACTTAGCCATAAAAATGGGGGCAGGAAAGAGAGCGGCGGAATCAGCAAATGGCTCAAGTCAAGTTAACCCTCTGGGGTCGAAGACCGCGCCGGCGCGTTTTGGTGCGTTTTTTTAAAAAGCCCTCTATATAAACTTAAATTACTCCGTCAGTTTTGATCGTACAGATAAGATAAATACATCAATCGAATCTGTAAAGGGTCTACTTTTATTTGCACAGACACATAATAACAATGAAACGGTGAGTTTTTGACAAATAAAGAAAATATACAGGGAGTGCTGTGTGCCGCGTTGGTCTCTGTGCTCTTCATTTTGAAACGCGTCACTTAAATGATCAAATGCTCGGCAAAAACAGCACATGGAGACATTATACACATACCTGGAGAAAGCTTGATATTTCTACTCTTAAACGAAGTAAGTCTTATCGAAAACAAATATTCTGTGATAAAGTAATCCTTATGAAAACAACGCGATGTCCAATCTGTCAAAACTTCTTCAGGGCCCAAAAACACCCTCAGACCCCAGGGGGTTAATACGTCGCCCATATAGCACCATGGTTCAGCTGGCCAAGAGTCTGCGTGCTTACAGTTAGTCTGCAGCGATGTATCTAGTAGAGTACAACTACTTCCAGAGTTCAGGTAACTCATGTCTACATTACACAGACCAAGGCTAGTTCCCTTGAGCCCAGGTTCAGACTATGACCCAACCTCAGAGCTCAGACCCATAGACCTATCGATCCAACAACCATGCTGTCCATTTTAATAAACTACATTACAATTCTCTCTACATTGCTGCCGCTTTCCATTCCGATCCAAGGAAGTCTTGTGAATTCTTTGTAAGATACTGTGTCAACGTGTGGTTGAGGTAACTGTCACCTTTAATATGTTGCAAATAGACTGCCATTTTGTCGGAGGCCATAAAACAAGATGCATATCTTCTGGACTAGACCACAAGGTCAAGACTGTGATACTGACCCGCTATAACCAAACACAAAAATAATTGCATATTCACTTGTTTTACCCTTCAGTGTAGGTCAAGGTGTCCAGTCCTTTCTCTGAAACATCCAACAGAGAGACAGATGAATGTTCAATGCAATATGAGCGCATTATAAGTTTGCCAGTTTACCCCAGGGTGTCTGTCTCCCTGTGCTGAGTGTTTTTGGATGTCCTCTGCATTTCATATATCTTTGGCTGGCAGTCCAAAAGACGTTGCTGAAAGGGGTTCATTTGGCCGTAACCGTTATCCCCCATCAAAAATCAATAGGTTATTTTGAGGCCAACTCACATCTGAAATGAACTGGGAAGTTGCATTCGGTGAGCAGCAATCCTCAAAGTGAATTGTCTCGGATCGATAGTGTCATGAATTATGCAAGTACATTTCATACAGTACAACCCAACTCCTTCCTCAAAGATTTTACCAAAACCGGGTTTTCCTATCTTCGGGTTGCCACACCTGACGGCGGGTGTATAAATAGATTGAACTTCACAGAATGATCTCAAAGGATGCATCAATCCTCTATGCAAGGTGACCTATGACCTTGTTTGCAGCCAGATTGGACCGTACAATAGGAGTCTATTGATGGGGAAGGATGTTGACAGCATCTCCTTCCTGTTGTCTGCTTGCTATTCTATTGTCAGTCCTCCTTGACTTTGTGTGGTCTTCCGTTGAGGAAATTGTCATTTCAGATATTCTCTGCAGTGCGTCTTTTCATCTCTCGGTTATGATGACGTTATTCAGCTTTATTTAGATGCCTTTATTTTTTACAAATATTCTGTACTATTCATTGTGCGTGAACGTGATTTGGGGATCTACATTTAATTTAGTTTTATCAATCAGGCATGTAGACATTGCATTGGTGTTTTATTTTTTACATTACATTACTAAGTCTCTAATGTCTGTTAGTATTTGATCAACAATACTGCAACAAGCTGCATTTGCAACATCATTACTTCAGTCTTCAGTGTCACACGATCCTTCATCTATCATTCTAATATGCTGACCTTTTTAAATTGTAAGGATGCGTTTATAATTATTTAGTTAAAAAAGAATGTTTACTTGACAGATTTTTTTTTTAATTAGTAAAAAAAAAACGCTTGAATGGTAGTATGAATGGTTTTTAAGTATATTTTAATTCATTTTTACTTTATTTTTAGTTAATTACATTTTATTTTATTATTGTTATGTTGTTTAGGTGTCATTTTAATTTAATATAATGTTAATTTTTATTTAATATTATTTTCATTTTTTATTTTTGTTAACTTTGTGTGTTGTTTAGGTTTAATTTTAATTGAATATAATTGAATGCCTCTTTATTTCATATAAGCTCTCATGAACAATATATGAATAGCTTTTATTGAGCTCAGCCATGTCTAAAGGTTTAATGTTTTTTGTCTGCTTAAAACTCTGCCTCTAACTTTTTATTAGTATTAGTATTATTATTATATATTTTTTATGTAATTTATTTATGTATTATTATTATTATTATTATTTGTGTATAATTTAATTGTGGTATAGTGTTTGGGTTTTATTTAAGTTTAATAATTTTTTATTATTATTTAATTGTATTTTTATTATTTAATATTATTTTAGTTTTTTGTTTTGTTTTTTACTCTGTTATATTGTCTAGGTTTCACTATAATGTAATATAATTTAATACCTTTTTATTTAATTTAAGCTCTTACGAATAATATATAAATAGCTTTTTTTGAGCACAGTCATGCCTAAAAGTTTCATGCTTTATGTCTGCTTAAAACCATTTTATTTATGTATTTTTAATTATTTAATTTTTTAACTTTTGTATATTGTTTAGGTTTCATTTAAATGTAATATAGTTTATTGCCTTATATTTAATATAAGCTCTTAGGAGCAATATACAAATAGCTTTTATTAAGCAAGGTCATGCCTGAAGGGTTTAATGCTTTATGTCTGCTTAAAACTCTGCTTATAACTCTGCTATAGCCGTTCTTCTGCTTTAATCTAGTTCAAATTTAATATTGTGCTGCCAGGTCCTTTTGATGAAAGCTAGGTATCGTTATCAATGCCGGCCAGTATGAAAGAAGACTTTTGATAGAGCACATAGGCCTTTTCAAGATGCAGGAGCCACAAGCCATCTTTTTAACATGCAAGACACACCTGTATCTTTTAAACATGCAAGGCACATGCACCTCTTTTAAAGATTCAAGGCGCATGGGTGTCTTTTGAAATATTTTCTGGAATCACAGATGGGCCGGTCAGCTGTGTCTCCTTCACTCGTCTGCCTTTGCTCCATGACTTCATCGGACCATGCAAAGGCTGTTCAGTCTACTGCCTCGCTTCATTTTAGGGCACACACTCAACAGCGAGCAATGCTACGCAGCGCTGCGTCTGAAATGATGTCTCAAGTATCTGATTGCTTCATCCCCCTGCTTCCATCACAACTTTCAAGCTTACTCAAATTGATTGAACTTCCAAATGTGTCAGTGTGAAATAGGTTAGCAAGCAGAATCACAGAAGGCCTAATTAAAGATAGGATGCAAATATATTCATAATTGTGTTGCTTTCTTATCTAGTCTGCACTTGACATTCCTTTACAGCAAATGTGGGAAATGACATGGAGCTTCAGAGAGGGAGGAGAAGAAGAAAGGAAAGTAGGATAGAGAAGTTCTACTCTGCATTAATTAGGTATCTACTGCTGAAGACGACAATGCAATCTAGAAGCTTTTTCACATGTTCTGTTCCAAGAGGCTCAACTTTTAAGAGCATCATAAATGCACTGTGGCTCAAAAGGTAAGCAGCTTAATTAAACCTTTGTTTGCCAAAAATACCACTAGCGTTTAATGGATTCTTCACGGAGTAGGCATAGCATTGCGATTCATTTGGTGGGAAAAAAGGGCAAATGAATTGTGAGAATTATTTCAGTATTATTTATATAATATTACAATATTTATGTTTTGTATGATTTTTTTATATTTTCATTTTGACAGTTTCTGTCACTTTTTTTTTTTTTTTTTGCTTTTTAAATAAATACATTTTTTATACTTCAGTATTTTTAGTAGTTTTTTTTTTATTTTACTTTTTTTATTTAGGATGAATATTTGGATGAGCATTTCTTTTTTATTTTATATCAGAATCTGTTTTAGTTTTATTAGATTTTGTATTCAAAATATTTGAATATTTCCAGGTTAATATATTCTAAATTATCTGTAATTATTTATTTACTTATTTAAGTATTTCATTTTGTATTTATATTCTATTTCAGCTTTAAACTTCATTTTTATTTCAGTTTTAATTATTTTTTTTTTATTTCACAAAGTTTCCAAGGCAAAATTTCTCATTTTCCTTTAAAGATTCAAGTTTTCATTTAGTATTTTACTTTTAATTTATTTTAACTTTATTTTGATGATTTTTAATAGTTTTAGCTTTGACTCTTCACCAGGAGCTTGACTGACAGATGATCTGACCAATCATAACGCAGAATTGCCTGACAAACCAGACATTTGAGTAGATTAACGTTGGTGGACTTGAACATAAAAGTGGTGTTATTGCATCGTTTTGGTTAAAAAAACAAGATTTCTTCTGATGTTCATTCATGTCTATTTTGTCCTGTAACTAGTAAAGAGGAAGAGATGATCGGTTCACATGCCGCTTGAACTAAGGCACTACAGCGTTCACAACACAATAAAGAGCCACAAATTGGTATTTATTGTTAAAATTTATTGTTAAAAAAAAAGGAAAAAAAAATTGATTCACAATGTGTTTTTCACTTCGTGAAAACATGATGTGTAGTGTGAGAGCACCATGGTTTGTCAAACATGACAACAGAAACCATGGCGAGGTGTTTTTTTCCAAAGTGTCATTAAACACATTGATGCTGATACACTTACAGAGGGTTTGCCCTAACGTCACAATTTGGTCAGTTACCCAGTTGTGCAGCCATATTGCCGATACTCAGATGGAAACAACAGCATTGACTGGACAGTTAATGTAGTACTAAATACGTTGTTCTGCTAATTTTATTATATTATATAGAGAAGGACTTGGTAAGCAGTAAAGGGTGCAATATCTTGACAAACTAAAGTTTATAGGTGGTAAAGACACATACATGTATTAATTAAGATATTAGCCTAATATTTCACCTACATGAAAATTATAAGAACAAAGATGAATATTGTCAAGATTCTTGCTCTGGAAATCTTGGTCTAGTTCGTTCCTCAGACAGTTTTTTGCATTCTTCTCCTTGAATTGTTATAACTTTTAGCGGTTTATAATACTCTGTTTTTCCCATTTTGACCGATTAGCACAGCCCAAAACATGACAATAAATCATTTTCAGCAGCAATAATCAGCGAAATAAGCAAGTTTCATTGCTTACATTCCGTGCCGCTAATATATAATATATAGGTTCTTTATGGAACCATTAAGACAAAAAAGGTTCTTCTATGGCATCATGAAACACTTTTATTTTTAAGAGTGTACCTTCATTGAAATCTTGAATCTCCGAATGAGGAACATTATTTGTATGCTGCCTGGATTTGTGGCCTATTTAGAGAGTTTCAAACCAGCCACTTACTACGTTCCATGCCTAAGAAGGTTTGCTCACAAGGTTTTCCAACAAAGCTATAGTCTCTGATGTGGCTGAAGCCACCAAAACCGCAGTGTGAGAAACTAAAGTTGAGATTTTCCCACCTTCCTCTCCTCCCCCAGCTGTTTTGCCTGCCTTTTTATTCTCTTTATTATAATTGGATTGTGTCCGTTGGAAACGGTCGATCGCAGTCATGATCTTCCTACACCTTTTTGGTTTTATCCTTCCACAGCTATTGTTTCAGAGACTGTCTCTCTAAATGTTTAAGTGTATCTTCTACATTCTGTTTCTTTCTGGTCTCCAGTGCTGGTTTAAATTCCGAGCACACACGCACAAACAAACACAAACGTTCAGAGATTCTCAATTTCCTGATAAAGGCGATAAATGCTAAACATTGTTGCCCTAGAAACCTCTTTTACCCACCCCCCCACCCCCTTCATCTGTCACCCCCCTCTTCTCTCCACCTCTACACATCACTGTGTATTAATAAACTAACACACTTATCTAATCAACAGGAGTGTATGTATGTGCATGCATCCGGAGAGGGAGAGAGCGAGCAAACGAGGATGTGTGTGTGTGTGTGTGTGTGTGTGTGTGTGTGTGTGTGTGTGTGTGTGTGCCTGTCCACTACAGATAATCCTGCAAATGAGTCCAGTGCCAGTGTCACACTGCGCGGAGCTCTGTTGGCAGGCAGCTTGGACAGCAGTGTGGATAGAGAGACAGAGATAGAGAGAGAGAGAAAAGGAACGAGAGCGGGGGGCTGTGTTGTGAACACAGCTGCGGTGAGGTACAGAGATGTTCATGTTAATCCATTTTCAAGGCAGACGTCAAACAGAGTCTAACTGAGCTAAGCTCTCCCTCTCCCAAAACGTACAGACGGACTCACACACAGCAATTGATCCGCTGGATTCTGTTTGTTTTTAAAAGGAATGTTTTCCTGAGGTGCTTTAGTGAGCTGCATGAGAAATGAATACATTTTTATGCCCCAGTCCAGCTTGTAGCTCTCTGTCGTCCTTCATAGATTGTGGCAGTATTGCACCAGAGATTAAGGGATTGTTCACCCAAAAATTAAAATTACCCCAAGATTTACTCACCTTCAAGCCATCCTAGGTATATATATGCCTTTCTTCTTTCAGACGAATGCAATCAGAGTTGTGTAAAAAATGTCCTGGCTCTTCCAAGCTTTATAATGGCAGTGAATGGTGGTTGAGATTTCGAAGCAAAATAAACTTAAGGTTGGGTTAATAAAGGTCTTCTAAAGTGAAGCGATGTGTTTGTGTAAGAACATAACATTGTGTAAGCTCTGGTGAGAATATGCTAGTCTCGCGAGAACAACAAAGTAAAACATCTTGGCCTTATATTGAAGTCCTCCAACATTTTTTCTTCACAAATCCTCGTTTTGTACTTCTAATTAGTGACGGGTGTTTTGTTTTGCTCTATCCACTTCCGTGTTCATCGCTTCTCACTGGAGCTTACACTACGCCTATGCTCTACATCAGGATTTCTCAAATCTTGCCCTGGAGGGCCAATTGACTCTTCACAAAACAGCTTGATTGACAGGTGGCATGACCAATCATAATGCCGAATCCGCCAATCGGTCCAACAAACAAATCAGACAGGAGAGTAGATTAACTTCGGTGGACTTAAACTTGAAAAATTGTATGTACTATTGACGTCTTTCCGCGGTTGAAATAAAATACGCTATGATGTTCATTCATGTTTTTTTTTCATGCTATAAGTAAAGAACAAAGGACGATCGGTTTACGTGTCGATTGATCTAATAAGGCAATACAGTGATCTGCCACAACACATTAAAGAGCAAAATGGTACTTATTGTTTGAATTTCTTAAAAAATTACATTTTAAAGGGTTAATCTTAAGTACCTGTAGAGTTGTACTATATCCTTTATATCTCAAAAAGTCTTTAGTTTTATCATATTTATAAAAAAAAATACAGCTTTCTGATTTTCTCTGGAAAAAGCAGAACTTCTGGAAACGCGCCACAGGCGGAGCTAAGTTCGACGATTACTCGCGCTAGGATTGCAAATACAGCACAGACATTTGATGCCGTTTTACTTACCATCTGCAGTTCTGAATCATGACCGGATCTTTTATAGCTGGGACCGCTCCATCTTTCTGTATCAAACAATGTGCAAATCCAGCGTCAAACTGGGCCTGGTATATGAAACGTTTGTCAACAAACACACTTGCAAAACTCCATTGCTGCCATGGAAAAAGGAACTGCATCCACTGTTCACGTAACCCTGGGTCTTCGGGATGTTGAGCAAAGTTATCTTTGCCTTACAACCAAAACCACAATTCTTTAGAGACATTCTTCCCGAATGAATTCCTTGGGCGCGCTCTTTCTTGTGCTCTAGTCTACATGTGCACGGGTGGGCTTTTCCGGGAGAAATGTTCATATAAGGAGTTCCACCACCGATTACGTCATTAAAGCCACGATAAAAAAAAACAAAAAACAGCTGAAACTTGTACCAACCCGGAAGTAAGATATTCGGCACAGAAATTCTCTGTCATTCGTCCAAATTATTTTTCTAAACTTTGGCCATGTTTAGCATAAGAATCCAACTCTTTAACACTGTAAACAACTCTGAATACACTTTGTACCCCCCCTTTAAAGCTGAGAACTTGTTTCATACCAGAACCTGCTCTGTCTTGTTTGTCGGCATGTTGTCAGGTTTTTTTTTTGTTCCGTGACAACATGATGTGTAGTGTGAGAGCAGCACACATAGCAACAGCAACTAAGGAGGGCGGTTTTTGTGAAGGGTCAATGCTCCTCAATGCTTACACTATACATCATGTTCTCACGCAGTGAAAAATGCATCATGGAACAAAGAGGAAACAATGTCCGGCAACATGCTGACAGACAAGACAGCAGGTTACTTCTAGTATGAAACAAGGTTTCAGCTTTAAAATGTTATCTTGTTTTTTTAAGAAATTCAAAGAATAAATAATTTTGTGGCTCTTCAGTGTGTCGTGACAGATTACCGTATTGCCTTATAAGATCATTCAACATGTGAACCGATCATCTTTTCTTATTTACTTGAGGCACAAAATAAACATGAATGAACATCAGAACATATATTGAAAAAATGGAAAGATGTCAATACACACAATATTTCAAATTTAAGTCCACGGAAGTTTATCTACTCTCCTGCCTGATACTCTCCTGTTTGTCAGACAAAATGCCGAATTATGTGCTATGATCGGTCAGATCACCTGTCAATCATTACGTTTGCAAACAATCAATTCGCTGCAGAGTTTAGCTCTAACCCTGATCAAACCCACCGACCTGTGATTTTCTCATGATCCTAATAAATTAATTAGCCTGCTCGGGTGTGTATATGACAGTTAGCAGAAGCTAGAAATGACAGTTTATAAAGTTGTAAATATAGATATTTTTCTTACACAAATGCATTGATTCAAGGCACATATATCCAAAAACCACTAGAACAGTGTTATATTTTGCTGACTTGTGCACTTACATTATCCCAAATGTTTTCCAGTTTAATTTAGTAAAAAACATGGAAATCCTAAAGACACTTAATATGTTATGCATTTCATTAGACAGGCGACAAATGCACAGAGTAGCATTATAAATATAACTTTCAGCACATTCAAGTGTATCTAGTATTCCCACATGGAAAAGAGGAAAAGAAGCAGTTTTTCTGACAAAAATCATTAGGATATTAAGTAAAGATCATGTTCCATGAAAATATTTAGCAAATTTTCTACCGTAAATATATCAAAATGTAATTTTTGATTAGTAACATGCATTGCTAAGACCTTAATTTGGACAACTTTTAAGGTGATTTTCTCAATATTTAAAAAGTTTTGCACCCTCAGATTACAGATTTTCAAATAGTTGTATCTTGGCCAAATATATCAAATATATACAGTAATGTATACATCTCAGATTAGAAAAAAAATGACCCTTATGACTGTTTTTTTTTTAGTCCAGGGCCTCATATATCAGAACAATGCCCTATGGTAATTTAGCATTTTTAAGCCAATTTTGTGTAAAAATGTAAATTGCAAAACTTGTAGATTATTGTGCCTATTTACACTTCCTACCGTTCAAAAGTTTGGGGTCGGTAAGATTCTTTTCTTTAAGAAATTTCTATGTTTATTCAGCAAGAATGCATTAAATCAATGAAAAGTGGCAGTAGACATTTATACTGTTACAAAAGATTTCTGTTTCAAATAAATATGCTACTTTTGAACAAGTCAAAGAATCTTGAAAAAATATATACAATTGACATTAGTTATCTATCACACTGGAAATCTAAGATGAAATTGGGTGCATTGCATTATGGGAACGGTATTCAATTCAGTAATGCAAACACATTTTGACAAATAAGTAGTATTCCATGACATGTACAGTATGTGGAAAGTGCTGTACTACTGTAGAAATAGTAGTATGCTCTATCTGAACAAGTAACATTTTGGTTCCCTTGGGTGTTATACCTACCAAAAATAAGATATTTGACAAACGGAACAGAATATATTTTACCTAATTCTGGTCGTTGATTCAGCAAAAAAAATCTATTCCTCCAACTTTAACAGCCTAATAACTCAATGACAGTTTTTACATGTGTTTTAACCTGACAAGACCACGATGACTAGGTGAAAGAGAGTCATCCCACACACTGCTCCAGGCAGCTTTCCAGTGAAAAATGACTTAGTATCGAATGTGAGTTTAGTGTGCAGGTGTGTTAGGGGAACAGGTGTGTGAGTGTGTGTCTGTGTCTTGAGTTTAAAGACACAGCTGCTTCCTGCAAAGGAATCAGCCTTTGGTGTGTTTGTGGGAGGGGTTGTGTTCCACAGAGCATAACCAGGCGCTGTTAATGAATTAATGACACACAGACACACACAGGGGGGTTTTGATTAGATAATAATACCGTGACTTGTGGCTTCATAGGAGGGAGTTGAGAGACAAGCGGTGAGACTGACACTCTAGGGAAGTGAGGTTCGCTCAAGATGTTCTAGTAAAGCACCCACGTAATAAAATTTGGGGTTTGGGGTTGGTCAGAATTGTAAATGTTTTTGAAACAAGTCTGTTATGCTTCACAAGGCTCAGTTTATTTAAACCATTATACAGTATATACAATTTTCGGTAACACTTTAGAATAGGGAACACTTATTGACTATTAACAACGACTTTTCCCTCAATAAATTCCTAATTTTCTGCATATTAATAGTTAGTAAGGTAGTTGTTAAGTTTAGGTATTGGGTAGGATTAGGGATGTAGAATAAGGTCATGCAGAATAAGGCATTAATATGTGCTTAATTAGTACTAATAAATGTCTAATATTCTAGTAATATGCATGCTAATAAGCAACTAGTTAAGAAACCGTAAAATAAAGTGTTACCCAATTTTCTTCTGGATTCACTGATAAATGGTTGCTTCATACACGTCTATAACAGCAACAATATCTGTAACAGTGTGTATTAATTTTCTTTGATTTGAGATCAGCGACTCGAAACGTGACATTTTTTATTTTGGGATGTTGCTGTAAAATCGTCTTTTACATATCAAATGGCTTACAGAAAATAAAGACTTACTGAAAGGTCAGTAGGGAAAAGATAATGCAAGTCCAAGCAATAGAGGCTTTATATAGATGTGTAAAGCTATTAAATTCTAAAACACTTGAGTAGGTTTTGAGAAATTGGAGCTAGCACTTGTTAAACAATGAGGGAGATGATACAATTGAAGGCCACTTTAATAGAAAAGTGATACAAATCCACCACCCGTAAAAGCTCTTTGTGAGTCAGTAGTAAGTAAATTTCAAGTTTAGTAATTAGTTTAGATGAGATGTTTTATGACTTTCAGGCTATGCTTGTAATCACTTCTGTCTGACTTTGTGTACACATTCCCCTTCACACTCTATTCGGACAGAACTAGTTTTCCGTGAGGAGATCAAGTAAATTTGCATTTGTCAGATGTACTTTGTTATTTTAATCCACTACGAATCAAACATGCCTCAGTAAAAAAATGAAGGAGCTAATTACCTACTGTGTTTTGGCTTGACAGTGGTCCTCTGAGAAATCTAATCCTAGTATAGTATTTTTCCACAACTTTTCTACCGTTTATTTTGACCTTCATTGAATAGCAGGAATGAAGCTACATTTCTTGTTGCTTTCCAGAAATTCACAGCTTAAGATATGTTGATGGTTGAAGTACTGCAGAATAGGTGTCATACATCCAAACAACACATATTACAGCTTCAGTAATTATAGAGATGCTGTTAAATACAGCTGAACTGAACCACAAAGAAAAAAAAGTCCCATCTGAATAGTTCTTTACAATGTTATTTACATGTCCTGATGATATACACGCTCACCAATCATCCTCACATCTGTTACATTAACTTCCCCCAGTTCTCTGCGGGATCACAAACTCCTGTGTGTATGTGTGTGAAAAACATCCCCAAGGTCGATGTGTGTGCCTGAAATGGGAGCAGGAACCTCTCGGTGGCCTTCGTACAGTAAACAGTCTCCTGTGGGACTCTGTTCAACTGTTGTCCTTAACCCCAGGAGAGCTTACTTCACACATCTTATCTGTAATCATGTAAAGCAAGGTTTAGCAGGGGTCAGACTGAATGACCCCTCGCGGTACGCAACAACATCAGCAAATCCCACTGCTGAGAAGGGAAAAAGTGGGTAAACCGGAGAGCGTTTGACAGAGTTCTGCACTTCCATTTAATCTGTAATGGTTCCGCAGTACTATCTAACACTCCGGTTAGCACTTGTTTGATTTTAATTAGGTCACAGAAATTGAGCATGGGTTAAAAATTCAGACGATGTGCAATGATATTTGATTCCCTTTGATTGCTTTTTCCTTCAGGTCTTTCTAGCAGAGAAAAGGGAGCTAATCAGCTTATTTAACACAGATCTGCACTCCATATTGACACAGTGAATGGAAAATGGAAGAAGAGGAACCATGGGTCCTGCAGATTAGGGTAAGATTAAGTTTAGCAGGGAAGGTTAATGTACACCCAATTTGCAAACAAAACCTGATGAATTTGGTCATTGTTTATTCACCTGTATGTTGATCTAAATCAGTGTAACGGATTACTTCCATGTTTTCAGTGTTCGTTTTCATGCAGTTGCATGAACAAGCTAAAAATTAAATACAAAAGAATAATAAAAATGGTTCAAATGACTCATACATTGTATTACAATCTGTATGAAGTAGGTGTTGTCAATATACCAGTAGACACAATTAGCTGGTAGAAATGTGTCAATCGGTAGAGATTTCGCTGTTACACGCTCACATTTCGTTGCACTTAAAGACAGTGCTCATAGAGCATGGGAGAATTGAACAGAATTGCCGCTTTATAGGCCTTGAAGGGTTAAACACGCACACTTGTATGCCTCAAAATGCTTGTGTTCGCAAGTAGTCTCGTAAACAGTAATTTAGGTCTTAAGCGAAAGCAAACTGCTGAGAAAGAAAAACATGTGTAATAGTATATTGAATTCGGGCAGCTCTTAAACTAACAGCAGTCATTCATGTTAATCAAACAACATAAGAGAGAAAATCTGTCACTGTTCTTTACTAAATTACTTTTGTAATTTATTTACTGTGAAATAAAATTACTCATATCATAATATAAGATTTTGGTCAGATTGCCCACCCCTAGTATGAAATGTATAATAACTTTGTGTGCAAAAATGACCAAAATTATCTTATTATTCATTTAAACTTTTGACCTTTTCAATAAATCGGTTGGTCTGGTTTACAAACTGGTGTAAAAGTTTTGTTCATAAATCATGATTTGGTTTGTGCACAGGTTGACATTAGAGGCAAAAATTATCACTTGAAAACAAAGCTATTGTATATTACTTTTTAATGCTTGAAAGTAAATTGTCATTGTGTGGAAAATAAAGATCTGCACAGTCTTCAAAATATCTTTTTAGGTTTGTCATGCAGGTTTGACACGGCATGGAGTGAGCAAATCCAAATTTTCTGTAGGGTGACCAGATTTCTCATGGTGGATTATGGGACAGGTGGGTAAGGGGTGAGGAATATGACAGCGATATGAGAAAAATGATTTTTATTATATCTATATGATATTCATATATATAGTGGTTTTTGTTATATAAAAAAGAACAAAAAAGCAAATTACAAACCATAAGACAAATACGATAGAGACACAAATTAAACTTGTTTTTCAAATACAGTAAACTTATTTAACATGTATGCTTTTATTTAACATCTATTGTTGTATGCTTAACATTCATAACACAGATTGGTATTTAATAAGGCTGCTGTCTCTTTAAGACAGAAAGAATAGATGTAATATACAGACACATTTGGTAGCACCCCCTTTGAAAAAAATAACTGAAGTCAATCACTTTCTACAACCATGAATAAGTTTCTTAGACCTCTCTACTGAAATTTTGGACCACTCTTCTTTTGTAAACTGCTCATTTAGATGTGAAGGATGTCTTCTCCCAACTGCTGTTTTGAGATCTCTCCACAGGTGTTTCTATGGGATTCAGATCTGGACTCATTGCTGGCCATTTCAGAACTCTCCAGCGCTTTGTTTGTAACCATTTCTGAGTGCTTTTTGAAGTGTGTTTTCGAGACGCAGCTTTCTGAAACCCCAAAATTACCCCAAAATGATTCAGTAATCATCAGATTTCGTGATACCGTTCACACAGTCAAGGCATCCAGCGCCAGAAACAGCAAAGCAACTCCAAAACATCTTTGAACTTCCACCATGTTTGACTGTAGGGACTGTGTTCTTTTCTTTGAAGACCTTATTTCTTTTTCTGTAAACAGTGTCATGATGTCCTTTACCAAAATGCTCTACTTTTGTCTCATCTGCCACAATACATTCTACCAAAAGGATTGTGGTTTTGTCACAGAAGTTTTGGCAAACTCCTGTCTTGCTGTTTTATGCCTTTGTGTCAGCAGTGGTATCCTACCATAGCGTCCATTTTCATTCAGATGGTGAAGGATAGTGCAATCTGACACTGTTGTACCCTGTGTCTGCAGATCAGCTTGAATTTGAATTTGAGCAAAAGACAAGAGAAGCTGTTCTACCTTTTATTTTACATTATTTGTATATTTGGAAATAAATCCTTAGGGGCTGCCATTGGTTCGCGGGCTATGTGACGTCAGAGCTTGGAACTGGGAGTACATCGATCCAGAACGAGTTCACGGGTGGGAATTCACGGGTTTTACTGCCGTTCCAGTGCACTTTCACCGGTAGAAGGTTGGATAAACACGAGTTACGTGTTGCCTGGAACGCGGCATTAATCAGGGTTCTTTATCCACCATTCAAACTATCCTTCGTTGTCATTTTTCATTAATTCTGCTCTTCTATCCATGTCCAGGGAGGTTAGCTACAGTGCCATGGGCTGTAAACCTCTTGATTATATTGCGCACAATAGACACATGAACATTAAGATCTCTGGAGATGGACTTGTAGCCTTGAGATTGTCCATGTTTTTCCACATTTTTTTTTCTCTCAAATCCACAGACAACTCTTTAAACTTTTTTTCTTTTCTCCATGCTCAGTGTGACACACAACACAAAGGTTGAATCAGCTTTTCTCCACTGGAAGAAAATGAAAACTATTTTGCCCACACCTGTTACTTGCCACAGGTGTGTCTAAATACAAATTACAGGAGCATCACATGACTGAAAAGCAATTATTTCTTACAAAACAATAAGCATGTGAATACCAAATGATTTTGCAATTTTCTGACAGTATTACAAGGGTGGCGATATTTTTGGTCATGACTGTATATGATAATTCAGGTGCAAGAAAAACATGTATAAATATGGCACTGTCCCGGAAAAAATGAGATGTTTAAATGTTATCTAGGAGACTAACCTGAGTGAAAACAAGTTTTTCCCTTCAAATGTGTATTCATTTAATGCCACACTTTGCTAGCAGAGGGATTTTTGCTGATTGAGATGTGTATGGTCTTTTGGACCATTGGGTTTGAAAAGTAAGAAAGTGATCATAAAAATAATGTGAACACATAGATCTTTTTTACAAGCCAAGTGAATGGAAGTTTATTAAGTGCAGGGTCAGGACTGCTTTAGTCAACATTGGTAATTTATTAAATGTGCTTTGGGAACAGGCCTGCTTGCTCGTGTGCCTCTATCTGTGTGGATATTTTAGCAGATATGATTAGTAGTGGTGTGCATCAAGTTTATTCATAGCTGGGTTCAATTATGTGTTTGTTGCTCTGGTTATGGGAAGTTGTATGTGTGAGTTGTTATGTCTGCCAGTCTTCAGTTTACTCTCTGTTACTCTCTGGAGTGGGTTACAACAGGTCTCTTTCATAATTGATATGTCACTGTGTTTAACATACGCTCATGTTAGCAATCGAAAGCTGTGTGCAATGGCTTATACTTACCACTTCAGCACAGTTCATACTTTTTGTTAGGGAAGTATGCAAGCAAGGGCCGAGGCATCATCTCCCCTAGTGTACTAAGCTAACTGTATGCATTATCTCTGAGCCTGTTGTCACATATTTGAGGTTATTTTCCCTTCAGTCCAGGGGTTGAATTGGAGTCACACATTTATTTAATTAAAAAGAATTTGTTCAAGCCTGACAGTGCAATTATGTGGTTACATCTAAGCAATCTTTCACACACATAAAAGCTTCTAGCGGTTATTAACCAAATATCGCTGTACAAACAGCCATCCGCTGGGGTGCTTTTTAAAAATAAAAAGGGAATAAAGTGTCATTATACGGTGGTCTGAGCATAGTGAGGCATATCATCTGGAAAATGAGCATTCAACAAAACTTTGGAAAATAAAAAAGGGGAAAATGTTTTGGATTCTATCCAGTGAGCCCTAAAGCCTTAGAAAACATTTGGAGACAACTGCTGTCTGATGATTAATTATATTTTCATAGCTTCATAATTAATCATATTCTAAAGATTCAACTATTTCCTACATCAATTTGGTTAGCTTTTTTTTTTATTTATGTTATTTGCACTTTTTAAATCGAATTTGTTTCTTGCAAAAGACCAAATACATTTTTATTACACTTATTATACATAATAGTAATAGTAACAGTAATCTGTACTAATATGCATTGTATACTGATGTGTATCTAAAGTGATATCCAATGCATCAGCAAAAAATTATACTGGTTTTACCATGCTCGTGGTAATACCATGCTTTTTATTTATTAATTTTACCGATATATATCTATATCTGCACTGCATTTTAAAAGATTAAGATTGTTAATGCTGTTTTTTCCCAGCTCATCAAGATTTGTATCTTTTTAAAAATACAGTAAAAACTCTAATATTGTGAAATACTGTTGCAGTTTAAAATAGTGGTTTTCTATTTTAATATACCTTAAGATATTATTTTAAGAATTTATTCTTGTGATGCAAAGCTGAATTTTCAGCATCATTACTTCAGTCTTCAGTCACATGATGCTTTCTTCAAAAATTATTCTAATATACTGATTTATTATCAGTGTTAGAAACAGTTGTGCTGTTATTTTATGTTATTTTATTATTTTATTTTATTATATTATTATAATTTTAATTTTAATGAATTATTTTTTGATGATGAATAAAACATTAAAAAGAACAGCATTTATTTAAAATATAAATCTTTTGTAACAATATACACTACCAGAAAACGTTTTCTTTCTTTCTTTGTATTTTTTATTCAGCAATTATTCAGCATGTGTTAAATTGATAAAAAGTGATCATAAAGACTTATATTGTTAGAAAAGATTTCTATTTTGAATAAATGCTGTTCTATTTAACTTTTTATTTATCAAAAAGAGGTTAGATGCAAAACCAGCTAAAAGCCATCTCTGTCAAAAATTAGATAATGATACTGAATGACTGCTCTCGACACATTTTATACATCCATCAAATACTTTTACTTTAAACTCGCTAAAATCCCACCCTCAGCCCAATCAAAAGAAACCTATACATCGGAAATGAAGAAATGTCAGATGGATTTAGAGGCTTTTGCATCTGAACTCTTCATATATATATATATATATATATATATATATATATATATATATTAAGCAGCACAACTGCTCTAATACTGATAGTAATTAAGCATATTAAAATTATTTCTGAATGACCATGTGACACTGAAGAATGGAGTGATGGCTAAAAACTATTTTAAATTGCAATACTACTTCATAATATTCATTAGTTACTGTATTTTTGAACTTTGATGAGCATAAAAGACTTCTTAAAAAACATTTAAATCTCTCTCTCTCTCTCTCTCTCTCTCTCTCTAAAAAAAAAAAACATTTTAAATAATATTTTTGAAATGGTGTGTGTGTGTGTGTGTGTGTGAATTTTTAAATGAGTTAATTTTTTTAATTATTACAAAAGTCTTAAATTTGTCTGCCTTTTTTGGCCAGGTATCATGAGAATACCATGCTACATGAACATAGTGACATTTTAAGGAATCTATTGCAGGATTACAGATGAAATATGTAAAATGTGTTTTGTCTCACGTGTGAAAGTTAACAGTAATGAAAATGTCCTGAGCCTGGATAATATGTGATTTTCTCATACAGGAATGAAAATGTTTGAAAATGCGACACGGTGTATGATTTAAGAGCGCGGGGAGATTGGAGACACACGACACCTGCTCCGCCTCTTCAGATGATGGTTGGCTCTGCTGATGTGTCTTGGAGAGCGGTTGTGGTCATCATTACCATATCATACACACTGACGTGTATACACTCACGCATAGGTCTCTGGCTACAATCCAATCAGCAGAAGAGGTTGTGGGTAGAGGCAATCTTGAGATGTTTTAGGGGAAGTAGGACTATAATCACGGCTCTCCATACATACAAATTCTATCTCTCGCTCATTCTGTTGCACATGCATGGATGCATTCTCCTTCTCAATCTCTTTAAAGTGGGCCTGAGATCACAGGAATACAAATGTGACAGAGATTTGAAAAAGCATTTCCTGGTAGTAGTCACGCTTACATGAATTGTGCATGACAAGCAAAGAACTATGAGAAGAAATAGGAAGAAAAATGAAATGAATGCTCTGTTGGATTGGGATGGGGGTTTACAGTGCAAAGGTTTATAACCTTGCCTTGCACCTTCAAATACTTGCAGTGAATTCTGAGAGATTTAGGGTAACTAGGCAGCTGGGCATAAGACCACAGCTTTTTGTGGAAATAAAAGTAATATTATGAAATATTATGGTAATTTAAAATAATAGTTTTCTATTTTTATTTCAGATTCATTCTCGCTGCATTCAAATTGCCCGCAAGGGATCTGAATAAAGTTTGAACTTGACCTATTCTTTAAAAATATCATTTGTTTCTGTGGTACAAAGCGGGTTTTCATCTACAATTACCCCAGTCTTCAGTATCACACAATCCTTCAGAAAGCATTCTAATGAGCTAATTTATCTATAATTTATTTCTTCTAATTTATTTAATCAAATTGTGTTTTGGTGAAGAAGTCTTTACTATCACTTTTTATCAATTTAACACGTCCTTGCTGAATAAAAGTATATATTTTTTTTTTCAAAGAAAGAAAAAAATTACTGACCATAAACTTTGAACGGTAGTGTTTTGTTAGAAAAGATTTCTGTTTTGAATAAATGCTGTTCTTTTCAAACCTTTTTTCTTAAAGAATCCTAAAAAAAAAGTATAACAGGTTCCAAAAATAAAAATTAAGCAGCACAGTTGTTTCCAACATTAATAATAAATTAGTATTTTAGAATGATTTCTGGAGCATCATGTGACACTGAAGACTGGAATAATGATCTGAATCAGCTTTGATCACAGAAATAAATTCTGTTTCAGAGTATATTAAAAACAACAACAACAAAATTTTAAATTGCAATATTTCACAATATTACTATTTTGTCTGTATTTGTGTTTAAATAAACAGATTTGATGAGCAGAAAAGACTATGTAAAGACTATATAAAAGATATATATATATATAATAGTTTATAGTCTGTAATAGTCTTACAGCACTTTTATACCTTTTTCCATGTGGAATCAAACAGTTGATAGATGATGGAGAACCTACTTGCATTCCTATTTGATTGTACAGAAATAACACTTCCCCTTCAGTGTCATCCAGTAGATGATTGATTGGCATGTCCATCATAAACAGGAAATGAAGATGCACTGGGTCATGCGACAGAGGTGGTTCAGGAGTACTAGCTTTGCTGTCATCTTGCCTCATCTCATCTCTCCCTCCTCCTCGCTGGCCCTCTCAGGCAATTCTCCCGATTGCGTGTTGATTTATTAATTTATTTATTTTGCCTACCTTTGTTTCTAGTGCTCTCCATGAGATTAGATGAGTTCAGCTGGCACTGCTTTCGCCATCCGTCTAATCTGTGCGCTGTCATACTGACGAGTGAGAGGAGGTCAATGCTGATACAAGGTTAATCAAGCATTTTCACAGAGCTGTTGTTTCTTCCCTGCAAACACTAGAAGAGACAGGCCTATGAAGCTGACACGGGCCGTCGACGTCTAAACTGTCACGTTAACCGTATAAGAAACAGCCTAAAGTGGCAGTGCTCCTCTTTATAGAAACAGACATACAAATCAGGGCTATCCACCCTGTTGCCCGACAGAAAATACTCAATGATGTATGTATGCAGACAATAAATCAGATGACCGATTGGGCTTGACAATTCGCAAAGTAGTTCTCGGGTCGAGGAAAGTTTCTTTTAAGATAGACGATCGAAAGACTGAAAGATGGCGTGATGGTTTAGGGCAGCCTTTGAAATGAGAGGTCAAATTACACGTACCTATTTTCTCAACGCAATATTATTCTGGGAAAATAAGAGGACAGAGGCCAAGAGTGAACTAAATTAGACTTTATATGGCCTGACATATTTTGATTTAACAGCCTTTTCACTGTGACAGGCTCATTCTTTCTCTTTGACTTCTCTTTATCCCAAACAGCCCACAATGAAGTTTATTATCTGTAATGCATTTTTCCACTAATACGTTGGGATGTTTAATTCGAGCGTTGCACAAATTTCAGTGCCCCCTAAGATCTAAAAACAAATTAGTTTCTTAATGGAATGTACCAGTGCATCTAAATAAAGTGTAATTAATGTAATATTTGTGGCGCTTGACTTAATAGGACGACATGGTTGGAGAGAGAGAGCAGTTTGAGAGCAGCGGAATGGGCCACAGAGCTTTTCCACTTACTACGGTAACCATGGGGTGATTTCTGAATGCCCTTTTTATGTGTTTTTGAATGACACTTACGAAAAGAGGCACTATTCATAAGGTCGTTCGAAGTAAAAATGAGCAAATGAATTGTTTAAAAAAGGTTTTTAAAAGGAATTATTCACCCCAAAATTAATATTTGCTGAAAATGTCACCCACAAGTCATTCAAGATGTAGATGAGTTTGTTTCTTTATCAGAACAGATTTGGAGAAATTTTCCATTACATCACTTGCTCACCAGTGGACCCTCTGCAGTGAATGGGTGCCCTCAGAATGAGAGTCCAAACAACTGATAAAAACATTAAAAACCTACGACTCCACGACTGAAAGTAAGTATAAATTCATTATTCTTTTTAACATAATATGCCTATGATGAGGTAAATCTGTTTAGTCTCATGATCTCACATGCTGCATCCTCATGATTTTATTTGAAAACACTTTTCATGTGTAGTATATCAATAAAAATAGCTTTGCTAACATTGCTGGAGCTGAAACATAGAACATGTTGATAGCAACGACAGGGTCATCAGTTCAATTCCCAGGGAATGCATGATAGACATGTTTGCCTTTTAATGCACTGCCACTTTGGATAAAAGCATCTGCCAGATGCACAAAATATAAATGTAATGTAAATGTAAATAAAGTGGCTGACGCATTGCTTCATGTAAATTGTACTAGACCCCGCGTTTATGAGAAAATAATTCTCTGCACCCTTCACAGATGTTTCACCCAAAACATTTCACCTCAAAATCAAATGAAAAAAATTAGAAAACATATATTACTTAAAGAGAATGAAGGTTATTTTTATGCATTTTCTTATTTTTAGTGCAGTGGGTATTTTGTGCATGACTGTTAGGTAGAAAACATATTATCTGTATTTTAATAGAATTTTTATCATCAAGCCTTCATCTTGTAAAAAAAAAACAAAACAAAAAAAAAAAAGATTTTCATTTTGTTATTTATTTAAATAATTTAAACATTTAAATACATTTGAAGTCAAAAGTTTATATACTCCTTGCAGAATTTGCAAAATTAATTTACCAAAATTAGAGGGATCATAAAATGCACTTTTTTTTTATTTAGTACTGACCTGAACAAGATGTTTCCATATTTCCAACAATGACTGTATGATTTTGCGATCCATCTTTTCACTGAGGACAACTGAGGCACTCACTGATGCTTTAGAATGAATAACTATGCATTAAGAGCCAGGGGTGAAAACTTTTGACCGGAATGAGAATGTGTAATGTACATTTTTCTTATTCATCTTCAGAAGACGCAGAAGATACTTGCATGTTCCCCAGAAGACAAAATAAGTGTAAATTACCCTGATCTTCAAATTCACCCCTTAATGCCTATTTTTTTTTTCTTCTGAAGCATGAGTGAGTGTGTGAACCTTATGTAATAGTTGCATGTCTCTCAGTTGTCTTCAGTCTGAAAAGATGGATCTCAGCCGTTGTTGGAAGGGGTTCAAATACACAGAAATGCTGAAAAAACAACTCATTTGTGGGAGCTAAAAGACTTTTCTGAACTGTTCACCAAAAAAAACCAAACAAACAAACAAAAAAAACAGCTGTGGATCATTCAGCAGCAACACAGTATTAACAATCAAGTGTACGTAAACTTTTGAACAGGGTAATTTTTATAAATTCAACTATTATTTTCTTTTGTGGACTATATGTAAACATCTTTTATGTGAAATATCTTATTCACGTCAGTACTAAATAAAAAAATAACATGCATTTTGTATGATCCTTCTATGGTAAAATAATTAACATTTTGCAGATTCTGCAAGGTGTATGTAAACTTTTGACTTCATTTAAATACATTTGATTTATTTATAAAAGTCTTTTATTCAAACAATTTTTTTTTATTTTTAGTAATGAAGAAGCTAGTGGTTACCTTTCATGTCTATAACAGGAATAAGAGTTTGAGCGCTTGACTATCTTTCTGTTGATATCTGCTCTGTTATTCTTTCTTTGCTCTCTTCTTCACTCACTTCTTGTCATTTTTCTCACTTTTTTCTTTCTCTTTCTCTTTCTCATCCCATGCTGTGCAGGTGTGTGTTCTGATTGTGGGTCTGGAGAGAGCAGAACTGGATCAGTCTCTCAGCTGAACGAGGCTGTGTTAATTAAAAAATCACTATCAGAATCTCTGCTGGGTTTTCTGCCTCTTTCATTCCCACTTTCGATTTCTAGCATTACCACGTCTGCTTTCATCTTTCCCTATGCCATCTCTATCCTCTCCTCTTCCTTTGTATTTTGTTATTCTCTTCTCTCCGCTTTTCCAGCCCCTTCTCTCCTGTGTGTATATCAAAAAGCAAAAGGGCAACAAAAAGTTAAAATGAGGGAAAAAACAAAACTCTTTAATATAACTCTCTCTCTCTGAATTGTATTTCTCAGGGACTGATGGTCTGACAGTCTCAATTACATTTCCTCCGTTCTTTTGAGAGAGTGAGTCATGGCAAAATCGGAGAAGAGGCACGTTTTTCCTCGCCTGCTCTTTCACAGGCTCTCAAAGGGCTCTTATTTAAAAAAAAAACATTTTGCATTTAGAAATAATGGTCAGATGTACTGAATACATGTGCTTGCGTAGGTCAGCCATTGGATTGAGGATAAAAGAGCGCCCTCGGTTTTTCCTACACCGTCGATGCCAGTCGCCTCGGATCTTTACCTGAACAACAGCAGCGACAGGGACAAAAACAACATTATCTCCTGTCAAAGCTCCAGTCTTAAATGAGCCATTGACCGTTTCGTTGTATAACTTTGTGTTCAGGTGGTCTCTCTTGAGGACACAGAGGTTCATAAATGCTCTGTTTGTCAGACGCCTCCCACCCTTCTGCTCGCCCGGAGCCCACAGCCACTTATCGGCCCTTTTTCCCCCACTGCTCACTCAATCTTTTTCTCGTTTGGCTGTTGAGGGGGTCAGTGCAAAATTGGACAAAAATGACCACTCCGTCCGCGCTACGGCAAGTACACAACTGTCCGTGATAGAATGTCACGGCAGAGGAGTTCTCCATGAGTCACACTAACAAATCCAGTCCTGAGTGTCGCCTCGTTTTACGTGTGTGACTTGGCCTGTGCGGCGGGCAGAAAATGGACCCGAAAATGCCTAGGAATTGGCAAGGGTCGGGTCATTAAAACAATAGGAGAGATCTGTGCTGAAGAGTGTCCACTCCACGGCCGCTCTGATGGGCTTTTCGTACCTCAGAGCGCAAAAATTCACTGTGTGTTTCCTGAGGCGTATGAGTGGAGGTTGAACTAGCCATCATTTAGATGAAAGATCCACTCAGTCACTGTAACCCACGCTTGGTTCTTTTTCCTATTAACCAAGGCTAAAGTCCTCATTTACCACGTTGATGTAGATTAGTCCCATCTGAGCGCCTAGCATGGCGATGACTCCACATGAGCTTTTAAAATCTTAAGTTACCGAGAGTGAATATTAGCGGCGTCCTTATCTGTCGGATTAATCCGGCAGAATCAGATCTGATGTGCCATAATGGTGTATTTATACCACAGTGTTCCTTGACCTATTGATGTAAGGATCTTTCTCTGGTTGGATTTTCTTCTGCTCAAAGGGTTTTTTTGTGGCCTGTCTGTTCGAGAGTCTAGTTATTGCGCTCAGGCGAAGATCCATCAGCTTAAATCTCGTACAGAGTGTTTATATTAGACCGGAGTTAATACAGCAGTCTACTGAAATTTAGGCCAGTGGTGGTTCAATGATCCTATGACTAGATGGAGGCTGTTTTGTTTATGAAGTAATTATTCAGCTAATATGACGTTTCCATTAGTTTTTGCATGCGTCTATTAATGTGCCTGCTAACTCTTGCTAGCGGCTAAAGCAATTAAGCGCACATCTCTGTAGATAAATACAAGCAGAGTATGTAGAGGAGCTTGCAAACAGAATCCATTAGCGTACAGGGCAATAATTCATGCACTTATCATGTCTGATTGTTATTTTTTAATCTGCATTTTATTTACATAATTCTGGGCTCATTTCCGTGGCACCCAGTCACATATGATAAAAAATAATTGCCTCAGTTTTTGGCTATAAACTTCTTAAGATTTCATGTCAAAACTAAACTGCTCATCTCTGTTTTTTTTCCCTCATCAGCTGCTTTTCCGTGTTTGTTGCGTGTCGTGTCTGTCTGACATGTCGCTGTTGGGGTTTGTTCAGATAACCGTATCACTCACTTGTCACAGTGAGAGAGCGGCAGAAGCAAAAAAGAAAGAGTAAAAGAGTCTCTGTGAGAGGCAAAATGTTCTTGCTAAATAAGATTTTTATTTATGAGAAAAGCAGCAGGAAAAACTAGACACTTTGCACAGTCAAAGCTAACCAAATTCGTATTCACCATAACCAAACATCAAGACAGAGTGTGTGTTTCATTATACTCCCTATAGTACCCTGTGATTTCATTATAGTATACTGTGAACACAAATGTATGCACTAGCAAGGGCCTTGATACACTAAATATAGGAACACTGCCTATGCCACAATTACTATTTCAATTTTTTATTCTATATCGGAAAAATTTCGAAATATTTTACACAAAAAAAAAGCAATTTTCTAAGAGAACACTGCAAAAAATGCTTTTCTTACGTATATTTTTTTGTCTTGTTTCCAGGCAAAATATCAAAAAATTCTTTAATCAAGAAGGATTTTCTAGACAAGTAAAAATTATTGTCTTGTTTTCAGAAAAAAGAGGTAAAAATTAAGTGAGTTTTAGCTTGAAACAAGCAAAATAATCTGCCAAATGGGTAAGCAAAATAAAGTAGTTTTCCAGATTGAAATAAGATTATTTTGCTTACCCCACTGGCAGATTTTTTTGCTTGTTAAATTTTGACCTCTTTTGTCTAGAAAATCCTTCTTGATTTAAGATTTTTTTTTATATTTTAGCTAGAAACAACACAAAAAATCAAAGTTAGAAAAGTATTTTTAGCAGTGAAGTCACTGACTTTTTGCAACGGGTGGGATTCAGTTTACGGCACTTCCCATTAATTCCTATGGTATCTGTAAACTGTGATTGAGTGTCACACAACTCTGTACTTAAAATCAATGATGTCAAGGCTGTAATGTGATTGGTTATCAAGGCACATGTTGTCCAAGTTGACCATTACGCTTTTTCCAATAGTAAGTAATACAGACCCTCTTATCTCTCCGAATATAAATGTTACATACACCGGCCCTCTAGGACCGAGTCTGGACATCCCTGATACAGTGCTTTTTACAATACAGATTGTGTCAAAGCAGCTTTAGAGTAGTAAACAGGAAAATAGTGAGTCGAAGTAACCGATCTCCATTGTTCTCCTCTGGCCAGACAAAACCAGCAGTTTAATTCCAGGCTGCAACAAAGTCAGATTGTGCAGAGGACTTGTCTGTTGCCCATGGTCTTGTGCCGATGGATGTCTAGGTGACAAGGTCTTTGCTGGGGATCTGTCTTTGGTTTGTACAATATTTTGGCCTTGAAGAGACTACAGTTTGAATACAATGTGACTTTTGTCAATGTTCAGGAGCATACTATGTTACTAGCATATAAGCTAATCAACATGTACTAAAAGCCACAGAAGTCCAATTTTAAGTCTAAAACTTGCCATTACTGTTCTCCAATTCCAATGACTAGAAATTACCTAGAAATTGCTGTCTCACTCAGTGTACTGAAGTATGGATCTGATTGAGACACACACACATTTGTATCAAACAATTCTCTCATCAAGTATTCTCAAAAAAAAAAAAAAAACAGCTACAGCCTTCTTGTTGTGCAACTTTGAAGTGCGATGCCATGTGTATGAAATGGATGCTGTATCCAGCTTAAATGTGTGTTGTGTGGTAGTGGATGCTTTAATCTGGTGGCTCCTGAGAGCCTGGTCTCCAATCTCCACAGCATCTGAGAGAGTCACACACATCACCATTACCATTAGAGCTCACACACAGAGACAGAGTATGAGCCCACTGTGTGTGCCTGTTGAAGATGGATGGAGTTAGAGGGAATGAGCCCTGTGTTACCTGTTACCACGGTGACTGCTGACGCTGATGCTTCCCGTTCTGTTTCTCTCTGTGTTTTCCTCTTGAAACACCATTTTCTCTGACAGCCTGATTACGTATGGGTCTGTAAAACATTTGTTCTATTATTAGACAAATGTATTGCGCAAAAGAGAGAGATCTGTGCGAAAAGGGGTGTATTACGTGTGAAAGAGAAAATTAGGGCATGTTGGTTGAGCAAGAAGTTTATTTGTGAAAAAGAAAGAGAAGGAATAAGTCCTAATAGGAGCCAACGGGTTGAAGGTCCAAATTGCAGTTTCAATGCAGCTGTAAAGGGCTAATAGTATCATGACCAAAACTTGAGGTGGTTATTTGCTAAATTGTCATTTTTACTAGTAGTGGTGTAAAACTTAAGTATATTGCATCTTTCTTGACCACATTTCAAGTGTGCACCATTCTTTATCTTTCTTGACAACTTCTTAGACTACTTCAACTTATTTGTAAACTTCTTTGAATTCCTCGACTTTGACTTCAACTTCTTACAACTTATTTTTTGACTTCATGTTCGTGGTTCTGGCGACTTATTTTATTTAGACGTCTTATTCATCTTCAACTTTAACAGCGACTTTTCAACTTTGACTTCAACTCCTTCCCTTGGATGTTTAGAAGAACAAGTGATGTGTAATTCCAGAAAAGATGACCCTTTTAAATTCGTTATTTTCATTTGGTCCAAATTTTTGTTGAGTTTCGTT
The DNA here is from genome assembly GCA_033026305.1 of Cirrhinus molitorella. Classification (NCBI taxonomy): domain Eukaryota; kingdom Metazoa; phylum Chordata; class Actinopteri; order Cypriniformes; family Cyprinidae; genus Cirrhinus; species Cirrhinus molitorella. The sequence goes on along the minus strand of CM065137.1, from coordinate 5,181,912 downwards.
TGAATCAATCAAACAGGGTTTGTACCGGAGCGCTTCGTCACTCAAACTACCGATCAAAACCTACTGAATTAGAAAGCTCATGCATATGAAGCTGTATATGTGATGACAACGTATCAGTTTTCAAATCACCCAGGATGTAAAAATCGGTACATTTAACATAAGTCATAACATAACATTCTGCAAATAATTGGCAAAACTCTGTACCTGTAAATCATACTGTGTGTGACAAGGAATAATTTCAACTGGAAACTGCAGTGATTCATACATATACAGTGGGGCAAATAAGTATTTGATACACTGCCGATTTTTCACGTTTTCCCACTTACAAAGAATGGAGAGTTCTGTAATTTTCATCATAGGTACACCTCAACTGTGAGACATAGAATCTAAAAGAAAATCCATAAAATCTCATTGTATGATTTTTATATAATTAATTTCCATTTTATTGCATTAAATAAGTATTTGATACAATAGAAAAATAGAACTTAATATTTGGTACAGAAACCTTTGTTTACAATTACAGAGGTCAGACATTTCCTGTAGTTCTTGACCAGGTTTACACATACTGCAGCAAGGATTTTGGCCCACTCCTCCATACAGGTCTTCTCCAGATCTTTCAGGATTTGGGGCTGTCGCTGGGCAACACAGAGTTTTAGATCCCTCCATAGATTATTACTGGGTTCAGATCTGGAGACTGGCTAGGCCACTCCAGGACCTTGAAATGCTTCTTATGGAGCCACTCCTTAGTTGCCCTGGCTGTGTGTTTGAAGTCATTGTCATGCTGGAAGACCCAGCCACGACCCATCTTCAATGCTCTTACTGACAGAAAGAGGTTGTTGCCCAAAATCTCACGATACATGGTCCTATCCATCCTCCCCTCAATACGGCGCAGTCGTCCTGTCCCCTTTGCAGAAAAGCACCCCCAAAGCATGATGTTTCCACCCCCATGCTTCACGATTGGGATGGTGTTCTTGGGATTGTACTCATCCTTCTTCTTCCTACAAACACGAAAAGGGAAATTTATGCCAAAAAGTTCAATTTTGGTCTCATCTGACCACATGACCTTCTCCCATGCCTCCTCTGGATCGTCCAGATGGTCTTTGGCAAACTTCAGACGGGCCTGGACATGTGCTGGCTTGAGCAGGGGGACCTTGTGTGTGCTGCAGGATTTTAATCCATGACGGTGTAGTGTGTTACTAATGGTAACCGTTGAGACTGTGGTCCCAGCTCTCTTCAGGTTATTGACCAGGTCCTCCCGTGTAGTTCTAGGCTGATCCCTCACCTTTCTCAGGATCATTAATACTCCACGAGGCGAGATCTTGCATGGAGCCCCAGCCTGAGGGAGATTGACAGTCATCTTGAATTTCTTCCATTTTCTAATAATTGCACCAACAGTTACCTTCTCACCAAGCTGTTTGCCTATTGTCCTATAGCCCATCCCAGCCTTGTGCAGGTCTACAATTTTGTCCCTAGTGTCCTTAGACAGCTCTTTGGCCCATAATGGAGAGGTTGGAGTCTGATTGATTGAGTGTGTGGATAGGTGTCTTTTATACAGATAACAACTTCAAACAGGTGCAATTAATACAGGTAATGAGTGGAGGATAGGAGGGCTTCTTAAAGACAAACTAACAGGTCTGTGAGAGGCAGAATTCTTGCTGGTTGGTAGGTAATCAAATATTTATTTCAAGCAATAAAATGAAAATTAATTATTTAAAAATCATACATTGTGATTTTCTGGATTTAGATTCTGTCTCTAACAGTTGAGTTGTACTTACGATGAAAATTACAGATCTCTCCATTCTTTGTAAGTGGGAAAACTTGAAAAATCAGCAGTGTATCAGATACTTATTTGCCCCACTGTAGGTACGTTTTGCAGAAATGTATTTAGAGGCACGTATTTCCACAGAGTCTATGTTGCAATTATAGCTACATTTTATTGCCTTTGTGAGTTTTTTTTAATCAAAATTGTTCTTTTTCTGAATTGTTTTCATCTGGAAGATGTATTTTTAAGAGTGTTTGCTTGTATAAAATGCATCTTTTAAAAGTTTCTAGGAGGTGTTAAATAAGCATTTCGAAAATGTCATTAAAGGACTACTCCACTTTCAGAATAAAAAATTTGACTGGAATTGTGTAGAACCATTTGAAGCTGCACTGAAACTACATGTTTAATCTTCAGTCTGTTGAACACCATTAAAGTCCACTATATGGAGATAAATCCTGGAATGTATTCCTCAAAAAACTTGTCTTGAATGACATGGGGCTGAGTAAATTATCAGGACATTTTTTATTTTGGAAGTGGAGTAATCCTCTGTGTGTTAGATGTTCAAAATTTAGAGTGTGTGTAAAATTGCTTTTTTACAGATGTTTATCAGCTGTTTGAACACGACAGCTGAAGAAAGACATTTGTGTGCTATCTATCCATCATGAAAATCATTAAATCAAAACAAACATACCCTGTATGTAGGACGTGTGAAGATAAAAGGAACACCATGAGAGAGAGATTCGTAGAACTATAATTCTCTGAAAGCGCACTGCAGTGAGACAGAGAGAGATGAGACAAGTGGTGCATCCGTGAATACCCATCATGCAAAGATCACAGCATGCGTTTATAAACATGTGGCTTCCTCCTGCTGATGTGCGCAACACTGCCGTTCATTCAGCATGCCTCACGAAACCATGCTGTTAACACGGAACAGGAAAATACATACCATTTTACATGACGAACGCTTAAATGAGACATTTCTCAAATAAGATCAGAGACAGTATAGTTTTACAGTAATGAATTACACAATATTTACTGTATCCCATTAGATGGTCGTTACTGCACATCCATAATCTCCAAACATTACATTGTGGTAGATCAAAACAGTATCAACAGCATACAATTATGCTGTATGGATTTCAGCGTTGGTGCAATTTAACAACACCGCCGAGCTTTTAAAGTCCCAGTAGATTTCATCATATGCAGGGTTTTCACATCTCATGACAACATGTGCTGCAGAAAGGCCTCTAAATACTGTCAAGCCGAGGTCTTGAGATCAACACACATCAGCTTTAACCGCTGATGGAAATATAATGGTTGGAGAAAACTCAAGCATGTACATTTGACAGGCTCCTCGCTGAGAATTCGGGTTATGTAAAGACTGGCTATTGAGCGAGACCATAGAGAGACTTCATCCATCAAACTGATGTGAATGCTGGACTTGTCTAATCGCAGTGTTGCGCTGCAAATGTCGCATACTTTTTTGACAGCGGTTTATGCGTCAATTATCAAGCTCTGCTAAAGGCAGGCTCTTTAAGATCCTCGTCTAGAGTACCTTGTTGTCGGCTTCAAAGTGTACTAACGTGGTTATCGAGGAAAAAAAGTCAAGCAAATGTGTAGTTGTGGTAACTTTCCTTCAAATAAAAATTTTTAATGTTGTAAAGTACCTCATAGCTGGTTGACGTGGTTCATGGCTTATTTAAAATAATGTTTTAAACTCTCTAATGGAAAAATGAATGGAAAAAACATCTAGAATCAATGAAACTGCAGACAGGCACTAATGCACTTATCATAAATGCACCAAACGAGGTCTACAATATCTGTAGATCTGGTTTAAACGGAGTTTAGCAAGAAAGTGCGTCATAACTGTTATATTTGGAATGCCATTTCTGACATACAGCTGCAATGAAAGTGTTTAAGTTTCATCTCATTTTTTTTACTCCGAGGTTGAAATGGGCATCAATACAGATTTGCCCAATATGGAGTTTCAATGTACCAGTCAGTAGATTGACATTGTTCCATGACAGTACATCAGGGATAATTAAAAAAAAAAAAAAAAAAAAAACGATGTCAGACATGTTGAACACATGACTAGGTAACACCAGCTTTATCTCCATTAAGGTCTGAATGCGCAGTCGTAAGTTTGTCACAGCAGAGCGCAAACACAATATGTTGGTATGAACCCACCTGCTCAGATGACAGCGTATAAATCAGAGTTTACACTACAGATTGACTCTCTACCTTTCCAACTCTGACTTTAATGCATATTTGGCTTTGTGACGCTAGCTTCCAAACATGTTTGTCTCAATTTGCAATTGTCTGGAATTGGTTGTTGGTGTAACCAAACTTGCTAAACTAGCCATTAGAAGATCATCAGGAAAAACTAATAAACTATTTAGGTTAAAACATTTTTTTTTTCTGCTTGTAAAACCAGTGTTCTGGTGGCTTATTCAGTGTACATATGTTATGTGCATACCTGATTACATTCAGTATAGTTTTAAACTCCTTTGGTCGACGGAGCCAGCGGCAGCATCACTGCTGATAACAGCTAAAAGTAAATTCCTCCGTAATTTTCGATCGTACATATAAGAGTAATACATAATTTGAATCTGTGACGTCTATTTTAATTTGTGTACACTTATAATATTAACAAAAAATTGTGCTTTTGTAAAATAAAGAAAACAAACAAAGTTAGCTTTCTGCTGCCTTGATCTCCGAACTGTACTTTCTGAAACGTGTCACAAAAATGAATGAAAACTCAGCGAATATTTGACACACAAACATGACAAATATGTCTATAGAAATCTTTAAAAGTATACTTATAAATAATAATCCATGTGAAATGTGCAAATTTTCCCCTCTCATCTGAGCTTTTATGGAATTGAGCTCTAACACTAATTTGGCCTGTTAGTAAATCTGGCCCTAAGCCTTGTATTTACCTCAGAAGAAGAACGATTGCCCACTAGCACTCATTTTAGTAATGTTATGTTTAGTACAGTTAAGTGACAAACCCGAACCCTCTCTGAAGTATTCCATCCTGGCTCTGAAAATGAGAAATCTTTTTCTCTTAGCATCAAAATGTCCTGCTAAGAATGCTAACTGCTAGAAGTGTAATTTAGTCAATGATCCAACCTAAAATATATCCAGGAAACGACTCCATCTTGACTGAAATACTGACTACCACACCATTCGTTGTCTGAATACTATTGCAGAGTCCCATCTCACCAGGTGAATTTATTTTTATTTTGTTTTTTGTTTGGCTGTCAACATTTTCTAATTTATATCACTCCTTTGATGTATAGCTTCATTCAGCATTCAGAGAGGAATGGATGTTGTGGGCTTTCATGCATAGAACTTTCAATTATTCATGCATTTTGCATAACACGCACTTTACTGTCATTGGCTGAACTTGACACTTTTTTGATTGGTGTTTTTGCACGGGCTTTCACAGGGAATGACAATACGCTAACAGGCTGACTTTGCTCATCTGTGTCTTGCTGTTATGAGCCAATGTGTAATATACAGACATTATATGCTACATTACTTTGAATGCAGGTTGGTTTTTATCTAATTTTCTCTCGCATAATGGCTTCTGTGGCTACTAATTTCGAAAACCTAATACTTATTAGTGCAATTTAAAGTTTCAAAGTTGAAAGGCACACAAAGACTAATGTGTGTACGTGTGGGTCTGTGTGTGTGTTTAAATTCCAGTGCTAATGCTGTCGCTTATTGTCTTTTGAACATAATTACAGACTAATATTTGCCTGACTTGCCCAAAGAATCAGCAGACAGTGCCGGAATTGCAATGCGCCTGAATAGCGACGCTTTACACTTCAGGGGAATCGCATTATGAGAAGAGCCAATGTCCTCAGGTGGGCATCAGCGGTGTAAATTCAACCATCAATCATGTGTGAAAGGCAAGCCCACACAGCACACCTGAAAGACGAGATCACAAAAACATTTCTCAGGAAAGTTAAATAAAATCTCAGGCTTAAACAAAAAAGGCATATGTAATTGTTGAGCATCTGCTATCTGAGGTCAAACAAGTTATGTATCACTCAGAGAAAAAAGTTAGCGATTAATGCAAGTCTCGCAGTGGGCGTAACTACACTTGTATTGCTTTGATAAATCTGTGCACTCTTGTGGAACCTTTAACACGCAGCCCCTTTCTCGTTACGCACTTTTTGTCCTTTATCTCTGTGTTTGTACGAACCATGACTTACAAATAAGGTTTACTGAAAAAGCGCAATGAGATGTCCCTATAAGATATCTTTTTAATTAATAGGGTATAATAAGACAGTTAATTGCCAGCCGCTCTCTGGGATTGTTTCTAGATAAAATAAAAGGTCTAATGAATTTGATCTTATTACGTGATGAAATCTTCCCCCTCTACGCTCTTACGCATCTGCTTTTGGTGTCCTTGCTGCCGACTGCTGCTTAATCTCTTATCGCTTATCTCTTAAAGGGATAAAATTATTCTTTTTTTAATTTAAATAAAGCTGAAATAAAATTTTGATTTATAAAAAATCTTAATAAATACAATAAAAATACTAAATTGACTGCTATAGTCTTATTCATATACATATACATATGCTTTGTTCATATATATAAATTTGTGTGCCGTGATTGGTTATAAATTGGTTATTACATTTTTGTATTTTAGAACTATTTCTGTAGTGCTTTTTGTCATTTTCTAACATTGGCAGAAGTTCTTAAGCCCATTATTTTTCATTTATGGATTTTTCATTTATGGATGCAAAATGGATAAGGATTTGCATATAAATGTGTCTTAGCAGTGTATACACAACCACCCTACAATGACAAAAATCCATTCACTCCTTTTTTAATCCCCCAAAAAACATAAACGGTCTCAATTATCAAGGCATTTTGATTTTCTGAACAGTATGACGTCATATTGCTCAGGTCCTGCCCATGACCATTGATGGACTGTCCCATGGTAGCATATTTCCACCTTCAGCCAGTTCTTCGATGTCCACCATTTTCTCCACGCTTGAGCAGCTGTAGCAACAATGTCTCATAAGCAATGCAGGTGTTTTGTAGTTGTATGAAAATTGAATTTAAGAGACCTCATTTTCTCCTGACATCAGAGCTGAAGACTCATGAGGACACAGTGGATTAGTTTTTTTTTGGATGGAAGAGAGGGGCGGAGTGAACAGTAGCTCATTATCATTTAAAGAGACATGCACTGAAACGGGTCGCTGTGAACAGAACTGAACAGAACTGTTTTTTTTTTTTTTTTTTGAAGAGGTAAAAAGGTGTCGTTTACATGACCACTGAGGAATTTTAGCCACAGTATGTTGCAAACATTCCATGAAGGCTCTAAAGAATCATACCAACTTGTGGAAAATGGGCATCCAATGTCCCTTATATCTTATATTTTTGTCTTTTATGTTTGTTTGTCTCTCTTTTTTACCCATGATTTAATTTATCTAATCCTTTCTCTCTCTCTTTCTCTCCATTGTTTGGCCATGCTTAGAAAAAAGGTTCATGTCAGAGACTCTGAGATTCTACTGTAATTCCACTGGTGGCTTTGCAGAGGGCCATTTTAACGAGAGCTCAGGGAACTGTGGGAATGGGGAAGTGCCTGTCACCATCTTTTTGTGTTGCTTGCTTTTGCGAGAGAGAGAGAGACAAAAAAAGAAAGTAAGTATGAGAATGTAAGGCAGTCTTAGGTTTAAAGTCCAGAATTTATAACATTTCTGTTCGATAACTAGCAAAAAGTAGACCACACAAGTGGCCCTTTCTCACTGTTGTTAATGAATGCATGTCTCTTCAAAGGTATAACTAGAGAGAACTGAAAACTCCGGCTGCTACAAACCAGTCAAGCTGATCTTGCAGAAAAGAAAAAGAGACACATCTATGGTTCAGAATGTAAAGTAAATGATTAATTAATGCATATCCTCCAGAATATGTGGAACAGTGCTGGCCATCAAGACATTTCGGCTGTACAAGATGTGGATCGTTTAGGACACCTCAGGGGAAGATCAAAGACAGAACCTATGTAGGTCATAATGTGGTATTACCAGGCCCGCATTGAATCTGCACATGCAGTATTGCGCAGAAAATTCAGTAGGATTCACATAGTTCTACACATCCCCAAGTCCCTTGCATGCTTGTTTATTAAATATTTAAGCTAATTTGAACTGTAAATAAGATACTTATAGTAGTGTAATAGTACTACTCTTGCCCCCATTTAAATCCTTCCCACAGATTTACCTTTCCAGCTGTGCCTGGTCATCACTAATCACAGATTTAGCTCATGTTAAAGCTTTCTGCTTAATATGCACGTAGAATATGTGGCACAGGACGTTATATGAAAGTGAGGGAGAGAAGTAAAGTTTCAGAGAAGGTGGAGGAACAGAGTGATAGACAAAGAAAGGGACAAGCAGACAACGTGAGGTATGGCAGAGATGCTTCTGGACCTCAGATACTGGTTAATAATTCACACTGGCTTTGTGTTTCACTGATGTGAAGCAGAAGACTTCCAAGAGCCACTATATGCTACTAAGAAAGAAACACTGTTCATGTGTATTGCAAGCAAGAAAGACTGTGAACCCACCAGTGTTTGGGAAAAGTTACTTTTAAAAGTAATGCATTACAATATTGAGTTACTCCCTAAACTGGAAAGTAATGCGTTACCTCTGTGTTACTTTTTCTTATCTGGGCTGGCTTTGCTTGCATGTTTTTAATGTAAAAAGTTATATTTTTGGCATATGTAAAAGCCCTTTTATGCCAAAAGTGAATGAAGGAAATGTAAATTAAATTATTAACATATCTAATTATTATAGGTTTGTTTCACATTTTTCTACATTTTGTTCTATATATGTTGCTAGTAAACAACAAAAATATTGTGTATATTTTTATATATTTTTTATTATTGTTTGTGTCTTATTTTTAAGATGCATCCTTTTGAAAATAAACATTTTCTATTTTTCCCCCCCTTTTTTTTCTTTGTATCATGTTTTCATTACATAGATTTTAACATTGATTGATCATTGTCTTTGTTCTCTCTCTTTCTTTTTTTTTGTCCTCTTTCAATTTTTACACAGGCCACCTAGACCCTTCTTGCGGCTCCATGGGGCCCCCTCAGCCCCAGTGGAAATATCCCAGAATTCATCGTTTTTTTTTTTTTAAATTCCTTCCTTTTCCTTGATATATGCAAGATTTCAGAAATTAATTAAAATAAAGCTAAGCCTCATATCTAGCTGTGCATTGGCTTTCAGAAAAAGGCTTTGATTTAATCATTTTAAGATCAGCCTCACAGTTTCTCTCTCAGTGGTGATGACCTGGGTGAGCAGAAGAAAACTGATCCCAGACCAGGATTTATTATTCCTTTGAGGTTTGAAAGTTGTATATGGGCATAGCCCAGAAGCACCCATTCTTATAGTGCTGTCATTTAACCTTCCATAAAACATTCTGCCTCATATATACAATTACATTTATTTTTGGATGTTATTGACAATCTAATCTATAAGTACTGCCCTGTTCAGCACAGTGTGTAGTAGCGTATGCTGTATTTGAGTGTGTGTGTGTGGATGCCTCACTACGCTTGAAATAATTCAAAACCGCAACTCCCTCTTAATGTCAGAGCAGTGAGTCTAAATCAATGGTGTCCATTTCTGTTCCAGACCTCATCTGCAACAGCATGAAAATCGATTGATCTGAACCTTTTCTCTACAAAGGGTTGCCGTCTTTTCCTGTTACGAATCTGTCCGTTGTGTTGAAATGGCTATCAGGAGTTTTCAGATTCAAAGCAGATTCGTCGCCAACAGCAGCAAAAGCATCCAATGCTCCCTCTCCTGCCAGCCCTGCTGATAACCTTCACTCTCCAATGCTGATCCTGAATAAATGTCACTTGTTATCTGCTGTTTGTCTTTTGAAACTGGGTTCGTTCTCCGCCCTTAACCCACCTCTTCAGGTCATGAAACTTTGAGTACAGACAAATCTGCATAAATATGTGACCTGCTTTGTCATTTTGAGTCGAGTGCGCGAAATGAAAAGGGTAAGTCTTTGCTTTCAAATGATAGGCCTATAATTAACATGAATTTAGTGCAAACCATTGCTGAGATATAATCATTTTAAAATAATCACTGCTAATTTGTTTTTGAGAAAATGTCCTCCTTGACAATATAAACCTGAAAATATAGAAATCCTACACACTCAAGTTTGCATCATTGGCAAAAAAAAAAATTAATGACCAATGATTTGGTCAGTCAGCCTTCCTCAGGCTTAAGGGTGTGCAAGGCAATATATATATATATATATAATTTACAGAATTAAGAAATTTTTACACACAAAATAATTTAGACATCAACATTTAAGTAAAAATATAATGCAAATATAAAAGAAACTTTTGGTGTCATTTTAGGTCTTTTTTTTTAGCTATAGTAACTAAAATAAAATGCGGTGTATATTAAATGACTGAAGTTAATGTCAGGTGATGTCAATTTTTTTTTAAATGTTAAGATATTCTTTCAAAAACATTGAAAAAATTGTACCGACCCAAGCCTTTGAACAGTAGTGTAAACTCGTAAATGTATAGTTCCCCCAAAATAAACTCACCCTCATGTCGTTCCAAAACCATAATTTAGCATTTGAAACACTGACTGGGAGATTACATCAGATATAATAAATGTAAGTACTCTTTATTGCATCTTAAAGGGATAGCTCACCCAAAAATAAAAATTCTGTCAATAATTACTCACCCTCATGTTGATCCAAATTATGACAGATTACATGCCATATATGCTGAGAGGTCAGTTTGGATTGGCTGAGGTCAAAAATTAAACAGCAGTGTTATTTGGCCGCCTGTATATTCATAAGTGTGTGTGTGAAAATAAAAGTTACAGGGGATATGTGTGTGTGGGTAAAGTAGCGATTATGAAAAACGGAAAGTGGCTAGTATAGCTGTCATATTAGCGCTGGTTCTGTAGACGTGGGCACACTGCTCTTATATTAAACTGTCACAACCAGAAAGAATGTCTGGCCGTCTGGGCCACAGTGAGAACAGACGTCTGGCCCAAGGACATGTGCTGACATCAACTCCCATGAATATTCTACTCTGAAATGAAACCTATAATTGTCTGCTGGTGTGTGTGTGTGTGTGTGTCAAGCAGATGGAAGTGAAGCAAATTTATCTTCTCTTATACTGGCCTATAATGCGTAATATAATATATTTGGACTCAGTATAATCAAATAAAGCTCTATTTTATAGATGCAGTGCAATATATAACTTGACAAACATGACTTATAGTGAGTACAAATTTATCTGGCTGTTTATTTTAACATGAATGTTTGTGCTTATTCAATTTTAGTTTTGTACTACATTACATAGTAGTTTATAATATACAATGACATAGCTTATATGTCAACCATTTGAACTAAAATGCACATTTCTCTTTCCAGATTATGAAAACCTCTAGAAGTTGCAGACCTTGAACTTTTGAAAGTTTCTTGTACTTTCTCCAAATGTCCCGCCCCTTTTAAGAGGTTCAGGTGCTCTGATTGGACCACAGAGACGCTGATGATCAGGAGGTTTGCTGTCTGTCTCTTTCTCTCTCTTTCTCTGAACTGCATCTGCTACAGCTGTAATACATTAACCATGTCAGATTCGCTTTTATTAAATACAAATTAGATTCCTGGAGCTTTGCAGCTGCTGCATCTGTGCTAAAGGAATATTGAGCTTCCTGTTACTCTGTATGTATTGTTCATTTGGCAATCATTTAAAATCCTGCTGTGTAGAGGAATGCAAACATGGTTTTCCTTAACAGGTGGATCTTCTAAATTCCCTTGAGCTCTATGTATTGGATTATATGTTAAGATATTCTTTCAAAAACATAAAAAAAACATACCGACCCAAACTTTTGAAAAGTAGTGTAAACTCTTAAATCTATAGTTCCCCCCAAAAATGAATATTCTGCTGTTAATTACTCGTCCTCATGTCGTTCCAAAACCATAAGACCTTTGTTCATCTTTACATCACAAATTAAGATATTTTTGATGAAATCTGAATGCTTTTTGACCCTGCATAGACAGCAACACAACTACCATGTTCAGGCCCAGGAAGGTATTAAGGACATTGTTAAAATAGATCATGTGACATCAGTGGTTCAACCTTAATGTTATGAAGCTACATTTTGTGCGCAAAGAAAACAAAAACAATGACTTTGTCCAACAATTTCTTCACTTTCGTGTGAGTCTCGTGTAAGCTGCCATTTATGAGAGTATGCTTGATGAGAAGATGAACAAACGGGTTTGGAATGACATGAGGGTGAGTAATTAATGACAGAATTTACATTTTGGGGTGAACTGTCCCTTTATCTGATACTTTCCATCTGATCTGTTTTCATATATATTAAGTTCATGATTTCAGTATGGCCCTTGTCTGTAAGAAAGTGCTCTTTAGTAATCAACATCCATTTGAGTGGCTTATTAATCAGAAGTCTGTACTGTTGTGAACTGTTGTTTTTTATATTTCCATGCTCTGTTAATTCTCTTAACCTCAGTAGCTGTTCATTCTTTGGCCGTCTTTCCATTTAAGCTTATGTTTTTGATGTCTTGCCCTTAACAGATGTTGACTTGATCAAACAGGATTCTTATACAGATGGTACATACAGATAATGTTAATTCAAGGCACGTAAAAACCTTCGAAAGATCAGACGATTCTGGAATTTTCATATTAATAGTTGGAGAGGAACGTTTACAGTGTACTAAAACCGTTTGCTTAAAGTTGTGACGAAATGCAAGTAGTAGTTCTGTTCTTATGAATGAAATAAATGATCGAAAACTAAAAAATGTCATACTTGGAGGCAATTCTACAGTAATTGTGAGCTTGGAATCAATTGTAAAGCATGCTAAATGGATGGAGAATCCAGCATCCGTCACCAAAGAGAAGTCGTTTCACCATTTTGATTAAAAAATGAGGTCAAGACAAATTTTAAATCTGAAACAAGCATGGATGATTTGTTTGCAATAAGATCAATTAAATGCATTTAGAAAACAGATTCTGAACAGATATGCATAGAATTACTTTTAATTAATTAAAATGCTTTTTGCTGAATTCGTATTTAAAGTAGACATATTATTTAATCGCAAAGACATTGAAGTAGATTTAATTCCTCTTTTATGATTATGAAAACTGACATACTGTAGTGGTACGGTTTCAGTCAAATCCCTTACACCTCTTTATGTAATTTAATTTGCATCACTCTTTTTTCCCTTACAATAGACAATTATAGCAGACATTGCACAAAGCAGCTCAGGAGAAATTAACAGCTTGACAGAAATTAAGTGTGAAATTGCTTCAGCAACAGGTACATGATAAGGTTATAATTGTTTGCCAATGAATACCAAAGCCATTTTCCTCCCAAAGAGCATTTTTTTTTTCATGTAAAAGACAGCCTGAGAGTTTAGCAGAGGAGAACAAGCAAAACCAGCGCCTGCAGTGGTCAGTGTGCCCACTGTCGTCCCCGTGGCCAACTGGTACAGTGCCAGCCTAAATGCATTCAGATTGTTGTCACCCTTGTGTTTGTCCTCTGACCTCTGGAGTGCAGTGAGGCTAACTGCTTTTGAAGTCAGGGTCAGGGTTCAGTCTGCTCAGCAGATGTCTCAGAGAATTCAGGCAGGAATGAGGGATGATTTGCATGTTTTTTACAATGCAACAGGAAATGGGTGACATTCTTCCTGGGTTTTTTAGTTTGGCCTTGAGAAAGCTTGTCTGCCTGAGTTTTTTTCAAATGCACAGTCACAATTACTGTTATAGATGCAGACATTCACTAAAAAAACACCATCTAGAAGGTTGGAGAGGCAATATTCGGAGTGCAGCTGAACTGGAGAGTCATGGTGGGTTCATTTAGCTTCCTGCTGATGGGAGACCCCCCTGCCCTGTCAGAGATTGGGGGAAAGCTATTTAGGATTCTAGAGGGCAGTTAAATGATGGCCTGGCTGTGCTAAGTGTGTAAATTTGTACAATTTCCATCAATTATTAAAGCTCCCCATGGGCCGCTAACACCAAGTGGATTTATCATGCTTTGGAATACCCATGACACTGTTTTTCATTTCACTTAATACCCCCCCCCCCCCCCCCCCCCACTTTCTTAAAGAGATAGTTCATGTTGTCATCATTTATTCACCCTCATGTTGTTTCAATTCTGGTTGACTTTCTTTCTGCTGTAGAACACAAAAGGAGATGTTTTGGATACTATGCTGGTAACTCTTTTCCATGCATTTACAATAAACGTTTCAAGATTCAAAAAGGACACAAAAGTATGGCCAAACTTGCAGAAATTAAGAATATAAATGCATAAATAAATATATGTGACCCTGGACTACAAAACCAGTTTTAATTAGCACGGGTATATTTGTAGCAATAGCCCAAAATACATTGTATGGGTCAAAATTATTTTTTTTTTCTTTTATGCTTTCTTTTATTTTCTTAAGACCATGTTCCGTGAAGATATTTTGTAAATGTCCCACTGTAAATATATCAAAACTTTTTGATATAGTATAATATAGTATAATATAATTTTTGATTAGTAATATGCAGTGCTAAGAACTTTATTTGGACAACTTTAGGCGATTTTCTCAATGTTTTGTTAATTTGCTTTTTTTTTTCTTCTGTATTTATTTGTACATGTATTTGTATTCTTTTAAACATTTGTTTACTTATTCTTTCTTTTATTTTAAAATTATATTTATATGTACACTGCTTTTCAAGGGTTTGGGATCAGCAAGGTTTAAAGAAGTCTTTTCTGCTCAACAAGGCTGCGTTTATTTGATTAAAAATACTGAAAAAAAAAAACAGTAATATTGTGAAATATAATTGCAATTTAGAATAGTGGTTTTCTATTTTAATAGATACCTCTACTTTAATAAATACCTGTTACTCTGGTCTTCAGTGTCACATGATCCTTCAGAAATCATTCTAATATGTTGATTTATTATCAATGTTTGAAACAGTTGTGCCGATTAATATGTTTTTTGGAACCTGTGATACTTTTTTCAGGGTTCTTTGATGAATAAAACGTTAAAAAGAACAGCATTTATTTAAGATACAAATCTTTTGTAATAATATACACTATACCGTTTCAAAGGTTGGGGTAAGTATTTTTTCCTTTCTTTCTTTATTTGAAAGAAATTAATACTTTCATTCAGCAAGAAATTGTTAAATTGATAAAAAGTGATAGTGAAGACTTATATTGTTAGAAAAAAATCAGTTTGGAATAAATGCTCTTCTTTTTCATTTTTACTGATCAAATAATCCAAATAAAGTATCACATGTTCCAAAACCAACATTGATAATAAATCAGCATATAAGAATGATTTCCAAAGGATCATGTGACACTTAAGATTGGAATAATGGCTGATGAAAATACAGATTTGCATCTGTGTTCAATGTTCAATTCTTATATATTTAATACCAGTTTAGATCAATAAACATTCATACATTTTTTTAATGTTCGAGAATTTGAAAAGTTTGGTTTGTACTTTTTCATCATTTTTGTCACAAAAATATTTTTGTTGGCTAAAATTATATGCCCTTTTTTTCAGGCTCAGTTGACCCTTAGAAAACAGCTTGATTGACAGGTGATCTGACCAATCATAATGTAAAATCCACCATTTTTTTTTTTTTTAAATGGTGGGTCTCTCCGTGTTTGAATAAAATAAAATAAAATACAAATAAAATACATTCTGAGGTTCATTCATGTTTATTTCATGCTACAAGTAAAGAAGAAAAGATGATCAATTGATCTAATAAGGCAATACATTGATCTGTCATTACATTTGAAGGACATTTTCACCAGTAGTCAAAAAATGTGTACAAATTAACACTTTCCCTTTCCCAGCAAATCCAGCTATATTAAATACCCCATCATTCGACTAACGAGATGAATCCATTGACAGGACACTAATGAAGTAACAGCGAGTCAGAAATCTGAAGACAACTTAATTATCTAGGAGTTCTTACTTTTTACCCGGTATTAAGGTAGCACTAACCCCCCTCTCTCTTGTTAAAAGCCTTTGTTTCAGGGAATTGATCCAGAGTGAGAGTCCACGCAGCTTCTTGAGATGCCACAGCGCAAGATTAATGTGCAAGGAGTTCCAGGATCTCACTTTACTCACACTCCAAGCAGGAAGTGTCCTGCAGATGGGCTACACGCGGCTTTGACGGCTTAGTTGCACCACCTCCCCGCTGTGCAACATGATGCTACCTGCGACTGACTCTCTTAGGACTTAGGGGGGTTGTCGGATGTGTCAGCCCCCGCTGAGTCGACAGGTGCAGGTGTGTTCCATCTTGGTGATAATGACGAGGGTGGGGATTTTGACAGCTGGACCCTCGGACATCTTCCAGACGGGCGTCTTGGCGCACCTGTGGAGACCGAAAGCGCTCTGGAAAGATGTATGTGCGTTTGTCCGCACAGCCCTTCTTCTCTATCCGCTTACCGTGGGAGCCTTTCACCCAAAACATACTAATTAATTTCTTTGTTTTACTAATTAACGCCTTCTTGGCCCACGTTAGCATGTATGCTAATCTGTGGCTCAGAGCAACTTGATGACTCGAAACGCGATTAATGGCTGCCTGTCAGGTCTGTCCCTAGCAGGGACTTTAGCAGTGCTCTATGTAATATTAATAAATTACGTTAGGCTGATATTTCATCTATTCTTACAGGGATTGTACCTTTGAATTATAGAAGAGCATCATGAGGGGAAGTAGCTAGCCTGCGCTGTAAAAACGAACATAATAAAGAACAAAGGGCTAGTAGGCACTCCTTCAAACTGACATTAGATCTTAATTTGGGTCGTAATATAAAGTGATGTAGGCAAATCTACAGGGTCCAAATACACAGTTTCGTGGCCCCATTAGTGATAAGTGCTCATGTTCTGCTGATAGATGCTTGTGTATTAGACTCCACTCCGGCTCTCATGGGAAGTATGAATGATTCACGGCAAACAGTGGCTTTTGTATGTAAAAGCAGACCCTGAATGAAAAGACACACTTTTGCTGTGCTGACATTGATTCCATTAAACATACTTAATATTTTAACAGACATATAATACTCGGAATATGTTGTGTTATGTTCCTGTTCACGCCATGAGAATTTAATGTATTACCTGAAATCATTCCAGTTTGTGCACACCATCAGTTTAAAATCAAAAAACAGCTGGGATCCAGCACAGAAGGTGACATATGACTGCAAATAGCATGTATACTGAAAGTGATATTGTTTTTTCTGATGTTAAGTCAATAATTCACCCATGCAGATCCTGAAAGCTGTATGTGTTTGGAGATATTACTGAGTTTGCAATATGTTGTTCATTCCATATGTTTGATATGGCTTGGTGAGCAATACGGTTGACAGTGTAGATAAAAAGCAAAACAGCGCATTGCATTGTTTTTCCCCTGGAACAATACCGAATAACATGTCGACTTCCTCCATTTTTGTCCTGCAGTTTTCCCTTTTGAGGGACCGGGAGGCTTTTTCTTGTAATGTGATAACAATCAAACTGATGAAATAGAAAACCTGTTTGTGTCATTTGGGGGAAACACACCCACAAATTGTTTTCCTTTCTTCTCCCCTTTCTTTTGATTTCAGACAAATCTGCTGTGGATTAGGTGATACATCGGATGAAGGCACACTTAACCAAGCATCTGTCCCATAAAGAATGTGTGAAAGAAAGAAGGTGTGTCATTATTTATTTGGATCAGTCACAGGGGTGTTGGTGGAATGGGACTCTATCTGAAATCACTGATACACAAACACTCTTTCACATCTCCTGAAATATTCTCTATTAACCTGATTCACCATTTCTGGCACGTTTCCCTATTTTTACCTGATTGGACGGCTGTTGTGTATAACAGCTCTTGAGAGGCCAGAAGCTATTGGAATCATTCCAGTTTTTTTTAAGGACACAACAGTCTTTAGATGCTTCTCAGAGCCTCTTATTAGTGTTGATGTAAGTGTGCAATTTGAAGGGGGAAAAAAAAACGCACAAGACAACTATGATTTTGCCAAGTAGGCTGTGTTCCTAGATCTACATCCTTGTTGGGCCAAAACAGGAATAAAATACATATCCACCAGTTAGATTTTAGGATAGAGTGAGGAGCTTAAACAATGCTCAGTAACATTTTATAGTAAAAAATAGGATTAACAAACAACAACAACATCATCATCATAAAACACATCAATAATATGTGACCATGGACCACAAAAATATGTTTGTAGCAATAGCCAAAAATACATTGTAGGGGTCAAAATGATATATTTTTTTCTTTTATGCCAAAAATCATTATGATATTAAGTAAAGATCATGTTCCATGAAGATATTTAGTAAATTTTCTACTGTAAATATATTAAAACTTAATTTTTGATTAGCAATATGCATTGCTAAGAACTTCATTTAAGCAACTTTTTAAAGACAAATTTCTTAGTATTTAAGTTTTTTGCACCTTCAGATTCTAGGTTTTCAAATAGTTGTATCTCGGCCAAATGCTATTCTAACAAACCATGCATCAGTAGAAAGCTTATTTATTCAGCTTTCAGGTGATGTATAGATCTTATTTTGAAGAATTTGACCCTTATGACTGGTTTTGTGGTCCAGGGTCACATATAATGATAATAATACAATAACAATAAATACAACAACAATAAAATTCTCTTGATTCAGTCCCATGCCAAGTATAATGGAAACTAGAAATTCACTGCACAGCAAAAAAAGGCATAATAACAAAAACTGATTAGATAAACTTTTAAACATATTTAAGTGGGTTAAACCCAATAAATTGAGTTGAGCCATACAGTAATTTAAAAAGTTGTTGTATTAGCAAATTTATTTAAATAGAAATGACTAAAAAATGGAAAAAAGTGTTGTTTATTGTTAGTGATATCTAATGGATTAATGTAAACAGTTGACCCTTCGCAGGGAATTTGATTGACAGACTATCTGATCAATCATAACGCAGAATCTGCCTTTTTTGAACGACATACAGACCAGACTGGAGAGCAGGGTTGCTATGTAAAATTCACATTCTATAGGTTAAATATCACGTTATTGGTGTTGCATCAACTCTTGGACATGAAAAACAACCTGCAGCAACCATTTTAATGTAGCCCAATTCCATGGGAAAATAGTGGACTTGGCAACACTGCTGGAGAGTAGATTAACGTTAGTGGACTTAAACTTGAAAAATGGTGTGTATTGATGTATTTCCATGGTAGATACAATCTAATGTTAATTCATGAGCCACAAAACTACACTTACTTTTGATTTAATTTCTTAAAAAAATTACAAAATTTGTGTTGTCAGTTTCCTCTTTGCTCCGCAATGTATTTTTCATTGATGTCTTGCATGAGACGAGAAGAGCCGTGGCTTTTCAGACATAGCGACAGTAACAAAGGGGTCTTTGCAAAGTGTCAGTTAAACCTATTGGAAAGTGTTACATAACTTATCATTTCCATCTGATTTTACAGTTACTTTTTGATCTAGGGACTTTCAGGACTAGAATATTGACATAATTTTGTTCCAGAACAATTCCTGTCACCAAGATGTAAATATGTTTTAGAGTGTGTGTGTGAATTATACATGTACATGCATATAAATACACCCGCCCACCTGATGTCTTCTCTGTATATGCATATGCATGCAGATGTTCCCTAAAACACTATGAGACAAACCATGTTTCCAAGGACAGAGTGAAAGATGTGCAGGTATTCCCGAAGCCTCTGGAGCTCTCGGACCCCAGGTTAATTCAGATTCTGTTTAGAGACTTCTGATGGGTCACCTTGGTACTTTCCAGTCCAGTGTGTCTATACACCATCTCACGCTGTCCCATGGGAAGAGGCATGGATCAGCTGACAGATGATATTGTTTTTCCTCCCCTAAAAGCACCTCCCTATGGTAATTGCTCATTGTGGATTTGAATTTCATCAGGAAAATATACCTTTAAGGGTCTTTACTATTAAAAATAGGGCTGTAATGATGTAATGTGAGCATTCTAGTTATGTCGCATTGCTGTCTTGTGGTGCACATTGGGTATGACATTGCAAGCAAGTGATGCAACACAGCAAATCCAAAATAATTGCAGCTTAGTTTGAAAGCATTTATTTTTTGAAAGCTCATTAGGACTTGTTGCCATTACAGAATTGTCAGTAATTAGGATTGGTTACATACTCAATCACTGTAAACCAATGTAAAAAAAAAAACAAGAAAAAAAAAACAAGTAATAATAAAATAATTGTGCATTTACATGAACTTTCAAAAGTTTCAATTTGTTATTTGTTTTAGTGTATTTTGTTTATATATTATGGGTGGCAGCAGGGGCGTGTCCCTACCAATATCCAACTACTGCCAAACTGTCCCTAGCAATTATTTTTGAAATAATTGCTCAAACAAATAAATATATGTATATGTTTTTGGAATATATGTATATGTAATTTCGGAAAATTCATATAATTGATATTACCTAAGAAGTTAATAGGCTACGTTAGAAAACTGCGCGCTTTCAAGGACGCGCATGTAATACATGGGCAGAATGTCACGCACCAGACGAGAAACAGCGCCGCGTTTAGAACAACTCACAGGTATTGCACTCAATTTAAGACAGCAGTCCAAAACGGTTAACATTGAAGCAGTTTTAATTTGTTAATAACAAGAGCAAACGGAAAGAGAAAGCGCAATCTATGGCTATTATTATGCTGCGTTCCAGGCAGGTTTTTTTAACTATAGTAAATCAGGGCTTCAAACCACGACTCACGACTTTGTAGCTTTCCGGGTTTATGCTCATTTACAAACCATTTCTGTCGCCAAAGGTGCTTACTCCTTGCTTATTTGAGGGAAACGGAGGAGAAAAAAGGAGCATAAGACAAGAGAAGCTGTTATACCCACTGATCTTTTTATTTATCATTATTTTTTTCCCCCACGGATCTATAATAGAGAACTGGATTGCTCATGACGTCATAAAAGTGAAGCCACAGCGCCGCCATATTAGTATTCCCTAGTATTCGTATACATTCTATTGAATGAATAGGAATTTATACGATTTTAATGAGAAAACTTCACATAACAAGTAAGCGTTTTTATATCTAAAGTCTCACTGTACATTTTCACAATTCAAACGTCCTAAGCATGCAAACAGTTATTTGTTTAATGTCGGAAGTTCCCTCTGCTTAATAAAAATGTAAGTTATAGTCACGTACATCAGATAAACATCGGACGTTCAACACGTTTATACAAATAACAGTGCCCATTTATAAATAAAGAGTGAATAAAGAGTTATGCTTTGTATACCTTAATTCGCCTTGTACAGTTACTGTTCACCGTTTAATAAATAGTGTTTTTATTCATACAGATGGCTAACTGTATGTTTCAACAATAATTTCATTAACAGTATTCATTTTGAAGCAGATAATGATTTGTTCGTTAAATTAATCATTAATTCAACGCATATACATAACATTTTACTCACATGGAAACGGTATTGTTAGTAAATCATTAGCCTACCGAATTTGCGTGATCTCTAAGAGTCTGAAATAGATGTTGCTCAGTCAGGCATGTTAAAAATATGCACATCATAACTCTGAGAAATACCGCTGACTACATACAGTATGGACTTAAATACATGAAGCTTTATTTCAAAGATTTAAATTTCAGTACAATGAATAATATAGTAGCTACCAGTGGCTTGTATTATTTATTGTATCAGTTTCAGATACTAATACCAGATATATGTTCATGTTTATTATTTCCTGCATAATTAGGTACATAAAAAAATATATTTTGTGTTGCATCAGTTACCTGTGTCTGCAAGTGCACAACTGACACACCCACCTAAACGATTTTAAAAGATCGCTTATCCTGCCCGAAAACACCATAAACATTCCAGATAATAAATAAAAAAAGATCTTAAATAAAGATCTTAAATAAAAAATAATTTACATATACATATCCTAAAAATAGTCCTGTGTGAATGATACGCTTCAAACCGGGTGATTTTAGGTCAGCGGTTTGCATGTAATTCAATGGCGCTCTATGCCGGTAGGGAATGGTAAGATGGCGGATCGAACACTTCCGGTGGCTTCACTTCCAGTTTAGAGCGCAATGAGCAATCCAGTCATTATATATAGATCAGTGGTTATACCTTTTATTTTACATTATTTGTATATTTGGAAATACATCAGTAGGGGCTGCCATTGTTGGTTCGCGGGCTATGTTACGTCAGAGCGCTGAACTGGGAGTACATCGATCTAGGGTAACGGGTTTGCCTGGAACGTGGCATTAGCTGCCTATAAAAAGCATTCTGACAGAAAAAGGTTGTGCGGAAAGATACACAATCTTCCAGCATTTGATAAAGTCATTATGAACATTAGGCTAACAATAATTTGGGACAAATATAATGTGATTTTATGGTAAACTATGTAAGGGGCAGCAGGAACAGCATCCTGAGTCGCTGCGGACAGACATTATCTTTAAACTAATGTTGTTCAACTGAATGTACAGATCAAACTGTTCAAACTATCCACAAAATAAAAAACAACAACACTGAAATAAGAGCGTGCGGTTTATCTGTAAATCAGATGTGCGTGAAAGTTGTGTTTGTTACTATAGCAACAGTAGAGTATTCTTTCGGTATTCTTTTCAGGACTCTCATTCTGACGGCACCCATTCACTGCAGAGGATCCATTTGAGAGCAATCTCCAAATCCTTATTGATGAACAAACAAACTCATCTATATCTTGGGTGGCCTGAAGGTAAGTAAACTGTACATTTAATTCTTCAGTTTTTCAATTCTGCATTATTTTTGCAAGCTTCCCAATAGCTTGATTATTCTGTGAATATGAAGATACTTCCTGATGTATCTAAATAGAGTCAGCATTTTTTTCACAGTTAGTTGACCATAGCATGTGTAATAATAGTGCTAAAATTTTCTTTCTGACCAACAGTATAAAACAATCAGCTGAGGATGCAAGGTGAAAACGCATGAATACAAACATCAATCTTCTCCTTTTCTTTCAGCTAGTACTTCTTTTCAAGGCACTCTGTCTTTTTCTGGCTCTCTATCTCACACACTTTTTCTCTTGCTCTTCTAACAAAACTGGTCAAGTAAACGTAATGGACTTTGGCAGGGTTGTGTTGTCAGATCCCAGAGCTCCAAACAGTAGAAGGGGCAGCCAGAGGGGACATGACCAGTGGGAGAGAGGTCTGGCTGGGTTAGCTGAACTATGCTTTGGCCTCCTTCAGCTGATGGAGCGTTTTCTTCCAGGTGCCACCAGCAGAGACTCAAACCCCTCGGACATCTCAGACGAGGATTTTTTAGAACGTTGTAGGAGCAGAAATAGCCAGGTGTGAGCAGAGAGAGGAAGCAGTCTGTAGTTAACCAGCACCACTCCTCTGAATTCATCTAATACTGCTGGGTCCAGAGAACTGCTCAGAATCACAACAAGGTATTGATCTATATTTCTCTCCGATTTATTTTGCTAGGCACTTGTGGAGGTGAGAGGTGTTTCCGCTAGCTTCAGCCAACATCGAAATTCTTTCTCTTGATGCGCAAGGAAACCTGATGAGGTTTAAAATCAGATTGCTGTAAAACTAGTGAAAAGGATACACACTTGTGTTGTGTCTTAGCACTTATACTAAGTAATGCTCCTTTCAAAAGATATTATATAGCAATATCAACAATATGTTTTCTTTGCGCACAAAAAGTATGTTTATAGTATGGTCTAGTAGTTTCATAACATTACATTTGAACCACATGGACTATTTTAATGATGTCCTTACTACCTTTCTGGGCCTTGAACATTTCAGTTGCTTTGCTGTCTATGCAGCATCAGAAACCTATCGGATTTAATCAAGAATATTTTAATTTGTGTTCCAAAGATTGTTCATTTTTGGGTTAACTATACATTTTACTCATTGAATTTACTGAAAGGCAAATGTGTACTATTAACTACATTGTGGATTTGGGTTTTCAAATTGGAAGTTTAATATCAAATAGTGAAAGTTGGAAATTCAGCAGTTGAATATAATGTAGCATAATTAGTCATTTAGCATACTTTTTACAGTACACTTGTTACACAATCTCCCTAGAGTGATTACCTTCTGGTTACCAGACCAGAATAGAATGGGAAGTGCTGCATGCCAGATTTAAACCCACATCTCCAACATTATAGCTCAGTCGGTCTGGAGCATGTGTGCTAGCCAGTTGGCGAGCATTACCAGTTCTCTCTGTCTCACTGGAGTAGCACTGTTGAATGTGTGTGAATCTCGTTTTTTCACACAGTTTACAGTATTTACATACTTTGCTTCAGATTTCGCATGGAGTGTCTGCTCATGTGTGCTACAGGCATGGCTGAGTGGTAAATTTGAATGTGTCGCTCTGGCACTGGCATGGCAGGATGTTCTGTGCATGTACCCGTCTGTGATTGAGAAGTATGTCAGAAGGCCCTGTATATGTCAGGCTGATCCATTCAAAAGAGAGATTTACACGCCTGTCAGATGCTCCGTCGTGGGAGCCAGACACCGTATGAACAACCCGTCAGTCCCTTTGCCAGCCTTCACTGTCTGTTTCTGATTTTCTGGATACTTTCTTCCATCTTTTTAAGCTTTTTATTTAAATCTTCTCATGTCCCTTTCTACTTTTTAGTGTTCAATTAACCATATATATATATATATATATATATATATACACTACCGTTCAAAAGTTTGGGGTCAGTAAGACTTGCAATTTTTTTTTTAATGAATCAAGGCTGCATTTATTTTATCAAAAATAAACTGTAATATTACAAAATGTTATTACAATAGAAAATAATGGTTTTTATTTTCATATACTTTAAAATATAATTTATTCCTGTGATGCAATGCTGATTTTTCATCAGCTGTTACTCAGTTTCCCAGGCTTAAGTGTCACATGATCTCTCAGAAATCATTCTCATATTCTGAATTATTAGTAGAATTATCAGTTTTGGAAACAGTTGTGCCGCCTATGTTTTTTTTTTTTTTTTGAACCTGTATTTTTTTCTTTCAAGAACAACATTTATTCAAACTATAAATCTTTTCTAGCAATGTAAATCTATTATGTCACTTTTTATTAATGTAACAATTTATTCATTTCTTTCAAAAAAAAAAAAAAAAAAAAGAATGAATAAACATTTACTGACCCCAAACTTTTGAACAGCAGTGTATATATTGAACTTAAAGGGGACCCTGGGTATTAAAGGATTAGTTCACTTTTAGAACAAAAATTACAAATAGTTTACTTACTCCCTTGTCATGTTTTGAGGAGAACATTTTAGGAATTTGGACTTCTATGGTGCCCGCAAATTTGAACTTCCAAAATGCAGTTCAAATGCAGCTTCAAAGGGCTCTAAATGACCCCAGCTGAGGTAGAAGTGTCTTATCTAACAAACAATCATTTATTTTCTAAACTAAAAATTACAATTTGTACACTTTTTAACATCAAATTCTCGTCTAGCTCTGTGATGCACATGCGTACTCTGTACACTCCAGTTCAATACACGGTTTACTACACTACAGTTCTCTATCACTGCAGAAGTGCGACCCAGTGTTTACAAAGTGAATATGCAAAGAAGGTCAAACGTCCTTTACAAAAAAAGGGTATGTAGGACCACGATGTAGGACGTTTTTGGAGAAAATGCAGATGTTTTTTTGACATACCCTAACTGTATTAAACCAGAGTGGACAGAGTAAATGCAAATGATGTCTCTTCCTGAAATATGTAGTGGAAATCCATATTTACATTATTTAAAAAATGAACTTAGTTTTATATGGCATTTAGCGCTTCTTGTCTCTGCCTTTTGTAAGCTCTTTTAGTAACTGTGGTCTACTAAGATCCTCAGAGGCATCAGGGCTGAAGTGAAGAGAACAAAGAACAAAGACGCATGTCTTTACAAAGTTTTATTCATCCATAGGCATCTTTCCATTCTTTTCTCCTCTTCTTATTGCTAAAAAAAGCAGTGAAGACTTAACTTTCTTCTCTTGTTGCCCTTCAGCTAAAAAAATTACAACCAGTTTTATTAATCACAGGTCTAGTCGTTAAATCATCTTTGAGAGCAAAGGGGCCCCCTGATGGTTCGGGGGGGATTTTAATGGCAGAAACATTTTCTCAGTTGCTCCATTCTTACCATTCTTGATCCTATTCCCTTGCCATGTTCTCCTGAGTGTGTTTCAATAAAATGGCAAAAAAGGTCAAATGTTACCTTCTGAGTTCATTCGCAAACATTCAGTACGTTAAAGCAAAACTTTATGGTTGGTAATGGCTGATGAGACATTCACGAGTTTGTGCTGTCTGATCAATGGCACGGAGCTAACAAATCAGTTTTTTTAATCCTGTTGTAATGTGATCACGTAACTGTGAAACACACACACTCCCACACTGCTGGGAGTGAGGGCTTTACCTGCGACACAGCACCCCGGCTCAACGTAATCAATGAGGCACTTTTTAATTAGTTTGAACAAGCCTGCGTGACTTAGCCACTGCTCCGTACACAAACACACACATACACACACTCTCATGCACCTGATGGTGTGTACCAGAGCTCTCCTTGATACTCTGGATAAGAGTGCAATCTTTGTAAACTCCTTCCCATTGTGAAATAATTGCAGGTTGATAAAGAAAAGAGACATTGATTTCTGGACGCAGAATGAGGATAATTGTGGTACGCGTAGAGACTTGATGTGCAGCCATATGAGGGTGTTTATTATATAAGCACTACATGCAGATTGGATGAATGCTGTATTTGTTTCACTGTAAACGTTAGGGGTTGTCCTGAGCGCTGTTGCTATAATTGCTAATTTTCCAAATGATTAAATTCAAGGAAACAACTGTTTCTTTATTCTTTAAAAACAGTAGCAGCAGTTTTACAACAATGTAGTACAGCATGTGCTTATCACTGTGATTTATAAATAATCAGATGTGTGTAGAACAATTAAACATAGTAAATGTGTTTGTGAATCAGATACAACCTGCATGGTTGTGTTTTTAAAAAGTGAAAAAAATAAAATAAAATAAATAAAAATAAAGGCAGAAGCCTTTCCCCAATGAGCCTGGGTTGTATGATGGTCTATTAAGCATCATTTCCTTTCTCAAACCTGATATCTTCCTGTTTTCCTCATTCTTTGCCTTTCATTAGTATCTCTGGAGCATTTGCTATTGCTTTGAACAGACTCTAACAACAGAGGTCGTGGTCCATTTGCAGTAAGTTGTTCTGTTATGGTGCCCTTGTGATGAAACAGCTTTTTTAAAGAAAAAAAAAAAAAAATTCTAAGTGCATTAATGCGCCACAGAGCAAGCGACTTGATGGAAGTCTGCTCTATTTGAGAAAGAAAAAAAAAAAAAATGAAAGCAGGAAGTGAGACGCTGTCAACATTCTCCCATGACGCTCCTGTCACATCAAGCCCACATTAACTGACAACATTGCTGTTTTAGAGAAGAGCTATTTCGAACAAGAGCATCTCTCCAGAGGAGCCCCTTCTTTAAACCGCTGAACAAGTACAAACAGCACAGTTACAGACTGTTGAGAAGAAGAGAAAAGACAGAGAGAGAGAGAGACGAAGAGAGAGAAATACATGAGATAAAGCCCTATTTGTAGAGATAGGAGCCTTGTGATTGTCTATTTTTGTTCTGTGTGGACAGGCACTTCTGTATATTTAGCTGAGAGTGCTAATGCAGTGCTATATTGTAGTACTTAGCACAACAACGATTTCAACTGCTGGCCAAAAATCAAAACACCGAAAGTTGGAAAAAGTTCTGATTGAATTTTGATTGATTTGATATCAACTTTCCTACTCTGGATTTGAGTATGATTGAGCCAAAATTTGTCTGTCACAGGATAGTCCATCAGTTTAAAGGGACAGCTCACCCAAAAATTTTAATTCTGTTATTAATTACTTGTCGTCATGTCCTTTCTCCATTTTGTAACACAAATTAAGGTATTTTTAATGAAATCTGAAAGCTTTTTTACCCTAAATTAAAAGCAATGTAAGTACCACAAAGCAATTTTCGATTGCTAACGTGTGTGGAATTGACTGCACTATTTAATGAATGCACTACTAGGCAACACTCAAAATTAGCAATTTGCATATAATGAAAATCTGCACTCTGTTCATTTTCAAAATAAAACAGCAATGTTTTGGTCAGGGATCTTTGTCAGGCACTAAAAACATTTCTGTTTTATTTAAATTTGGAATTATTTTCCCCGCTTTTCTGTTCAACACAGTTTTTTTTTTAATCTTTTAAATTGCATTTACTTTTAATCACTCGTTTTATACAATTTGTTTAGTTTTAGTGTTTTAGGGCTGGCATAGTTAATGCACTGGAATCATTTGGTATTATTTAAAGATGTACAATTTTCGCAGCAAGCATAGTCTAGTGTTAATACCACTTAATCTAGTGGTATTTTCATGTTTAATGAAGGTTGGTTTTAAAGGTTTCAAGTTTAAAGGGCTCATGAACTGCCTTTTTTATTATTTTGTCCACTTATAATGTTATTGAGATTTTTACACTCAAAAACATCATAATGTAGAATAAATCATAAAACCAGAATGCTCTGATTGAATAGGTGTGGCTTATTGTAGACTTGGAAGTAAACACCCACTGATATGATTGGCTAACAGTTGTGTATGTTTGACAAAGGACAAGTTCTTATTGACGCGGTAAAGGATGTAAAGGATGTGAGGCCAAGTATGGTAACCCATACTCAGAATTTGTGCTCTGCATTTAACCCATCCAAGTGCACACACAGACACAGTAGTGAACAGTTGTGGGTTCCTTGCTCAAGGGTCTCACCTCAGTCGTGGTATTGAGTGTGGAGAGAGCGCTGATCATTCACTCCCTTCACTCAACCTTTTGTGGATTAAATTTATCCACTCTTTCCTTTTGGGATCAGAAGAAAGCAAAGACTGTTTTTTTTTAACAACTTGGCACTGCACAGCGCCTTGTTGTCTTCGGAGCCATCTTTATCGTTTAGTTTGGTTTACACTACATGTGCAAATCGGTGGTCGGGGCTAAACAGGCAGTAATGTAGAAGCAGGCGTTAAACAACTTCTGCAGAGGCAGTGTTTAGACACACTATTACATCATAGAGTGGCACATTCCACAACCTGTCGTTTTGTGCTGTCATTTCAGGTCAGGTGAAATTACAGAAAGTGTGAGTTTTGGTCGGTGGAATACTACAATTGCCATGCACAAGATGTAATGGCAGACAGAAAATTGAAGCATACCCTAAGAAACACAGTCACTACTTTGATAAAAATGTGTAGCATTTGAAAGCTCTTTGGAAATGATGCTTTATTTGGCATTTGAGCGAATAACAATAGTCTGAAGTTTGTCAATGGAAGCTGGCACAATGCTTGAGCAATCTTGGCTGAGATGGACGTGGTAGTATTTTGGTATTTTAAACCTTTTAATGCTATTTGTACTAGAGTGATGCAAGCCATGAACATACTAAGAGCAGCGTTTTTTTAGAGTTTGTATGAGGTGGTTTTGAAGGGTCATTTTTCGGCATTGATTTTGCAGAATCCTGAATAATATACTTCACTCTTATTGCTATAGCATGATGCAATATCATGGAAGGTACAAAGCAGAACTTGGTCAATCACTGGGTTCCAATTCTGCAAGGTTTCATGGACAGATTCAGTGTGGATCTTGGCATCAGTTAGCATGGTTAGTGTGTTCACCACACGGACAGATCAATACTTGCTTGCATCTTTGATGCACCTGTAACAGACTTGTTAGTTGGCTCCTGGCTAATGTACTGTGCTGCTCAACTCCTCTGGTAGATGATGGGTGAAAACACTGGTCCAGTTCTGGCAGCTGTGAGTAATGATGTGTTTACAAGTCACTGCATGTTCACCATACTCCCCCAACATCCTTTGATTCATTATTAACAAGTACAATGACTCATAAGTAATTAACTCCTATTCTTAGTGCTGGTCCATTGTTAGCCTGGCCTTTTAGTTTGCCGTATTATCACGTTGATAGTCTTGCAGTGTTTTATTTAGTTGTTTTGACCAAAAGACTTGGATGGTAATTATGTTTTTATGCAACAAAGTTGTAATTAATTCATCAAATTAAATCCAGGAAGGGGAACCGGCACCTTTGAGAAGTGAGACACTTTATGTTTACCTGCTGCTGGATTCATAGTACAATACTCTCAAATTCGTTCTTGGAACTGAGCCGCAGCAAGAGCACTTAAGGGATTAGTTCACCCAAAAAACAAAAAAAAAACAAAAAAAAAAATAATTCAGTCATTTACTCTCCCTCATGTCTTTCCAAACCCATATGACTTACTTTCCTTGGTGGAAAACTAAAGGAAATCCAAAGACTGTGCTGTTTTTTTTTCTTTCCTCATGCTATTTAAAAAAAAAAAAGTCTTAAAAAGTGCTATAAAAATAGTCTGTATGACTTCATTAGCTTTGTGTTAAAACAGACTGAAAAATCTTTGTAAAGTTTGCTGAAAATCTTCCTCTATGACTCTTAATTAAATCAGTATATTTAACTTAAGAACTTGGTCAGTCTAATTTGTGAACAAATACATTTATTAAAAGGTCCAAGGTTTATTCACAATCATTTTTATTTTTTTACATGCCAAGAAAAGTTGATTTTAATAATGTCTTAATTTTCGCTCTGTTTCTCACAGAAGACATAAAATGTTTTGCATCCTTTGTTTGATTGTAATTGGAAAGCTATCTTCAAAATGTTTCCTTTTGTATTACGTGGAAAAAAAGGAAAGTTTGCTGTTGACGCAAATGTTGTCATTCTGGGTGCACTATCCCTTTAAATGCTTATGTAGGGTAGTAATATGCTTTTAAAATCTAAAGTAAAATACAAAAATGCATTTCTAGCCCAATTTGGCAGGTCTTTGTTCCCGAAGCAGCAGAACACCATCATGACATCTTACACTATCTATTTCAGTCATCATAAACCCGAACAGTAATTGCATATTCAAATCTTGTTAAGAGGTTTATCTGATTTCATGTCTTTTTCTGTTGTTTTGTTTCAAACCCCTCCCGTACTTAGATGAAGCCCTAAGATACAAGGGATTATCGCTTGCTATCAGATGAAGAACTACGGCAACAAACCAAAAAAAAAAAAAACCTTCAGATAACACTGTAAGCCAAAAAACATGCGCGCGCACTCACACACAATATTGTAAATGCGAGCGATCAAAAATGAACATCCTAATCTTCTCGCCATCTTTGGCAATCTGTCGCTCTCCTGTAAACACAGACCTCTCATCACTTTGTTTTTGGGTTTATGTTTTCAGGGCAGTTGCAAACAGACCCTTGATCTGATCTCAATCTGTTGCCGGAGACCTTTGCTTGTCGTGTGAGGGTGGATGAAGGTGGCTCATCAGAGACGATCTCGCGTGACCCTGTTTTGAAATCAGGCTTAATCAGCGTAATCTCCTCACTAGCCTTAGCGCTTTGTAAAATTGGAGCATAACAAGCTTTTCTGTTAATACCCTGTGAGAACGTCTTCTCTTTCTTGGAAGCGGCGCCAAAGTTCTAATAAGATATCATTGATGTTATTCATTCTGTTTGGGTTGTTTGGATTCATTTTGCTCTTTCTTTGGACTCATTCCAGGTAAATAAATGCAGACAAGAAAGCAAATAAGCATTTAATTTATCTCTATCCCCTAAAGACAGAAAATTCCTCTCGCATGCTCAACTCTCGCTCTCTTTCTCTCTGATGACACTCTCCGCTATTTCTTTTTGTCATCTGGAATGATCCCTGTGCCTGAACGAGGCTGAGTTTTCACATTTGGCGTTGTTGCTGTTATTGCTTTTTTTTTTAACCACTTAATTTTTTTTTTCTCCTGCCACCCGGGTGTCTTCTGGGACTCAGCCACATATGCTCCCAAATAGATTTTAATTACGATCACACCGTGTGCTTTGTCTGGGCACTGTGATTAATAAGGAAGGAATCAGGGCCTAATTGTTCATGCGGGCGGATGAGCATGCCAGAGATGGAGAAGAGGGGTAGAGGGAGGTTGTTGTCCGCAGTGACCGGTGTCCCACGAGGCTCCACTTGGCATCATGTTCCTGTGAAAATTGGATTTGTTAGTCGACGGCGGCTGTCCGCCATAGACAAGTGTGGCTGCTTCCATCCCTAGAGCTGGCAAATCAAGTTTTCATCAGCAGGAAAGGATGTAGACTCACCATCCCCTCATAAATCCTTCCATGTATTTACTGAGAAGTGCCGAGGGGTGGGGGATCTGTGTTTCTGGGACGGTTAGCGCTCATGTGGAGTAATTACTGGAGTGTTGCTGCTATGTGGGAAACTGGGAAGCTGGAATGTTGGTTCAGAAGCTTCTGCATGGTTTTACATGACCTTACTCTTAATACTTCCATTCAGGTAGGCCTATGCCAATTAAAGGGATAGTTTAGAGGGATAGAAGGGATAGAAAATTTAAAATTGCTCAATGATTTACTAACCCTCAAGCCATCCTAGGTGTATATGACTTTCTTCTTTTAGACGAATACAGTCAGGTTATATATATAAAAAAATGTCCCGTCTCTTCCAAGCTGTATAATGGCAGTGAATGGCTGTTGAGATTTTGAAGTCCAATAAAGTGCTTCTATCCATCATAAAAAGTACTCCACACAGCTCCTACAAACTTTATAACATGTAATCTCTAGATTCCGCAAGTTGTTATAAATGCATTCATGAGAGAATGGATGACACAGGACACTTGTTATGAATTGTTGTTTTTTTTTTTTTGTAGGGGTTCAAAATCTTAAACCCCATTCGCTGCCATTACAAAGCTTGGAAGAGCCAGAACATTTTTTAATACAACTCAGATTGTATTTGTTGATGGCTTAAGGATGAATAAATCATGGGGTAATTTTAATTTTTAGGTGAACTTTCCTGTTAAGGACTGTTAGGGAATTGGGGAATTTCAACAATGAACTGTGGCCACTGACAGCCCCATTCATTTGCAGACAATGTTTGAGTTGGCATTCATTTTCACTAATGAAACTATGTAATTATGAAAAAAAGTGCCAAAAATGCAATTCCTGATCTTGAGGAGCATGTTTTAAGTGCTAAAACGTTTGTAACGTTTTAGATGATGTTAAAATTTGGCTTGGCATGATGTTCGCGAATAAAGCACGATCTTTAATGATTGAAATTGTAGACAATTTTAGACAACAGTTTTGTTTCCATTGACGTCTATGGCCCCCAAAACACTGAAACATTTCTTAAAATATTTTTTATGGTCTATAGGCAAATGAAACTTGACACAATGAATTAAACATTAAAGGGGACCTATTATTCCCATTTTTACAAGATGTAAAATAAGTCTCTGATGTCCTCAGAGTGTGTATGTGGAGTTACCCTACAAATAATTTTTTATAGCTTGTTGAAATTGGCACTTTTAGGCTATAAGCCAAAACACACTGTTTCCTTTTAAATGCAAATGAGCTTGTGTTCCCGCCTCCCTTTTCAGGTGAGGGCGGAGCATCTAGAACCTAAAATGTTTGGGAAACATTAGGTGCGTTCGACTTGAAGCATGGCTACAGTACAGGCAGTCAACGAGATCAGCCGGTTGCAGTCGGGGGCGGAGTTGAAAACGTACAGGCCAAAACGGACACTTTCTGCTCTCGGTAGTGATGCTCACGAGGTTTGGGTGCTCTATATCACAGATGAAGTGAATAAAATGCACTATTTGTCAAATACACAGATGTTTCAGAAACGTTTTCATGAGCAACAGAAACACCTTTTATACTGCTTAATACAGCAACATAGTTCAGCATAAACATATATAATACTATTTATATATGCTTCTATCCGTGTTTTACACACACTGCCAACACACATTTATGTCCAAACACCATGCAAAAGTGAATTTTGCATAATAGGTACCCTTTAAAGTTTGAAGTAAAAAAAGAGCGAGCAAACAAAAAGAAAGTACATGATTCATTTCCAAAATATTTTTTTTTGTCCAAGTGCAAAATGCATTTTTGAATTTAAAAATGCAAGAGGCAAGACAAAGGAATGACAATTATTTATTTTTTTAATTTGAGTGCCGCATTTTTACAACTTTGTGGCATGTGTGGGATGCTGTGAAAGATGCAAGACGTGGCCGCAAAAGACAAACACAACATGTTTACTTCTCAAAACATGAGAAGTAGCGAGGTGGAATGCAAAAAAAAAAAAATGTTTTGTTTAAACTCTCTCTTGCTCACTAACTACCTGCAATCTTGTTTAACCAGGCTCTTAAATGTGTACTCTGAATGAGTACTTAATGCATCACTGACTACAGGGGCCAGAAATCCCACAGAAATCTTTTTAAGAAAGAAGTTTCTTAAGATAAATTCCAATAGGTTTATAAGAATGTTCCTTAATGCAATTCTTGAAAAATTCCTAAAGGAGAAGTTCACTGTAAACAAAAATTTACAAAAAACGTACTCACCCCCATGTCAACCAAGATGTCCATGTCTTTCTTTCTTCAGTAGTAAATAAATTGTTTTTTTGTGGCAAACATTTCAAGATTTTTCTTCAATGGTGCCCTCAAGTCTGAACTTTAAAATGCAGTTTAAATGCAGCTTCAAAGGGCTCTAAATGATCACAACCGTGGAAGAAGGGTCTTATCTAATGAAACAGTCAGTTATTTTCTAAAAAAAAAAAAAAAAAAGACAATTTATTTACTTTTTTAACCTCAAATGTGCTTCTTGCCTAGCTCTGTGTGAACTCTGGGCATTCCGGGTCAATACAGTTAGGATATGTTGAAAAACTCCCATTTCATTTTGGTGTGAAAGGTGTGAACATCTTGGGCTGAGTAAATTAACTGTACATTTTTATTCTGGAAGTCCTTTAAGTTCACAAATATACTCTTAAGAACATCTTTTTTTTTGACAGTCTTTGGTGTTAAATAACTGGTTGAATTAATGGTACTTCTTTCTGAATTCTCATTGATCAACTCAATGAAATACACTTCAAATGCTATCTTTTTGCACTGCCCACAAATCACTGTAATAATCATTATACGCATTCATACTGTTTTCGTCATGACCACCTTGACAGGTGTTCAGCTTTGCATTTTTAATGTGCCACGAATAATTACTTTTAAAGAACCTGTTTCAAAATGAAGAGATCTGTTTAATTTATTTGTATGATGTCTTTTTGTGTCTTTTTATAGTGAATGCATCCTGAGTATGAGTGCTCTCATACATGCTGAATCCTGCCAGAGATTGTCATATTTATGGGATGAAATTAAACACAAACCCTCTGTTTGACTCATTTTAGTAGAGTTGAGACTTCTGAATTTCAAATTCAGCAAACTTTTTTTCAGATCAGTTAGAAATTAAAATCTCCATCTCTCATTTTCTCCTCCAACTTCAAAATCATTCGACATCATTGGTTTACCTTTTTTGTGCAGAGTTTTTGACTTTCTTTACACATTCACTTTGTAAACACTGGGTTGGTACTTCCACCAACTGAAAAAAAAACCATGTCTGAGTAAGTCGTGATCGCAGAGGTAAGCATTTGTGGTTAAAAAAGTTTTTTTTTTTTTTTTTAGTTTTTAGAAAATGGCAGATCGTTTCACTATATAAGACCGTTATTCCTTGTCTAGGATTGTGTAGAGCCCTTTGAAGCTGCTTTAAAACTGCAATTTAGACCTTAAACCCATTGGCTCCCATTGAATTCCACTATATTGAGAAAAATCCTGGAAGTACACAGATGTAGAACAAACTCTGCATGACTTTAACAATGTGATTACATAATGCGTGAAGTTCTGCAACACAGAGCTAGTGCAAGATGAGCATTTGTGGTTAAAAATTATTGTTTTTTTTTTTGTTTTTTTAGAAAATAACCAATGGTTTTGCTATATAAGACCCTTATTGTGTAGACCTCTTTGAAGTTGCATTGAAACTCCAGTTTAGCCCTTTATCACCATTTAAGTCCACTATATGGAGAAAAATCCCATTTTTCCTTAAAATAACTTTAATTTCTTTTCAACTGAAGAAAGAAAGACATGAGCATCTTGGATAACATGGGGGTGAGGAAATTATGAGAAAATTTTAATTCTGGAGTGAACTAATCCTTTAAGTTTGAAATTAAGAAGAAAAATGTCAGCTAGAATTTTATTCTTAAGAATGTTTTGTGAATCCAGCCCCAAGACCTGAACAACATGGCTCAGAGAAAGTAGAAATACTGTGAATATCTAGATTACTCAGGGCAAAGACATAAAAAAAGCTTTGCAATGAAAAAAAAAAAAAAAAACTCCTAAAATCTATAACAGATGGCTTGCTACTCAAGCTCTGTTTTGGGCCCGACTCTCAGTACACACACTGTGAAACAGAGCAAGATGATAATTAGATGAGGGAGATAAATAAAGCTCATCTTTTGTGAGATGACAATGTTGCTCGCCGCTGCCGTCCCAGAATTCTGTGCTCTCCCGCCATGCCTCTCAAAGCGAATAAAGGACAATAATGGACACACACAGCAGAGGAACTCAGATGGCAGACAGAAGCAGAGGCTAATGTGCGGTTCACATGCTCTCTGTTGTGCTGATGTATAAGCTCAGTGTGAAGTCATACCTTCATTACTGAAGTGCAGAGATCATGGAGCTGAAGCAGGGAATGCGATTGCTCCAAACAACGCTGCTCGGTGAATGTGTGTGTGCATTTGTACGAGTTTAGAAATCTTCAGTGAGACTCCATCAGTGTGAGGAAGTATCACAAGTAATGACGCAACTTTTCACTCAAAAATGAAACTTCTGTCATCATTTACTCACCTCTGTGTTGTTCCTAACCCATATGACTTTCTTATGGAATCCTGCTTCCACCTGTGTTGTGTTATAAAACTTAAAATAAGAAAAAAGTTGCATTGTGAGGTATAAAGTCTACCTGATCTCATGACGAAAACCTACCTGTGGGAACTTTCTTGTACCAATAAGTAAATATCACTGCAGTTTCCAACAGAAATCAACATTAGAGGAAGTAAAGCAGTAAGCCCCTATAATCATTTTCGTACAGTTATGATTATAGCTTAATGTTTCACTTTCTGGACATAACAAGCTTGCTCAGAAGCTCAGCTGGCACAGAATTAGACTTAGGATGCGGAATCCTTGGGTGCGAATCCCGTGAAAAACATGACTCACGATGAAAGAGCTGAAAGATGAGAGATCAAAAAACAAGTTAAAATGGCATGCTTGCAATTGCGTTTTTACATCACATTTGCTTTTGTTCATACTATCAGATAGGTTTAGGTGTAGTGGAGATGGTACGTTTATTTAAAGCGCCACAAAGCATTAGAGTTATAGCGCCAGTCAACGGACATTTCAAGTCAGAACTGCGGTGACACGTATAGTACAAAACCAACGTTCTGGGGGAAAAACAAACACACTTTTAGACTGTCCACTTAGTAGACATTTAACATTGAATATGTCACGAAACATACATGGCAGTACGATTTCACTTCTTGCAGTTCCCACAGGTATGTTTTTGTCATGAGATCAGGTTCTATAAAGTTGCACCTCTGTGATATACAGTCACATTGTGAGATATAAAGTTGCAACTGTGTTATCTAAAGTAACATTCTGATATATAAAGTTGCAGTTGTAAGATACAAAGCCACATTGTGGGATATAAAAGAAATGAAAACGAGGAGTTAAAGACTATGACTTCTGACATGGTGGTATTCCAACTTCACTGTCTTGGGACAGTAGCAGTAAGCAGCAAAATGTATTCATGGCATCCCTTACTGAAGGAAGTATTTCAGATGAATGTGTACTCATGTTTTATTCAACCTTCAAGAGCTGTTGTAGGAGCTTCACAATGCATCACCTCCATTAGTATTGGAAACCCAAAGCAAGGCAAAACCTCTTGATCATTTAGAAATAAAGAGGCTATAAACAGACAATATTTGGCTGTTTGTAAAGGCAAAACATTTTCAGACTTGGTATAATTACAGTTAACATTCTGTGATAAATAAATGTTCCAGGAAAAATTTTCTCCATATAGTGGACTTCAGTGTGGATGTAGACAAAAGCATGACTTGGTGTTTACAAAGCGAACATGCAAAGAAAGTCAAACACCCTTTATATATATATATATATATACACACTACCAGTCAACACACCCTCTCATTTAATGTTTTTTCTTTATTTTCATGACTATTTACATTGTAGATTCTCACTGAAGACATCAAAACTATGAATGAACACATGGAATTACGTAGTAAACAAAAAAGTGTGAAATAACTCTAGATGTTTCATATTATAGATTCCTCAAAGTAGCCACCCTTGGCTTTGTTGACAGCGCTGCAAACCCTCTGCCTTCTCTCAATGGGCTTCATGATGTAGTCACCTGAAATGGTTTTTAAGTAAAGAGGAATGCCAGTCCATCATTACTTTAAGAACTGAAGGTCAGTCCGGAAAATTGCAAAAACTTTGAATGTGTCCCCAAATGCAGTTGCAAAAACCATCAAGCGCTACGACAAAACTGGCTCACATGAGGACTGCCCCAGGAAAGGAATACCAAGAGTCACCTCTGCTGCTGAGGATAAGTTCATTCGAGTCACCAGTCTCAGAAATGGCAAGTTAACAACACCTCAGATTAGAGCCCAGATTAATGCCACACAGAGTTCTAGTAGCAGACACATCTCTACATCAACTGTTCAGAGGAGAATCAGGCCTTTATGGTCAAATAGCTGCTAAAAAAAACCCTACTAAGGAAAAGCAACAAGCAGAAGATATTTGTTTGGGTCAAGAAACACAAGGAATGGACATTAGACCAGTGGAAATTTGTGTTCCACCCGCCTAGTCTCTACATGTGTGGTTCCCACTGTGAAGCATGGAGGAGGAGGTGTGATGGTGTGGGGTGCCAAAATTGAAGGCACACTGAACCAGCATGGATCAAGTAATGCGTGAAGTTGTGCATCGCAGAGCTAGTGCAAGATGAGCATTTGTGGTTAAAAAGTATATTATTATAATCATGCTTGTATATAAATTTTATTTTTTTTTTTAAGAAAATGACCAATGGTTTTGCTAGATAAGACCCTATTTGAAGTTGCACTGAAACTCCAATTTGGCCCTTTAACCCATTGATCCCCGTTAAAGTGCACTACATGGAGAAAAATTCTGGTTTTCCTCAAAAACCTTAATTTCTTTTCAACTAAAGAAAGAAAGACATGAACATTTTCAGGAGTGAATTAATCCTTCAAATACGATTAATGCAAGTACTACAGTTGGCATCTTTTAAAGGATCTGAATAGTCCTTATATTCGATATGTTTAGTATTAGTATTTCACTGCATCAGTTCGTTTTATTTGTATTTTGCAGTTTAGATTTTGATTTCAGTATGTGAAATTCTGTGAAAATGGCATCTCGTGAGAGTCATTATGTTCCAGAAAACCTTGGCAAGTCTGTGCATGTCTTTGCACATCTGTGTTAAGATTTAATGAAGCCTTGACGTTGGAGGGCTTGCAATATTCCAGAAACATCTCACTTTAACACAGAGCTGTCTGGATGAACCTGTTTACCTGACGTTGACCATCAGCCTACATATTGATTCTGATGGTATTTGTATGTACAATTTCAGGGTCTGTTAGTTAAACGATGGTGATGGATGAATGCAGCATGACAGATTCAGAACTGGAGTGCTTTAAACAGAGATATTGTTTTATATGGGGGAAAATACAAAAGCTGTTGCACGTTTTAAGGCCCTATTAAATCATAAATTGATGGGTCTTGGTTGTATGGTTATTAACCATGTGGTCATTTATATGGTGGTGTACTTTACAAGTTGACCAAAAGAAATTTAAATGTGCATATCAAGATTATTTTGATTATCTTTTTGTGTCTTCCAGGTAAACAGACCATGGGAATTGATGGCTCATTTTGCATTCAGGGTAAATAAGGACAGTGTTTTCATTTTTAAACTAAATATTTTTTCAAGGGGCTCACCATTTAAATATGAAATGTTTGA
The DNA here is from genome assembly GCA_033026305.1 of Cirrhinus molitorella. Classification (NCBI taxonomy): domain Eukaryota; kingdom Metazoa; phylum Chordata; class Actinopteri; order Cypriniformes; family Cyprinidae; genus Cirrhinus; species Cirrhinus molitorella. Next base: position 5,142,185 of record CM065137.1, on the reverse strand, counting down.
GAAAAGTGATAAATGCAGACAGTTGATAGCTTTCTAGCATCAATTCTGGTTCCACCCATTTTCCTCATCATGTGCATTAGAATGGTCTCCATGGTTCTCATAATAACTAATTAAACCATCCTTTGACCTTCCAAATACTACAGCACACAGTGAAATTTGATCATAAGTCTGACGCCAACCCCCTATGTCCAAAAGTCCATTAATTACCCCGTAGCTTTTCTCCCCAGCCCAGAGGAAGGTGACATAGTTTAGCTCTCCTGCTAGGCCCTGCTTTGAATTAAGTCTTTGGGAAGACCTTGCAGATCCCTCTCGCCATATTGCAATTAATCAAACAGCGTTAATTATCTCATTATGAACCAGAGATGGATGTCTACGCCATGTTGGAGGGTGAGCGGAAAGTGCGAGAGACACAGGGGGCACGAGTGTGTATACAAGAGAGAAAGAGAGAATGAGAACACCATGGCGAGATGGAGACATGAGAGTAAGTCCCATCTGAAGCATTGCAGATACACGTGTTATTCTTTATCGCATTTGGCTGGAGACGTGGTGCCGTGTCCAAAGTGAAAGTGATGTCATCAGCGCAGGCAGACTGATCCGCTTCTCTAGTTTCATTGCCACAAGCCGCAAGAGATCCCTCATCATCATCCTCACAGCATGCTCTCGTTCTTCTCTCCCGCGCTCTTCCAGCACAGCTGGCCTTCACCACATGCTCGTTCATTCACATGGAGGATTAGACTCTGTGCAAATCCGTCTCCACTGGCCTGGACTTTCATTCGGATACTCCTTCAGCACACTCTGCCCCTAGGAAAGACAAATCACAAATAAGATCTCTCATAATATCTCAGTTGTTTCCATGAGGTTGCAGTGAGATTAACGGAACAGTTCACCCCAGAATTTTATTTTGAACTATTTACACACCATCCTCTTGATTCAAACCCATATGGTGTTATTTTTGTTACACAAAATCATACAAAATGTATGTTAGTCTTATTTAGTACTGACCTGAACAAGATATTTCACGTAAAAGATATTTACATATAGTCCACAAGAAAAAAAAAAATAGATTAATTTATAAAAATGACCCTGTTCAAAAGATTCTTTATACTCTTACCTGAATGATCCACAGCTGTTTTTTGTTTTGTTTTATTAAGTGATAGTTGTCCTTGTTTGTCCTGAACAGTTTAACTGCCCAATGTTCTTCAGAAAAATCCTTCAGCTCCCACAAATTCTGTTTTTTCAGCATTTTTGTGTATTCGAATCCTTTTCAACAATGACTGCATGATTTTGAGATCCATCGTTTCACACTGAGGACAACTGAGGGACTCATATGCAACTATTACAGTAGGTTCAAATGCACACTGATGCTCCAGAAGGAAACATGATGCTTTAAGAGCCAGGGCTGTAAACTTTTGAAAAGAGTGAAGATGTATACTTATTTTGCATTAATATCAATTTTTTGTAACTTAGTACTGCCCTTCAGCAGCTACAGAAGACAAAATAAGTTACATTTACCCTAATCTTCAAATTCAAAAGTTTTCCTAGTGCTTTTAATGCATCATGTTTCCTTCTGGAGCATCAGTTAGCGTTTTAACCTTCTGTAATAGTTGCATATGTGTCCTTCAGTGTGAAATCATGGATGGTAATCAAAAAAACAACAACAAAAAAAACTAAACAAAACACACACACACAAACAGCTGTGGATCATTCGGGTAACAAAGTGTTATGAACCAAGCATATATAAACTTTTGAAGGGGGTCATTTTTTAAAAAAATTCAGCTATTTTCTCTTGTGGACTATGTAAATGTCTTTTATGTGAAATATCTTATTCAGGTCAGTACTAAATAAAAAATAACATGCATTTTGTATGATTCCTCTTATTTAGTTAAAATAATTTAGCTGATTCTGTAAACTTTTGATTTCTTAATTTTTATATGAATATTGCATAAACAGGTTGAAATTTATGTCAAAATTCACTGATAATATTCTATACCTCTGCAGGTCTCAAACCAGTCTAAAATCAAAAGATCATTTAAGATTAAATATTGACAATATATACTTTTATAGCCTACTGGTTTTATTATTTTATTATATTTTATATTTGGTTCATTAAAAATGTCAAAGTCAGAAACTGCTCAGATTAAATAAAGTCTAGATTTAAAATGAATCAATATACATCTCATCAGATTCTACCAAGACCAAATTATCTGGACTATTCTATCCACGATAATTGCAAAGCATACTCTGTATAGGAAGAAACATCAGTTTAGAAGAAACATCGGGGACAAATGATGATTAGCAAAAGAATAGTGATTAATATTAGGTAAGTGCAATAAATTAGACCAATCACAATTTAAAAACGATTTTAAAAACGTTTGCTTTCATTTGTAAATGGAGCTTGATCTGTTCATTTTTTACTAGAAAAAGCAATATTATGGATAGAAGACTTGTTTTTTTGGTTTATAATGTCTTGATGGATATGTTTCTTACAGAATGTTTTCACCTCTGACAGCACCTCTTATTCTGATGGCACCTGTTCACTGCAGAGTATTTATTGGTGAGCAAGTATTGTAATGCTAAATTTCTCCAAAACTGTTCTGATGAAGAAACAAGCTCATCTTGGATGGCCTGGGGGTGAGTACATTTTCAGCATATTTTAATTTTTGGGGGGTAAACTATTCCTTTAAGGTTAAAACGGTACTATTCTAAAAAATTGAATCTTTGAGTCTGTGCGATAACTGGATGGACTGAATTCACTGCACAAACTAAAGCTGAAAACTAGAACATTTGAGGAATATGTCTGCCTTCCAAACACTGTCTTGGAACGTAAAATGAGCAATAACATTTCCTCGGGGTGTCTGATCTCTTGCAGAATGATCTCTTGCAAAATGCAGGAGGAGACATAAATTAACACTTCAAATCGCGGTGTCATGGGTGAAAAGTCTTTTTTTTTCTTCTTTAGAATAAGTCAGTTCCTTCTAGATACACGCATCTAAATAATTGTCTCCTGTATGGTACAGTCAAATGCATACACAGCGGTATCACTATTCGGGCACTGGGATTTTTTAACGCTGACTGCCATGCTATTGGTGAGAGAAATACAAAGCCAACGACGATCAAACAGAATTCGATAGTGAACTTTGTAACCTAAAAATCTTTATGAGCACATTAGACGTCCCTTTTTTATACATTATATATGGAACACATAATTGCGTTCACAAAATCGTGGCATGATCAAAGTTTCAGAAGTTGAAATGAGGGTGTGTGTAGAACTACAGGAATAGGTCCTATTATTTCAAGATACAGTTAATTCGTTCCACATTAGAATATGAAAGATTCCAGTGGCAGAGTATCTGTATAATTTCATTCTCAAATGAGGAGAAGCTAATTACTTTGACAAGGTTATTTTACCGACGTCTTTTAAAGCGCCAGTTCTCTACCGTTTACTGATCCGCCCTCTGTAATCTGTACCGAAAACCCGAAGAAAAGGTTTTAAAGAGCAGTTGGTAGAGGAGGCTTAATCCCTCTTAAACATCCTTAATGTCTTCTCAAGTGGGACTTCCTCAGGAGGAAAAGAAGAGTACTTTTCAGTTAATCTGTAAATCAGCTTTGCCGCGAAGGACTACAGCTCATGGCTTTGGCTCCAGGAAATAACTTTTCTCACCTCTTGAGTGGTGTTCCTTTCAACTTTCCTGTTAAATCTCTTACCTTGCGCTCGAAATTACGCAGGAAATTTTAGTAACTGCGGACAAGCCTTAAAGCCATTATGTCCCATCATGAAGAATCTTTTTTTCCTGATCTTTAGAGATAATTAAGTAGATTTACATGAGCAAGAGAACCTGTTCCTGTGTGAAGTAATCATTATATTTTGCTGACATTGGGATGGTTGTGAGTGTTATATTGATTTTTATACAACTGTTCAATAAAAAGGTAATATTAGATTAAAAACAAGATTAGATTAGATTTTAGATACAGTATTGCCAGTTACTTTCTCATTTTCATGCTCTGCCATTGCAAATATTTCTAAACAAAGCCAAGGCATAACCATTTTGTGTCTCAGATTGATTGATTCAATGACTCATTCAAGTGTAAACGACAGTTGTAACTGTAGTAAAAGTTATGCATTTTAAAATGAAAACGCACAAGTCTAAATGTAGAAATGGGTCTGCAGCATTTTCAAAAGTCTCTCTTTTCAAGGGTAAAAAACACCGTGTGAACGACAGGTGTAACCGTAGTACAAGTTATGCGTTCAAGGTTTGAAATTAACACCCACCAACACACCAAATGTGGGTAAAAACAAGCTGTGGCGGGTAACGCTGTCAAATCACTAGCCGATTTGGTGTTCAATCAAATATTTTTGGGGGGAAGTTTATGCAAGTCAATCTGCGCAAATACTGACCTCATGAGACTGACATGATATTATCAGGTATATTGCAAAAAAAACAAAAAACAAACAAACAAACAAAAAAAAAAACACCTACAGAGTGCACGCATATGCAACTATGTGATGAAGCCTAGTTAGACTAACTTAGTGTGTGGTGCATTTAGAGTGTGTTCTTTCACGGCATGATTTAGTCTATTAATATATGCATTAAGAATGATCACATAATTCAAGATAATGGGGCAGAAAATGTATATATTTATATAATTTAATATAGTTAATCAATTTCTCAAAAAATCTGCATGGTTACAAATGTGATATTGATTTTATACAGCAGTTCAATTAACGAAGTATCAACAGACTTACGTTTTAAACACCATATTGGCTGTTATTGATCTATTTCACCAACAAAAATCATGATCAAATCTCTGAGCAACATGACAGTGTTTCGTTCCTGAATGAATCAACCGTTTAAATGATTCGGTTCAATCGCTATGACTCACTTAACAGCGACTCGCTGCCACCTACTGGCGGTCTTAATTTCACATTTAAAGTATCTTTTAATTGTTTCATATATCAGTATTCAACATTTCATGTTTAAAATATCTAAATATTATTTATGGATTCATAACTGCAGGTTAGAGCAATCCATGTCCCTCCAGCTGCATTAACGTGTAAATACATCTAACTGCCACTTCATATGCAACTTCTTCAGGGATGAATTTTGTTGATACTGATTTCATTTGTTTAGTAACACCCTAAATGTATTATTATTATAATTGACTGATTAAATGTAAGAATTTGACTCCAAAGATGCACAATTTTAGAAAAAAAAAAGGTAAATAGAGGCTATATATAGGTAAAAATGCCCATAAAAGGTAAACAAATCAACTGAAACTTTTTGGAAATATTCTTTTCTATCACTGCTGTGAACTGACCACACAGAATATGAAGAATATCAAAAACTTTAGGAGTCAGCTGTCCATGGTCCTTAAGATATCAGCACAATAACACCTTCAGCAAAATACTGTGTAATTATTTTTATCGATACAATCCCAGAAAATATTGAGATTGTATTTTTAGTCATTATTGCATACCCTAGTACTGACACAAAATGATTTGCAACAGTTTGTTTGTTTCTGGGTTATTTATTTATTTATTTTTGCCTAGTAGAATTTTATGAACAGCTGGTAACCTAAAAATTTAGTAGCCAAATTGTGAAAAAGTTCATTTCAATCCCTGTATGCATTTTAAAATGAAAACGTACTAGTTTAAATGTAGAAATGGGTGGGGTCTGCAGCGTTTTTGAAAATCTCAAGGATTGAAAACACCGGAGTAGTGTAAATGACCGTAGCAAATGTTATGCGTTTTAAAACAAAAAATGCACTAGTGTAAACGTTGCCCTAGAATATAGTAGGCAGTATGTGCCTGAATCCGAAATACCATGTTTAGAGGGGGAAATGACAGGTGCTATGGAAATAAGTACAAGGTATTGAAATGTATTTCAATACTTTCTCTCACAATTATATAATTTGGTAATTATATAAATTGCGGGCACCAGGGAGCCACTATTAATATGTAAGGCATTGAAATTGCTTTTGAATGCATGCTTGCTTTTTACTTTCACTTTCAAGATTTGCGATCTCACGCATTCTAAGGCATCAGTACTTACCACAGATTTTTCATGATTAGATATTTGTCAGCATTGCTCAGGATCTGCAGATCATTCACCATCGTCCTATCAGTCATCTCTCCTTACTTTCTTTATGTGGCAAGTGAAATTTTACTGTATTGTAGCAAGCTCCCGCTAACAAGCGGCTAACCATGTCTTGTGTATATACATGACTTGTTCATGAGCATTGTTTCACACATAAAGATGTTTACAAAAGCAAAAACGTTGGATTTAATTCTAAGGGTCTGAGAGAGCATGAATTGGGCATGAAAAACAAAATACACTACAAGTGGACCTCACGGGAAAAATGAGTAATATAAAATTGTATGATATGACCCCTTTAAACCTTTGCTACTAATAATGATGCAGGCCTACAGCGTAACTGTAAGAAGTGAATATTCTATCATTTTCCGTGTGCACGTTTTTGTTTTAATGGAGTGTGTCTTGTTTTGGGTGACCTTTGGCAGTAAACAGGGTGTTTGAATAACTTGAGGGAATTGTGCAATAGCAGAACTCCATCTTTCTCTCTTAAGCTTAGAATAGACCATGAGCTCTAACCGTGAATAACAAAACAGCTATTATCCTGAATCATCCGACAAAATTTTTACTCCATGCCCTTTACTTTCCTTAATATCAAGAACATATGTTGTATTTTAAAATATTTCTTAAGTATCACCTAGATTCTTTAGTATAATGAGTGTTAAACAGATAAGACTGCAGAGAATGATACCACCACAGTAACATCCAAAAAACATCGTATCACCAGGATGCCATATCCACAAACCCATGGTAAAACCACTGTTCAGTGCCCAAAGAATATAGTAATACCACAGCACTTTCTTGTTAGTGCTACTAGAGTGTTTGTGCTTTTGGAACCTGCACAACATTCTCTGCTGAATGATGTACAGTGCTGGTTGATGTGGGAAGAAAGTGCATGTGCTTGTGGTTGTCTGTTTGCTGTCAGGCAGAAAGAGAGACAGAGAGAAAGCAAACGAATATGTTTCACGCTTGTTACATCAGTTCTGACTGACAACTGTGGTGGCATACTCCACGATGAGACCCAGAGCACGGGTTCTCCATCCTCACCTGTCAAAATGCATCTTTTCTGTCAGATTTCTGATTTACCTTAACCCAGATTGTGCAGAACCAACCTGCCCTCTTGCACTAAACACGACAAACCGTAGTACTAAAAATAGAGGTTATCTTATGAATATTTAACATTCTAAAATTCAATCATAACTGTTTAGTTACCATGCATACTTGGGTCCAAAATCAGCTTTTTGTAAAAATATACTACTCTTCAAAAGTGTGAGGTTATTTATTGATTTATTTATTGATCCATTTATTTTATTAAGTACAGACTTCTCTAATGCCACAAAATATTATTAATTAAAAAGTAATAATTCCGTAATTAAAAGTGACACAACTGTTTTTAACATTGATAATAATAGAAAATGTTTTTTGAACAGCAAATCAGCATCTGAAGGATCATGTGACACTGAAGACTAAAGTAATAATGCTGAAAATTCAGCTCTGCATCATTGAAATGTTTCATTTTAAAATATATTAAAATAGATAAATAAATTATAATATTATTTCACAATATTTTTGATCTAGTAAATAAGACACTTTTGAATGGTGGTATAAAACTTTTAAACACTGGGTTATTTATCTGTTTTTCTTGTATATTTATGACAAAAACAAGTTATGTTTTTGAATCGTCCTATTTAAGGCGGGTCTGTCAAAAATATTTGACCAGAAACCAAATCTTTAGGTAACCTACATCAACTTTCTATTGACCATTCTACTTTCTAATAACCGTAATGTGTTATGTAACATGCCTATGTACACATTTGACTTGGTGAGTATTCACTTCTCAGATTTGACAGTTCACCAGTTAAGAGATTTCAAATGAACTGTTGGCTTGGTCAATTAACACCCTGCCATGAAAACTGATCATCAGCACACTGGAGAGCTCCATAACTCGCAGCGGTTATAAATTCCTTCTCGTCTCATTCCAGGCTCCTTGTTCTGTGGCCCCTGTAGAGCTCATCTCTGTGCCTTGTCCCTGGAGGACTAGAGAGAAAGACAGAAAGACAAGCGAGAGGCTTTGAAACGTGCTTCTATTTATGCATTCCCTCTCTAATGTAGGGAGGACAGAGCGAGAAAAGAAAGATGAAGAAGCAAAAAGAAAAGACAACTGACAAAACGCCACAACAAAGCCAAAGAGTGAAGGCATTTAAATGGCTTTGACCCTGTCAGACTGTTCCCTGCACACGTCTGAAAAGTTTTCACACACATTTTTCATGCGCAAGTCTGTAGTGATGGCAGGATTCATGCGCGCAGAAAAACTTTTAAGCCTGGTGTACAGTTCTATCTGTCCCTTACGTTTGTTGCTTGTCAGATTGTACAATATGACCCCGGGGAAATCATGGGTAAAAGCCAAGGCAGATGGTTCAACATCAGTGCTCTTTAATGCCAGCCTGTTTGATATATCTTAAGATTTTAGTCACGAATGACAGCATTGACTGCGCATTTTAGACCATCAGTCAAATCTTTCTGACATCCTCACTAGCTGTGTTTCCGTCCAAGTGTTTTAATGTGAATTTTGAAATGCTGCATTCAAAAATGCTGGATGGAAACCAAAAGATGAACACTACTTGTCAAAACTTTGGAATAAATAAGACTTTTCAAATGTTTTTGAAATAGGTTTCACTTACCAAGGCTGCATTTATTTGATGAAACATTTAGTGAAAACAGTAATTTTGTGAAATAGTGTTACAATATAAAATAACTGATTTGTATTTTATTTATTTTAATGTATTTTGTATATTTAATATATACATTATGTGTCACTGAAGAATGTATCCCCTGTTATGGCAAAGCTGAATTTGTATAAAATATTTTTTAAAATATCAATATTTTAAATATTAAAATATTAATATTTTGTCAATAAAATGTTAATTATTTTACCAAAATAAGAGGGATCATGCAAAATGCATGTTGTTTATTTAGTACTAAGCTGAAAAATATATTTCACATAAAATGTTTACATATAATCCACAAGAGAAAATAATAGTTGAATTTATAAAAATGTTATTTATAAATTCAAAAGCTTACATACCCTTTATTCCTAATACTATGTTGTTACCTGAATGATCCACAGCGTTTTTTTTTTTTTTTTTTTTTTTTTAGTGACAGTCATTCATGAGTCCCTTGTTTGTCCTGAACAGTTAAACTGCCTGCTGTTCCCCAGAAAAAAATCCTTTAGGTCACAAATTCTTTGGTTTTCCAGCATTTTTGTGTATTTGAACCCTTTCCAACAATGACTGTACACTGTAAAATGTTTTCACGTTTCAACTTAAAAACTTTAAGAAAAAAAAGTTTAGCAGCTTCCTTAAAAATAAACTTAAAACTACAAGTCATTTCAACTCACTACAATAAAATAAATTAAAATGATTTGTACTTTTAAGTTGATTTAACATATGAGTTGAAATTACTTATACTTTGAAGTTGGTTTAACTTAAAATGTTAAGGCAGCTGCTAAAAACAAAAATTTTTAAGTTGAAACTGGTGAAAACTTTTTACAGTGTATGATTTTGAGATCCATCATTTCACACTGAGGACAACTGAGGAACTCATATGCAACTGTTACAGAAGTTTAGAATTATTAGACTAGATATTAATAATATTTCACAATATTACTGTTTTTTTTTTTTTTTTTTTTACTGTATTTTTGATCAAATAAATGCACACTTGGTGAGCATAAAAGATTTTCTTTCAAGATCAGTTGAAAAATTGTCAGTTATTCTAAACATTTGACATTTGCTAGTGTAAATGTACATTTAAAAAAATAGATATTTTGAGGTTCATACTTTAAATATTGTGTGTAATGTGTGTGATGTAGGACAACCAGTATGTTTTAGAATATTTTTAAAGCAGTGGCTTTGCATTCATAGAGCTTAACTTTAAAAGCTTTGATGCTAAGTTGGTTTCAAGAATTTGTACCTTCCTTTACAGATATTGGCTGACATCCTGCAAATCATATCCTAAGCTGAGAGAAGCCTGCATACATTTCTGTCCTGTCTGAATAATGCCTTGGCCACCTGTCCTCCCTCCTGAATTGCTGCTCGTCAGGTATACCAAGCATGGTGGATGAGGTAATTGAGCATGAAGGTGGCTAACTTAAAGGGTACAAGCCCTTGCCATATTCATTGTCTATTTTCACCTGTCCATACGCACCTGCTTATTCTTGCTTGTTCAATCCCACCTGTTCATGCTTAATTGTCCATTTTCACCTGTTTACACTCAACTTGCCCATACTCACTTGTTTAATCTCAGCTGTTTATGCTCACTTTTCCATTTGGCACTTTGCGCTGCTCTGTTCCACTTGGTTACTGTTGCTAACTCTGACAGGCTTCACGAAATGTCCCATTGGAACGCTGTTTCTCCATAAAAGTAATGACTCAGTATGGAAACTAGGTAATACAACACCCATACATTATAGATTTTTTTCTTTTTAATTCCGCTTCCTTACATTTAAACTCCAATTCTGTGTCCTATTTGCTACCTCCAATCAAACGAACAAGTAAAATTGGAAATTACAAGGCATTCTCAGTTCAATTCTGACTGTGCCACACAACCTTGCAATTCACCTACAGTTCATGTATGTTTATTCTCAGCTGTTTAAACTCGCTTGACCATATTCATCTCTGTTCGTATGTGTTTATCCCCAAGAGCTCACCATTCTATAACTCTATCACTGCAATTCAACTCAGGGAACATTCTGGAAAGACATAAAAATCTCACTATATAACAGCACTCAAGCGTCTGTGGGGGTCCGCGCTGCTCGCTAGACCTCTCAAGGCACTTCAGAAATCTCTGTATGATTGCCTCTTACAGCCATACCAGAGCTTATTTAATCAAACAAAACAGCCAGCCAAAAATAGACACCAAGGTCGAACGCACAAACTTCCTCAGATTTACTGGAGAAAACTCCACCATTGAATAAAACAACTTTCCTCCGAATGGCCGAGAGTAAATTACTGCAAACTTACGCCGTCAAAACAGCAATATCGACCCATCAAATATTCATGGAGGCTACTGTGATAAGCAATGCATAACCAGAGATTGATCCATCTGTATTGGAAATGCAATTGTCAGCTTTTATCCATCTGCTAATACACTGAAGAGAAATATACTCAGGAAGTTTACATTAAATTCTTCCAAACCAGGGTTTCATAAATATCTACTGTATATTTATGTGTGTGCCAAAACAGGAAGCTGTTGTTGGATTGTCAGTACTCAGGTGGGACTTGGATATGTGGAAAAGACAATAGAGCAGTGGTTTTCAAACCCTGGGTCACGACCCTCGGGTGGGTCGGCAGGATTATTTAAGGAAGATGTATATGTATGTAACAAAGTTCAAGACTCGGGGAAGGATGCGGGAAGCTGCGAACTTAACTTTAATAACAAAATAAACATTAACAACAAAATAAAAAAAGTAAGCGGCAACCGCCTCACGCAAGACTCCAGTGCGTATCTGTATTTGCGTTTATCTCTTAGTATCCACTCACCTGAGTTCTGCAAGCTAATTAATTCTCTCAGTACAACAAAGCCTTTAGACTCGCATGTAGAATGCACGTTCAGTACCGTGCACGCATTCAAAAACAATTTTAATACCACGAGTTAAGAGAGCGACTATCCCAATGCGCGCAAATTAGGCTATATATATATATATATATATATATATATATATATATATATATGGGTCGCGTCAATTTAAAAAATAAAAATAGGGTCGTGCTTAAGAAAGTTTGAAAACCACTGCAGTAGAGGTACACTGTGGTCAAAAGTTTGGAATAATTAGGGTTTTTCTTTAATTAAGTCTCTTATGCTCACCAAGGCACAGGTGAATTTTTAGCATCATTACTCCAGTCTTTAGTGTCACATGATCCTTCAGAAATCATTGTAATATTTGCTGCTCAAGAAGAATTTATTTTTATTATCAGTGTTAAAAAAAGGTCTATGCTGGAATATCTTGGTTGATTGTGATACTTCTGTAGCATTTTGTCACTTTGTTTAATTGCCTTGTTAAAATAATAATAATAATAATAAGAAGAAGAAGAAGATTATGAGATTAAAGTATTAAAATATTTCAACAATAAAATGTTTGGAGAATAAAGTCAAAATATTTTGAGACTTTTGAAATCAAGTCAAAATTAGAAGGATTAATTTGTAGCAAGTATGAGATTAAAATGATAATATTTTGAGAGTATATTCTAGACTATTGTGCATGCAATAGGAATTGGGAGCACTGGGAAATATTTCAGTCTCAGATTTAAAAATCTGTCAGTTTTAAAGCAAAATACAAACAATATGTCTATTACAATAATGTGGTTTCATTCTCTTTAATGTGGTGTGACATTGTTGTATTCACCTCAGTTTAAGCAGCATGTGATTTAGTTATATTGAGACATTTGTTTCATTAAATTAGGTTATAATGTTTTTTTTTTTAATTCCTTCTGATGTTCCTTCATGTTTATATCTTGCAGTAAACTTAAAATAAATATGAAAAACACATTTATAATTTGTATTTCATGATAAAACTGACAGATTTTGAAAGCTGAGCCATGTTAAATTAAAGGTTACAAAGCACAAAATTATTGCAATTAACTGGGTGGGCTGGCACACTACAAATAATGAATGGAAGATGTCATATGGAATATTATTTGCAATCATGTATTATACCACGAATAAAAGAAGCTTGTGAATAGTTATTTATATACATAAGTATAACTTATGTTAACAAGTTGGAGTCTTTCTTTTTGAAACCTTTAAAATTCATTATTCTCATAATTTTGATTTTATTCTTGAAATATTACAGCTTTAATCTCATAATCTTACATAATGAATCAAAGTTCGGAAAGGCACAGAAAACAAATATTTTCTATTTTTCTATATTTATATTTTCTATTCTACAGAGCCACTAAAGGGACATGGTTAGCCGCTTGCTAGCGTAGCTCGTTATATTACAGTACATAAAATTTAACTTACCAAATAAACAGAGAAAGGAGCGATGACTGATAAGCTGATGGAAAGCATTGAATATTGATAGTGATCGTACCATTCCATAGTACATGTCATTTCCTTTCCGAACAGGTATTTGGGCACATCCATATGTATTTGACTAACTGGACTTTTAAATGTAGTAAAGTGGCTTCAAAAACCTGAAAGCGAACCTTCTTTTCAGTAGTAGTGTATCAAAAGTGGTTTTCAATATTGATAATGATCAGAAATGTTCTTGAGAACCAAATCATTATATTAGAATGATTTCTAAAAGGATAATGTGACAATAAAAAGTGGAGATGATGCTGAAAATTCAGCTTTGCATGACAGGAAGTTACATTTTGGATTATTTCAAACTTTTGAGAGTAGTGTATGCTTTTTGGTTAATGCATGAGAAGTTACAGCTTCCAAACATATTTTGTTTTGTCATTTCACCAGAACAGAGAGCAAATCATGGTTGAGCATCTGAGAGCTATGAGAGTATGCTAGATGATCATGTCATGTCATGTCAGTGCCTAATGCTGAAAAGAGGTGGTAAGAATAGTACTTAATAGCGGACATGAAAACCTTAAAATAATTTTATTATCTCACTTGAAAATGTTCTGCTAAGAAAAATAGCCCATTTTCTGTCCTCGCTGTTAAATACGGCCTTTGGTACATTATATCGACCAACTGAAATTGGCTTTAAGTCTGGAGATTTACTTTGGATTTCTGTCCACATGGAGAAGCTGACAGTCTGCCAAAAGAAGTCTATATGGTGAGTGGTTTTTAAGCACACAGAAACAGTTGGAGTGCTTCGTTCGCAAGAGGTGACAGTGTCTCAGAGGGTCCATATTAGTGCTGTGAGCCATGACGTCCTAGCGTGGCCTCTGATACCGTTGAGGCTCCGTAGAGAGCTTATGTAGATCCTTTCCTGTAGCACTAAAGGATGCTGTGAATCTCTCTCCAATCATCTCTCGGAGAAACAACCCTTCTGGCTTCTTTTTGAGGGATGATGCCGAGACTAATAAAGGCCTACCCAGATGTCCTGAGCTCAGTGCTTCACTAATCCTCTTTTCCCTCACTTTCTTTTCTTTTATTCTCTCCGTCCGTCAGCGGGCCCTGTATGGAGCGTGTTCTGGTCAAAACTCATCCTACATGCCGGGGGACCCTGGCCCGGGTTGAAGGGGGACACGTGGAAAGAGATTAGCTTCTGTGATAATGCGGCGAGTCACACCTGGCTGTCTGGCCTGCAGCTGATTGCAAAGTCAATGGATTATCTTTAGAAAGCCACATCGATCAATAAAACCAGTGGAGATTCACACCATTTTAATAGAGCAGGTGTGATTTAGTCATGCAGGATCACAGATATATAAGACAAAACTAAGAAATTAATTTATTTTGAATGTAGGAAGGAATCGCATGCATTTTACACTGTTATACCTGATGAATAGGTGTTTTTTTTTAATCAATGTCTTATACATTTCCATGCACTAGTATGATGTTGTGCTTTAAGATTAAGACAGTTGTACTGCATTGATGCAAAAACTTGCTGTAAAATATAGACTTGACTCATGTAAACATTATTATCACAAAAGTTTTCTGTTGCAGGAAAGTGGCTTTCACATCCTGAAAGCTTACTTGAAGGTGAGCAATGAGTGCAGTTCCAGAATGGGACGAATACTGCAGTCATATGTTTTCATACGCTGAGCTGTCAAACGGCTGGTTTGAGAGGAGACGGCAGGACGTGTGGATGTGCGTCAGATGAATTGCAGAGGCCAAACAAAGACCAGAATCACCTGCGTCAGGTGTAAAAAAAATGCCCTGTCAGTTACTTCGGAATTAAAACGTATTTGGTGAGTTTGTAGCAGCAATGGAGGAAATGTAATTACGTTTGACAGGTCGATTGATGAAACATCAGAACAATAGCAAAAATGCTTTAGGTGAATAATTTATCATGAAAACTCTCCACATTTGTCAAATGTGAAAAACTGCACACAGTGCATTTTTATTTAAAAGAAATAATGAAGAGAAATGTTTAATTCACTCATAGGAGGAAAGCAAGAAAAGTTCATGAATGTGTGATTGATGTTTCCAAATTACTGTGGCCCTTAACCTTTTTATCCAAGTGCTTCAGGGCAATACAAAATACTGAGCACGCACAAGTTTGCTTGTGGCATAGCGAAAATCTTAACGACAAGGCTATTAATTTGGCGTTATTAAATATCTAGATTATTTTAAGATATTTGCGGAGTGTGAGCATAATTATCAGTTAAAAAAAAAAAAAAAAAAAAAAAATACAACAATTCAATCATTTATTAAATATTTATTGACATACCAGCCTCTCCCCAAAATTTAGGCCTCTGATCATGATATTTATACAAAATTTTATTTTAAAATTCACCAAATAGAACAATGTGGCATGTGATATTGATTTTAACCAAAAACTTTAAAGGTGCAGTATGTGATATTGACAGCTAGTGGTTGAAATGGGTATTGCAGTTCAAATTCTAAATATTGGACGTTGTTTTTAGTACAATATAGCTTAATAAGATTTTTAATTTGCTTTTTATGATTTTATGAATCAGCCCTTTTGCACTAGTTTGAATTAATGCTATATATATATATATATATATATATATATATATATATACACACATATTGAAGTGAAGTTTACATACACCTTGCAGAAACTGCAAAATGTTAATTATATGACCAAAATAAGAGGGTTCATATAAAATGCATGTTATTTTTTATTTAGTTATATTCCACAAGAGATGGAATTTATAAAAATGACCCCATTCAGAAGTTTACATACACTCAATACTGTGTTGTTACCTGAATGATTCACAGCTGTTTTTTTTATTTTATTTATTTATTTTTTTTATTGATGGTTGTTTATGAGTCTCTTGTTTATCCTGAACCATTAAATTGCCTGCTGTTCTTCATTTTGTATGATCACTCTTATTTTGGTAAAATAATTCAAATTTTTTGGATTCTGCAAGGTGTATGTAAAGTTTTGACTTCAAGTGTGTGCGTGTGTGTGTATGTGTATGTGTATGTGTATGTGTATGTGTGAAGAGTTCAGATGCAAAAGCCTCTAAATCCATTTGACATCTTTCTGTTAAAAATGCATTTTTATCATGCTACAATGTATAGGTTTCTATGTAAGTACTGGTACTTCTGATTGAGCTGAGGGTGGGTTTTTAGCGAGTTTGAAGTGAAAGTATTTGATGGACATATAATATGTGTCAAGAGCATTCACTCAGTATCATTATGTCATTTTTGACCGAGATGGCTTTTAGCTGGTTTTGCATCTGAACTAATATATATATATATATATATATATATATATATATATTAGTTAGAAATATTTTTACCTGATATTTTTATATTTTTACCTGAAATTGCGTGACTAAATGCGATTTAATGTACATCTATAAATATTACAATATTTCACAGTTATTAGCATCATTCTACATAACATTCATATTCCTTTGAATTCCCCAGTAATTTCTAGGCTCCAGACATGGCCCATTTTAGTGAGGATGAGCCCATTATTCAGGCTGACCTCTGAGGTTTCAAGCTCAAATTATGAGGCCCAAGGGGTGGAGCCAAAATCCCCCAGCACCCCTGGCCCGGGTTACCCTCTCGCCTCCTAAAGAAAAATGAAGTGCCTTAAGACTTGCCTGTAGCTTGGGAATAACATGAACACAACTCAAGGGAAGGAGCAGATATGCTGTTAAATGGGACATGTTGTGCACCTTCTTGGAGACAAAGACAAATGAAAAGCGAAACAAATCTATTATTGGTCTGTGTTACATGTTCTGAATTAATTACATACTTATCTAATGGCTAATGTTTGTCATGTTTAAGCACTGAAATCCCTAAAGAGAAAAATGAAATCTTGGCGTTTCAAAGTCGCTTTATTCTTTAGAAAAAGTTTGAGCTTAAGAGTATGTTTCCCATCTAACCCTGTGTAGCAATTTGCAATAATCTGAAGGCACATTTATTCTGTGAGCCGCAAATAGAAAAAGGAATTGACCTACTTTCGCTTAAATCATCTATTGTTTTCATTGCCGTAAGAGTTAACATTAATGCACAGCTCGGGCGGAAGCTTCAAAAGTTCTAAAGAAATTAATTTAATCCCCATAAGACTTCCGTAATAGGACAGGTAAAGACTCTTCCTGAACTGTATTCCTGATGAAATATCATGTTTAGGATATATTTCTCACTGAGGTAGTCTGACACGCCACTTTGTCAAACTCGACTACCTATTATAGCGAAGGCAAACTTCTTTGTTCCAAGAGGATCCGGACGTTTCTCTGTTGAATTGCTGAAACTTAGAGGCTCGTTTTGTCTCTTTCTTTGACTGCTACTTTTGAAAAGGAAAAATTGAAATGACTAAGATGATGGATTGCTGCTTTCAAATGTTTGTCATATTAAATTGAATTCCTCTCATAGTTGGCAGTATTGCTCTTTGTAAGCGTCAGACTTGAGTCAGTCTATTGTTAGGTTCCTTTTCATTGTGTTGTCTAACACAATGTGAAAGCAAAGTCTCTTTTTGATCACTTCTACATGTGACAAACCAACACCACAACACCAGGAGAACACCGCTTACAATTGCAGATCTGAAATTGCGATTCTTTCCCGTTGCTCTGTGTATCAGACATCCTGATTGTTTTTAATAAGTCAACCACAATTATATTTTTCTGTAGCCTGCTTCATTGAGTGGGCTGTTGGCATGATACACTGCAAACAAAATCAGTGATTTTAATCAGTATTTTTGTCTGAGACCATTTCTTATATTAAGTTTGTCTTTCTTATCCTATTGGGAAATTATTTTTTATTCTCACTGATGTTGTTAGATGCATGCTTAAAACAATACAACCTATTTGCAGATGGAGTAAGACAAATAAATGTAATTAAATATAACCAGCATTCTCGTAAAAACTGGTTCAGTTTAATCTTTCAGTTTAATTTCTCAGGTAAACATATTTTGTTGTTTTAAAAATATTTAGATTACTTATGTTTTTCAAGACAGAAATACTAATGAAGACAATGTGTACGTGTTAACATCTACATCTCAAGTTAGTGTTTTCTCTTCCGGGTCAGTAGTATCTTGCCCTCTCCGCGCCATGTATCTGCACAGTGTTAGCGTAGCGGCTAACATGCTTATATCAGAGCCTAATGAACAGATTAGAAAGGACGCTGAGGGCCAATTAAAAGCAATGAGGGCGTTTTGCTGACGTTGCAGTGCAGTAAGGTAATTAACACTGCTGCCCTCTGATGCGCCCCATGAGAAAACGCCTGACACACACACACCTCTAGAATGCTGTCTAAGGGGAAATGTATTGGACATACTGTACACTTTCACCTTTGTGTGGTATTACTCACACATGCTCTTGTAGACATTTTTTAAACACGCTAATGCAGACAAATGCAATTGCAAATCTCTCCTTTTCCATTGTTTGGGAATGCTTGTATGTGTCATGCTTATCAGTAACATACAGAGTGTAGAAAAGTTTTCTTCCACGAGATTTATGTTTTAAAAGTTTAAAATACTGCAGATAAACAATAATAAATCATACTCATTATTTTTAGCTGACAAAGAATATGGGTGTTGCCTCAGAACTGCCGCACATTGTCAGGAAATGCATTGCAGGAAATGCATTGTCATTGCATGAATAATAAAAAAAAATACAATAGCATACAACATAATAGCATACAATATTTATATTATTTACATTTGAAGTCAAAAGTTTACATACACCTTGCAGAATCTGAAAAATCTTAATTATTGTGCCAAAATAAGAGGTATCATGATATTTTTTATTTAGTACTGACCTGAATAAGAAGAAAAAAAAAAAAAAAAAATATATATATATATATATACATATATATATATATACATATATATATATATATATATATATATACATATATATAAACATGGCCCGTTCACATACCCTTGATTCTTAATACTATGTTGTTACCTGTATGATCCATCTGTAAAAAGAAAAATCCTTTCATTATTTTTGTGTCTTTGAACCCTTTCCAACAATGACTGTATGATTTTGAGATCCATCTTTTACACCGAGGACAACTGAGGGACTCAAATGCAACTATTACAAAAGAAAAATGTACACATTTAAATTTTTCTGTTTAAAAATGTACACACCTGACTTAATACATTTTGTGTTTCCTTCATATTTTTGTGAAATTATTCAAATTAACATTTTGGAGATTCTGCAAGGTGAATGTACACTTTTGACTTCAACTGTATACACTGCTGTTCAACGGATTGGGGTCTGTATAATTGGTTTTATGTTTTAAAATATATCTCTTACTCTCTTATTCTGCATTTATTTGATTAAAAACAGTAAAATACTGTAGTGTAATACTGTAAAACTTTTCAGCAGTCATTACTTAAGTCTTTTATCAGTTAAAAAGCAGTTGTGCTGCTTATTTATTTTTTATTTTTATTTTTTAAATTCAAGACTCTGACTAATAAAAAGTTCAAAATAACAGCATTAATTTGAAATATATTTTGTAACAATGTAAAAGTCTTTGTCACTCAGTGATCAATTTAATGCTTCTTTGCTGAACAAAAGTATTGATTTATTTTACAAAAAATACAATAGCATATATAATATTTTGTATTATATACACCACTGTTCAAAGGTTTCAGGTCTGTTCAATTTTTTCAAATGTTTTAAAAGATATCTCATATTCTCTTATTCTGCATTTATCTGTAAAAATACAATACAAAAATTATACTGAAAACATTTCAGCAGTCATCACTCCAGTCTTCAGTGTCACATGGTAAAAGGTGCTTAAGATTAAAAATATGTATATTTTAATATTTTATCAATGTTAAAAAAGCAGTTGTGCATTACAGCATTAATATCTATATTAATATATATATATATATATTAGTAAAAATGTAAAAGCCTTTGTCACTCAGTAATCAATTTAATGCATCCTTGCTGAATAATAGAAAAAACACCCCAAACTTTGAACAGTGTGTAACTTCCATATTTTGAGCCATATTTTCCATACAAACAAATAATTTAACTTTAATATACAAAGACAAACATTTCATAATGAGTAAAATAATACTGTAAAAAATATGAAAATATGAAAATAAATAAATAAATAAAAAATCTGCACCAATTCAATAAAATAAAATAAAAAACTGGGTGCTTAGATTCAATCAACGGGAAAAAAATACAGAAGGAAAAAAGAATCTTCACACTAAACAATATGCAATGTTCAAGGTCTTTTGTTTGATGTTCGCCTGTGCGGATTCCTTTTTTATTTTTAATATAACACTGTAACACTTAGAAGTGTGATGTGATGCAAACAAATAAAACAAAAAATCATTTTGTCTCTCACACAGGTAATTTGACAATCAGTTTGTGATTATGAAATGCCGCCATCCTACTGAAACACACAGGTAAGTAAACACATTCCTCCCACACCAAAGACACTCTATTAAGTGTATGATAAGAGAACAGGACCACATATTACTTCTCAACCACCTAATCAAGGCCTGGGGGCCACATAAAAGCACTTTAAGTCCCCTTGTCTGCAATTTTGTTTGGAGAGAGTATCCGTACCCTAAAATAAATTTCCCTGAGAGTGCTACTTAAGATCTCCACGGGGGCTGCTGGCATTTGTCTTAGAGTTAAATTGCTTATTATGTACGTACTGTACACTAATTTCATTCTGAACTCTATATTGGGTGAGCAGATTTAACAGCGGTGCTCTGCAAGGAGGCGTTGCTTTCCCCGAACTCCTCTGGGTTCTGCTCACCATGGAGACCGACCGCTTATTCCAGCTCACGGGTGTCAAATCACACGTTAATCCCTGAATCTGCACGCTGCAAATTGCAGGGTACCTCAGGAGAAACGATTCGGCCTTCTGATTGTCTTCAGAAAGAAGCAAAGAGCGCGTTTATTGCCAACGCTGGATGGATCATTCCTCACTTCTTCTCCCACTTTTATAGCCCAACACTAAGGTCCAGGTCTCTATTTCCCCCACATTTATTCGCTTCCAGAATCCGCAGAAAGCTAAGCCCTGTAATTTGTTTCATCCCAGTACCGCCCAGCTGCGATATTGACTTGCGGTTTTTCATTCGCGTGGTCGTAGATCACAATCACACCAAATCGTGTGAAGCCACCCTCAGCTATCAGAGTTCACTGCGTGGGATCTGGTTAAGGGACCACGTATCTTGTTCTGACTCGCAGGCCTGTTGCCGGCCCTTTCGTCATATGCCTTCACACAGAGAGAGGAGGGGCAAAAGTGCTTTTGACAGTTTTATTAGCATTGTAAAACTCTGCATGCATGCGAATGTGTGCAGAGTCGATGACTTGTCGAACAGGGGAAGTCAAGGCTGCCTGAAACGCACCAGTGGCTCCCCATTCCCCTCTCTGCAGGTGCCCCATGCTTCTTTGTCAATTTAGCCAATTATATTTCCATTATTTTGCTTTTCATTCCCATTAATAAAATTGGCCAAGATTAATGAAGAAAATACCCACAGTGTAAATTATCCGTGACGAGCACCGCTTTTTAGGGACTTGCACAAAACCTAGTTTGGATAATTGTATTCCGTGGAGCGAAATACCTACGGCATGCATTTTAGAGAGCTAGATAAAAGTACGTATGAGAAAGAGAAGGTTGCGAAAGCGTTTTATAAGAATGTCACTGTGATCTGCGAGCAAGAGGTTAGAGAGCCTGATCAGTGATTCAGCACATATTACTCCTATTAACTACGGAGGGAAAGACAAAAACACATTTCTTTTCACCTTCCCTGTAACCTCTACGCATAATAAAGTGTTTAGCGGACTCGCTTCTTGACTAAATTGAGGTGTATGGAGCTGATGAGACCAGATCGCTGTGGTCGGTTTTGAGATGTGCTTCATAAGCACCAATTTATATTTTTTGGAACAATTTCTGATGCAATCGCCCTGAGAAATTTAGTGGATGGAGGGCAGTTTTTATTTCTTTTTTTATTTTCTTTGGAATAGCACACGTAAAATGTCCTTACATGACGGATATCATTGAAATAGCTGTCTTGAGAAATTACACCTGTCTTTATGACAGTCCTAGGCTCTGTAAACAGCAAAAAAAGGCATATTTATACTTAGTCACTTTATGTGTATTGATTGATCAGATTGCTATCATTCCATTTACACTTGGACACATAAATGTGTCTCTGTAGAGCGGATATGAATTTGTGTGCTATGCTATTCGTGTTTGGATTGCGGGTCTCTCAAACCCTCACATGCTGATGTTTGTTCGGAAGAAGTTTCTCTTGGAATTGCTGTCAATCTTAAATGCATTTTGAAAGAAATTGCACTCAAAATGTAGGTGCAAAAAATGTAACCACAAAAATACTGTATTAAGCAGCACAACTAGTTTTTAACATTGTTAATAATAAGAAATATTTCTGGAGCACTTAATCAGCATATTCAAATGATTTGCAAAGGATCATGTGACACTGACGTCTTAAATAATGGCTGCTGAAAATTCACAGAAATGAATTACATTTAAACTATTTTAATCCTATTCAAAAAGGAGACCACTATTTTAAATTGTAGTAATATTTCAGAATATTACCGTTTTCACTTTATTTTTTATCAAATAAATCCAGCCTGGATGAGAATGTGAGACTTCTTTCCAAAACATTAATGGGAACCCGAGGTATTAAGAATTGTATATGGCTTAATATAAAATAAATTATGTATCTCACTAAAATATGTAGTAGAAATCCATAAAAGATTCAAGTTATTTAAAAAATCCATATCATTTTATACATATTTTGGACTATGGGGTTCGCCATTATTTCAATGATGTGAAATGGTTGCTCTCTGTCAGCTACTGGTGCTACATGTTGCTATTTTTACCGCAACTCAACTCTTAAAATAAAATATTGATACGATGACCAAAGCTACTGAAAAAGCTAACAGGTGGTGATGGATATATGCATAGGATTAAACCAAATGCCATTGATTTTTCCCCACAAGGAGTCTAAACGCACCCAAATATCGAGTGAAATCCATGAAACTTCTTCAGTGGCTGCAGTGTCGTGACAAGCGTCGGCATGTTATCATCCTGCCAGGATGGCATCTAGCGTTTCTTGTCATTTGTAAGCTCTTTCAGTAACCTCAAAGGCATCAGGGCTAAAATGGGAAAAACAAAGGGGCGGGTCTTTAGGAAGTTTTACTCATCCACTAGCATCTTCCCATTCTTTTCTCATCTTCTTGTTGCTAGGAAAGCAGTGAAGACTTATATCACTTCTCTTGTTGCGCTTCGACAGGTAGCGCAAATAGCTCACAGAGTGCATCGAAATAATGGCGTCCCCATAGTCCAAAATATGTAGAAAACTATGTGGATTAACTATGTGAACTTTCATGTGTTTTGTACTACATATTTCAGTGAGAGACATCATTTACATTATTTCAAGCCATACAAGTCTTATTACCCTTTTTTTTTTGTACTTTCAGGTTAGCTTCAATATTTTTGAATGACAAAAGATGTTTCAGTTTCTCTGTAACCTCTGTATGTTTAGAGGACTCGCTTCTTGAGCAAATTGAATGTTTATGAAACTGATGGGACCTGACCGGTGTGGTCAGTTTCTGTTGGGCTCCAATTTATATTTTCAAATATTTTTGATGCAGTCATTCTCTGAAATTTACTTCTGCAGCAGAGGGTGGAAAGCAGTTTAATCAATAATTTACATGGTTGATAGATTGAAAACAACTTGGATGAACATAAGATGTGCTGCCCTTGTGTCTTGGAGATTTCTGAAGACATAATTTATTTTTAGACGCAATCCCCTTTGACTCCCAGTTGAAAATTGCTACCCATCTGAGGCTTAGAGTTAATGAGGACCACCTTCCTCCGTGTTTCTGTGAGATAGTGTTGTACAGTAAGGCATGTGTATGTGTGAATGTATGTTTGCTAATGTGTTAATGAGGTGCTGCCAATGCATTACAGTAGGCACCGTTCCAACACCCATACTGCAAATACTGAATACAAGTGGCTCAAACTCTGTTGATCTGAACCTGTGTCATGTTTTGTTTACCATTTTTTATACCAAGGTCAATATGCATTCTCAATGTTCTCAGAGAATTTATGTTTTCGTTCTCCTTCTGAAACATTAGGTCAGATATCCAAACTTTCCAGCAGTCTTAGAGTTTTCCAGTCACAGATTTTAATTTCCCTACCCAATAAAACAATGCAGCGCAGTTCACCACAGGGCTCAAAACACTCTCTCCACCTGTTCCTGCAGACGCTACATAAATCCATGTGTACACAGCCCACAATGCTGATTTCCCTCATTTTCTACCTTTTCTCTTTCTCTCTCCCTCTTACTGTCGCTGTAAATCGAAATGATACCTGGATCATTTCTAATTATTCCAGCAGATTGAGTTGATGAGCAGACGTTCATAGTAATGGAACTGCTGTAATAGACATATTTCTCTCAGCCAAAGTGCAAAAATTGTTCATATGTAATTATGTGTAGTGTGTTATGTGTAATGGAGCTTGAACATGAATGTAATGAGCTAATACATGAAGACAGGAGAGGTGTGTGTATCAGAAACATAAGCAGGAATCATTTTCAAAATTACATTTGTTTTGCAGTTATTAACAGAGAATCTCTACTAATTTATGTACTGATTCAGATGAGCTCTAGTTTTTTAGTAAGATTAGAGTTGTTGTCAGAAGGCCTTAGCTCTGGATTTAGTGGATTCGCCAATCAATAAAAAAAAAAAGGTATTTGTGACTTTTTATATAGCAATTCTGAAAAAATAAAATTCTCACAGTTGTGAGTGTACACAATCTATGTTTTTTCTCAGAACTGCATGATACAAACTCTCAATTCTGACTTTTTTCCTCAGAACTGTGTCAAATTTGCAACTGCTAGTTATAAAGTGGGAATTGTGAGATATAAACTCTATAAACTTGCGAGAAAAGGGAACTCAGAATTGTGAAATATAAATGCACAATTCTGAAAAATAAAGTCGCAATTCTGCTAAATAAATTTAGAATTGAGAGATAGAGATAAAGTCACCATTTATGTCAGTTCTGACTTTATAACACATAATTGCGCTTTAAGTTTGTATCTCACAATTCTGAGAAAAAATGTTAGAATTGTGAAGAACAAAAATTGTCTCTCGCAAATTCTAAGAAAAAGGCTGCATTTCGAGATACAAACCCACATTTGCAAGAAAAAAGTCGTCAACTTTATATCATGCAATTCTGAGATAAAAAGTCGGAATTACCTATTTTTATTCAGTGGCAGAAACAGGTTTACATAGGAATCACACATCACAAAACCCTTTGAAATAAATTAGTTAAATTTATTGAATGTACTATTTAATGATTTATTTATTTATTTACTCTGATCACTCTTAACCTCAACGTGGTTCCTGACACTATACATTCTCCTCCACGTCATCTTTGATGTAAACTGGGCTCACTATCACCCTCCCGGCTGTCTGCTATGGTTTCATCTTCACTTTGTCCCCCTAAACAGTTCTCATTACTTTAGTGATGCTAACATTGCTACTGATACTTTCTGCTCCATTCTTACATCTTATTTAGACATTGTCTACCCCTTGTCTTCCAAGCCAGCCCGTACCACCCCTTTTGCCCCTTGGCTATTAAACCATTTCACCTGCAGTGGTACCTGCACTCACTCACATCATTAACTCATCCCTTCACACTGGTGTTTTTCCACCAGCATTTAGACAGGTTCGTATAACCCCACTACTTAAGAAACCCACCTTGACCCAATCTCTTTTAGAGAACTACAGACCGGTTTCCCTTCTTCCTTTCATTGCAAAAACACTTGAACGAGTTGTGTTCAACCAAGTCTCTACCTTTCTCACACAGAACAATCTCCTGGACAGCAAACAGTTTGGATATTCAACCGAGACTGCCTTGCTCTCAGTTGTTGAAGTCCTAAGACTGGCAAGAGCAGATTCCAAATCTTCAATACTTACCTTGTTGGATCTGTCTGCTGCTTTTGACACGGTTAACCACCAGATCCTCCTGTCAACCCTATTGGCAAAGGGCATCTCAGGAACTGCACTCCAGTTTTTTGAGTCTTGCCTCTCAGATAGGTCCTCCAAGGTATCTTGGAGAGGTGAGGTGTCCAAGGTGCAACATCTAACTACTGGAGTGCCTCAGGGCTCTGTTCTTGGTCCACTTCTCTTCTCTGTCTACATGGCATCACTAGGTTCTGTCATTCAGAAACATGGCTTTTCATATCACTGCTATTCTGATGACACTCAACTCTGCCTCTCATTCCATCCTGATGATCCGACGATAGCTGCTCACATCTCAGCTTGTCTAACAGACATTTCTTGCTGGAAGAAGGACTATCAAACCCATTGTTTCATCACAATTTTAACATTCAGGCACACCAACCATAACTCCTTCAAAGACAGCCAGAAACCTTGGAGTTGACTGACTTTCTCAGACCACATTGCTTAAACTGCCTGGTCCTGCAGATTTGCTTTATGCAACATCAGGAAAAACAGGCCCTTTCTTTCGGAACATGCTTCACAACTCCTTGTTTAATCTCTTGTTCTGTCCAGGTTGGACTATTGCAATGCTCTCTTGGCAGGTCTTCCAGCCAGTTCTATCAAACCTTTACAATTGATCCAGAATGCGGCTGCAAGATTGATTTTCAAAAGAACGCACATCACATCTCTCTTCTTCAATTTGCACTGGCTACCAATAGCTGCTCGCATAAAATTCAAGGCATTAATGTTTGCTCTCAAAACCACCACTGGCTCTGCACCCCTTTACCCAAATTCACTACTTCAGACTTGTGTGCCCTCTAGATACGTTCTGCAAGTGAACGGCACATTATTGTGCCATCCCAAAGAGGCACAAAATCACTTTCACAGACTTTTTTTTTTTTTTTTTTTTTTACCTTAAATGTTCCCTCTTGGTGGAATGACCTATCCAATTCATCCGAGCAGCTGAGTCCTTAGCCATCTTCAAGAATCATTTAAAATCTAGCACACTCTATTCTATTTCTATTCTTAAAAAAACCCCTTCTCTATTCTTTTTATATCTTCTATCTTTTCTATATTTTTTCTTTTATTTATTATACAATAAAAAAAAAAAAAAACACTAGCTTGCTCTAAAAAAAACCTTGCTATGTATACTGCTTTAAGCTAATATAAGACTTGTCATAGCACTTGCATAGCATTGCTCTTTTGTTGATTTTAATGTAAATGTAAATATGTGACATTATTAAGATCTGGAATTATTGATAAAATTGTTTTTATACACTACCATAAAAAAAAAAACAATGTTTAAAATCTATGTTGCTTACCAAGACTGCATTTATTTAATCAAAAATATTGTAAAAACTGTAATCTTATGAAATATTATTATGCAGAGCTGAATTTTTTAGCAGCCATTTCTTTCTTTTTTTTTTAATGTCACATGATCCTTCAGAAATCATTCTGATGCGCTAATTTGCTGCCTAACATTTCTCATTATTATCAATAATATGCTGTAGAGTATGTTGGATGTATATCCAGCAGTCCTTTAAGCACCAATTATTGTTTAAAATACATGTATTAAACATTTTTTTAATTATATAATTTTTATAATAAAAATATAATAATAATATAATATAAAAAAAAATATTTATTTATTTACTTTAATTTCTACTGAGACTGGAAAAAAACAGATGTGACAGATGTGGATGTAATTGATAAGTAAGCCTAGATGGTAATTGTTTTACATGCAACTGCAGCACTTTTTATTGTCATATGAGTCAGAAATGGCTTTAGTGTTTTTTACGACCTAGTGTTTTTGAAACAACAGCAGGGTTGTGTGGTAATTTAATTCCTGTCCGATTCAGTCATCTCTCAATTACATGGAACAGTTGGCCCAAAAGTTGTGTTAAAAATATTTTTTGACTACTGCTGTAGGGCTGCAGTTTGACTCTTTTGTAGGTAATGGTCTTTTGGGAATTTGGCACAGAGGATGCTTGTTTCAGAAAACTAAAATGAATGATGGTCACTTAGTAAAGCTTTTGGAGTGACAACTGCAGTTAAATATGAGTGTAATTTTCCTAAATTCTTTTTTAGCAGCAGTTTTATTGCTTTTATTGAGCAGTACTTCTTAATGCCATAGCTTGAATAAAACATATTGCTATTTGAATGCTTTTGAATGAGTTTTATCATGAACGGGCTATGCAATTTTTATTGTTATTATTTTTTTAAAGATGTCACACAAATAGTGCTTGTGAAATGTGAATTTACCTAGGCTTCTATTATCGTCAAAATAGGACTAGACCGGGATCACCTGTTTTTCGATATAACTAAAGCAGATATTTCAGTTGGTAATACTTTGATATTAAAACAGAAAGAAAAAAAGAAGGCAGTACCTGTGACGACTCGGTAAGATAAAAGATCAACAGCCACAGACAGCTGAAGCCTTGAAATAAAAATAACAAAATCACATCCGTCTATGAACTTGGGTTCTTCATCTCTGATTTTTCAGCTTCACTCTCTCTCGTCTCTCTGTGTTCAGTCTGAGTAATCTCTCATTTTCTCTGTGTCTCTCTTTGTGAACTTTGCCGCTCAAAGAACTTTGATGTTGTTAAAATCACAGATGCTCAGTGTCACCGTGCAACACCCGGATTCAAACTCTTTATCTCGCTCTCTTGCTTAAATTCATTGAAAAAACAAACACCTGCGGCTGAGGAGAACTCCCTGAGCTCTAGGCCACTGTAATATTTAAAGTCGTAACAAAGTTAGAGGGTGACATTTGGTGTCAAGAGACACTGGGATAAAGAGGCTGTGATATTTTGGGGCCCTATATCCGCCAGTAATTCCGTCAGTGTGTGGCTTTGCCAATAAGAGAGAGAAATTTGATATTTGATGATAAACGAAATGAGATTACTCAGGGCCCATAACTGAAGACTGTCAGAGAGATGGAGTGAGTGATTGCTCTCTTTTATGCATGAGTGCTGTTATTCCATCAGAGCTTTTCCTCTGGAAGGTCCCAACTGTTGGCTCTGTTACACAGAGGTCGTTTATTGCCTGATGTGCAAAGTGTCACCAAACAAGATTTATGTTACCCAATCATTATTGCTGGGATATTTTTGGAGCAAGATCGAGCAAAACAGTGTTTTTTAACCTACAGATCGTTTTATGTCCAAGAGATGATTTTTATTAAAACTAGCAGATTTTAACTTTTACTTTGTTACATGATGGCCACATTAAAACTGTCTTTATATTTTATCAAGACTTCATCATTTATTTCCCTCAGCTGAATTAAGTAATGGGTGTCCTACAACTTGTGTTTAAGTTCATTCAACTAAGTGCTCTTGTACACTCTACTTATATTTTTAAGTTTTTATTTTTTTAATTCATATTTTGTACTTAATTAAATTCGCTTAACGTATTTATTGTATGTGTACTTACTTACACTGTTGCTAATGCAGGTTGGCCTCTTAATGAGATTGATGAATCAGACCACTACATTATGACTGATCAGATTTTCTCTTGAATTTAAGGAATGAAAAACTAATGCTTAAAGTAGAAGTTCACTTCCAGAACAAACTTTTACAGATAAATTACTCCTTGTCATCCAAGATGTTCATTTCTTTCTTTCTTCAGTCATCATAAAGAAATTATGTTTTTTGAGAAAAACATTTCAGGATTTCTCTTCATAAAGTGGACTTGTATGGTGGCATAAGTTTGAACTTTGAAGGGTTAACCTCAACTGCTCGTCTTCAGCAGTTAGGGTATGTCAAAAAACTCCCATCTCATTTTCTCCTCCAACTTCAAAATCGTCCTATATCGCTGTTTTACCTTTTTTTGTAAAGGGCGTTTGATCATTGCACATTAACTTTGTAAACAATTGGTTGGTACTTCTGCAGTGATGTAGGGCGATTTTGAAGTTGGAGGTGAATATGGGAGTTTTTCAACATACCCTAACTACCTTGAACCGGAATACACAAAGTACACACAGGGCTAGACAAGACGAGCATTTCAGGTTAAAAAGTATATAAATTGTCAAGGTTTTTTTTTTTTTTTTTTGAAAATAACAGATCGCTTTGCTAGATAAGAACCTTCTTCCTCAACTAGGTTAATTTAGTGCCATTTGAAGCTGCATTTAAACTACATTTTGGAAGTTCAAACTCACGGCATCATAGATGTCCACTACATGGAGAGAAATCCTGAAATGTTTTCCTCAAAAAACATAGTTTCTTTACGACTGAAGAAAGAACAACATCTTGGATGTCAAAGGGTTGAGTAAATTGTCAGAATTTTGGTTCTGGAAGTGAACTTCTTTAAGAAATCAAGAGTCAAGAGCCCAACTAAAGCAAACATTGATCTCTATCACGGTGCCATCTTACTTTACAATTTTTTTACTTTTAACTAAAATATAACATTTAAACCTTAAGTCTCTGCAAGAACTTTTGTATAAAATTAAGGCAAACTGGTAAGTGAAGATGCAGAGATCTTGTGATATCTGTTTTTTTTTTTTTCAGGCAAAATGAAGAGAGGCCCAAGTTTTGCAATTATCTACTAGGGCTGTGAATCTTTGGTTAAACAGCTAATCAATTTGATTCATGATTCATAGGGTTTCGATTTGATTCAGTTCACAATAAAAAACAATGCAGTTTGATTAACGATTCCAGATTTTTTTAAGTGTATTCACAGGATTATTTAAATGCTTCCCCTAAATTCTTTATGCTTAGTCAGGGGGGAAATTACACTGCAGCCTTTATGGAGTCATGGAGAGTGAGGGCAAAAAAAAAAAAAAAAAATACACTTTTGTCCACTGTTAGATGTTGGTTTAATGATGCTATGGGATGACATATAGCACATGTTGAAATTTTCTCTAGTGAAAAATAATATATTTAAAATACATTTATTTCAAACTAAGTATAGTTAAAATCTATTGACATATTTACTGATATATCCATCAAGACTTTATAATAAAATTATAATTAAACTTTATTTGGAGTACTACATGTACAATGCACATTTCTTAATATTAAGCCTGAAATGTTTGCCATTATTGCTGAGGATTGTATGATATTTTGAATAATAAAGTCTTCACATGCAAAATGTCAATACTCAAATGATTTCGTCAGAACTATTCAGTAGGTTTTTTTAGGCCATCTTTTAGATGAATGTTTTTTCCTAAAATGTGCTAACCACGCATAATATTTTTTTTCTACAAAATGCAAACATGTACATCTATCTTTCTCACATATTATTGTAGCACAGTTTGCGGTGAATACAAAAAAAATACATATGGGCAAATAGTATGTTATAAGTAGCTGAAATAAGCACAAATGTCAGGGCATGTCAGCACACCTCAAGGGCCCCAAAATCACCTCAGACCCCAGAGGGTTAAAGTGTACCTGAAATAGTTCCACTTTAGCACAATCAAATATACTTCAGTTCATCTTTAGTTGGACTTCAGCACACTTTATGCCAATTTAGTATAGGCTACTAAAAGTACATAGAACATAGAACATAAAATTTATTTGTAGTATACTTAGTATGAAATACATTTTAGTGTATTTATTTCTCACTAGGGTAGCCTGTAAGCCAAGATTTAAAAATAGCTTTAAAATGAGGCTGTCATGTTAACTATTGTGTAGCATACTGTGAATGTATAGGGTAACATTTTATGTCACACCTTTGCATGATGTAAGCTTCTTTATCTTATTTTCATAAAATAAAATGCTACAGCATTTAAGCTTTTCCTTTCTATCAGCGAATGATGATTCTGATGATGTAGTAACAAATGCAACTTTCATGCATGTGATTGACAGATAAACTTTGCGTTTTTATTTCAAGGCTGTTCTTAATGGGTGTGGTTATTTTAACCATTTCCTTCATACTTTCAGTGTAACAACATTAAGTTAAAAGTCATTTATCATTCGGTGGAATTGTGCATATGCTTTTAGACACTTACATTGTTTTTGCTCCGTCCAAACGCGTAGCCTTCAACTGCTCGGGTAATGTCAATGGTATGACTGAGAGCCACTGAAAAACTACAGAAAAGTAAAACTACTTCACTCTAGCAGTAGTTCACAATTCAAAGATCCATATTTCAGGTTTTGTAATCGATGCATCGAGAAAATGACTGCACCCCTATTATCTACCAATCAGTGCATTAATTGTCTTGTTGCCAGGCAGAACTGCTTGTACAGCCAATCACATTAAATGAAGACCAGAGTGCCTGTTTTAATAAATTAGTTGTTTAGTCAAGATTACTTAATAAAGACAACATTTGGCTTTACAGTGTGTAGTTTTTATTTTACCCTTGTCCCAGACACACACTTATATATATATATATATATATATATATATATATATATAGTAAAATAATCAAAGAGTGTAAAAAAATATTTTTTATTTATTTACACAAATACTGCTGTTATTCGGTTGTGGCTGCAATGATTTTTTTTCCACTAATAATAATTTTTTTAAAGGATTTTGTAGCTGTTTACTAAGTAGTAAGAGACAACATTATCAGTGAAGAATAATGTGATGTGACTGTGAAGAAAACAGTAGAAATGTTGGTAAATATATATAGAATAATTATATTGACTGTATTTTTCAGGCAAGCTCTAATTTTGTCAAATTATACAAGTACAGTACATTAATAGTACTATTGTTTAATGGCGTCAGCAGGATACATAAATGCTAGCCACCTCTGAAATTAGCCTTAGCAAGGATTCATTTTATTCTAAAAAAAAAAAAAACAAACAAAAAAAAAAAACATTGGTTTAAATGTAATCTTCACAGCATACATAATTAGGGATGTTATGGAAATGTCAATAAGGAAAAGAGCTATTGTGGTGCATCTATTTCTGGACATTCTGAGTTGATAAACTATGAAAAGTGTTTTATAAAAGTAGATTTTCTAACAGTGAACAAGGCCAAAACTGCAGATAGTTGGAGAAACTTTTATTCCAAATATGCCAGCCGTAGAAGGATGTTCATTTTCAATATGTGTATGTGTATTTCCTTGTTTGTATAAATGATTAGTCTTCCACGCATTGACTAAATCCCACTAAAAACAGATCAATATAAATGTTGTGGCAGTAGCAGAATGTCAAATATTTTAGGTACTGTGAAACAAATATTATATCTGTTTTCTGGAAAAACAATTTAGCTCATTTGAAACTGAAGTAATATTGAAGCTAGCTGTCACGTGCGATTTACATGCCACCACAACCGGTTCATTTTCTAACAGCACCTTTCTTGTTTTACAGAAACTTTTAAGCCGTTTCCTATGGTTGCGTGTTCTAAACATATTTGGATTTCATCTTGCTCATCCACCACCTATGGCTAGACTGACATCTATTTTACACCAAGGTAATATCGGCAGGAAAATCATCAACTGTCACAACTGTACACACAAATAAACACCAAATAGATTGCTCCCCGCCGCGGGGAGAGTTAGCTATGCCGTTATGACCAATTTTTTATGGCTACCGCTCGGCCTGTGTGGCCTCCACAGTGCTCATAACTCACGCAAACACACACACACACACACACACACACACACACACACACACACACCCCTCAACATCCTGGTCGCTCCAATCGGAAGCAGTAAACGTTACTGTCTAACATATGGGCAACATTGAGACAAAAATACTCTCTTTCCTTTATGACCTCTCATACAATTGCTCTTTCGCTTACCCACCATCTGTGTAGGATTGCGTTTTGATTTGAAATCTGCAAATTATGTGTTTAATGTATAAACACAATCGGTCACACTTTATTTAAAGGTTCAATTAACAAACATATTAACAAACCATTAACCATGACTCATTAAAACTACTAATTTGCTGCTTATTAAGGGTTAGTAAGGTAGTTTTTAAGTTTATGTATTTAGAGTATTTGGATTATAAGGTTTTTTTTTTTTTTTTTTTTGATTTAATTTTTTCCTTTAGTACCATCAAAACATCAATCCAAGAAGTAAATACCCTTAAAAAAAAACCAAATATTATTGAATAAACAAATTCAGTATCTATGTAAGTAATTTTTAATACAGTTTTTATTTACTTAATGTGATGCAGTGCATATTTTTCAAAAACTTTCCTCTTGTGCACCATAAATTATGATATTATAATTATTTTAATGATTTTTAATTACAGGCTTAATTAATTTAATTTTAATTACAGGCTTTTTAATTGGTTTTACATGTTTTGCACAAAATGCACAACATGACAACATGGGAAAAAAAAAGAGGAGCAAAGTATATGAATAGTATGTAGATATATAGATGTTTATACAATAATACAATGATAAATAATAGTAAAATATAACAGTAATTAATGTTTTTTTTTTTTGCACAAATACTACTCATTTGTGTTTTATAATACTAATGTAACTTTTTTAATTTTTGCTTTAGAATGAACAAAATATACAACATGACAATATGATACAATGATACATAATAGTAAAATATAACAGCAATTTATTTAATTTTTATTTCAGCCACAACTGACTTTTACCACTAATAATATAATATAATATATATATATATATATATATATATATATATATACAATAATACAATTATAAATAACAGTCAAATATAACAGTAAATAATACAACTTCAGTTGTAGTGCCATTTCAGCCACAACAGACTTTTACAACAAAAACAAAACATTCTTTGTATTGTATATGATATTTGAGTACTTTAAAGAGTATTTTAACCTCCCTCCCTCTTCATTTAATTCCCCTGCTTGCCTTTTTACTTGGATTTTTATTATCATTTTACTATTTTAATATGTGCTTCACATGCAATTTTTGATGTACCTGGCATATAACTATGATACTTTATGGTTATAAAAGCATGTTTCCTGTTTTGAAATATTTAAATCAAGGCTTTTATGCATTTATAATATCTTAACATAATTATAAAGGCCTATATGTTGTGGTAGCCTGTAATTTTGTTGTTGTTATTGTTGTTTACTTTTAAATATATGGATACTTTGCCAATATGGTGTGTGATACTTAATAGAGGGGGCATTGGTTGACTGCCTTATGTCCCGCTTTCACTCAGACAATAGGCCGCTCGTGCCTGCCATTGTTTTCACACACAATACACACCAACAGATCAGTCAGGCAGCGTTTCCTTACATGTATCCGCCCCCAGGGTCCTCAGACTATCGTTATGTCAACAGATGAGTCCTGCCCACAAAGTGTATGTGTGTGTGTTAGGGGCCTCACGCATTCATTCACCTCGGCGCGTGCCAGCTGGTTTATTCAAACAAAAACACATAGCAGAGCCTCCGGCAGTTGGCCAATCACGGGCCTTCACTGTTGAATCATAACAGGTCAGTCGCCACGGCGATGGCATTTTTTGAACGTTTGAAATCAAACAGCTGTGTGGGTGCTGTTTACATTTGACCCTAAGCGGCAGGTTCACGGCCAAGCAAAGTGTTATTTCACACTTTGAGGAAAGGGGGGAGAAGAGAGCTGTGAAAAATGCTTTTATTAAGTGATTTTTCTCTCTGACTTGCCTGTTGATTTTGTTTAGAATATACTGAACTGATACAGTTGAAGTCAAAAGCTTAGCAGAATCTGCAAAATGTTAATTATTTTATAAAAATAAAAGAGGGATCATACGAAGTGCATGTTTTTTTTTTATTTATATTATTTCACATAATAGACGTTTATATAGAGTCCACACAAGAAAATAATAAAAATGACTCCATTCGAAAGTTTACATACACTTGATTCCTACTACTGTGTTCTTACCTGAATGATCCACAGCTGTGGTTAAATTAGCAGTTAAACCACCTGCTGTTCTTCAGAAAAACCCTTCAGGTCCCACAAATTCTTTGGCTTTGCAGCATTTTTGTGTATTTGAACCCTTTTCAACAATGACTGTATGATTTTGAGAACCATCTTTTCACACTGAGGACAACTGAAGGACTCATATGCAACTATTACAGAAGGTTCAAACGTTCACTGATGCCTCAGAAGGAAACGTGATGCATTAAGAGAAGAACAGGATAAATTTAATTTATTTTGTCTTCTGGGAAACATGTAAGTATCTTCTGTAGTTTCTGCAAGGCAGTACTAAATAAATAATAAAAAATAAGAAAATGTACACATCTTCTTTCACCCCTGGCTCTTAATGCATCATGTTTCTTTTTGGAGCATCAGTGAGCATTTTGAACCTTCTTTAATATTTGCATATCCCTCAGTGAGTCCCTCAGTTGTCCTCAGTGTGAAAATATAAATCTCAAAATCATACAGTCATTGCTGGAAAGGCTTCAAATACACAAAAATGCTGAAAAAACAAAGAATTTGTGGGACCTGAAGGATTTTTTCTGAAAAAAAGTTGGCATTTTAACTGTTCAGGACAAACAAGGGACTATCAAAAAAAAAAAAAAAAAAAAGCTGTGGATCATTCAAGTAACCACACAGTATTAAGAATAAAGTGTATGTAAACTTTTGAACAGGGTCATTTTTATAAATTGAACTATTACTTTCTCTTGTGAACTATTTGTAAATGTCTTTTATGTGAAATATCTTATTCAGGTCAGCACTACATAAAAAACTACATGCATTTTGTATGATCCAGCTTAGTTTGCAGATTCTATAAACTTTCGAATTCAACTGTACATGGTATAAGGATGAAAAATAAATGACTATTTAAAGACATTAAACCTAAATCTACCTAAATGTATGTAAGAGTAAACTTAAAATAGTAGACTATTTTCCATAAAAAGATATGAATCATGGCTGTATCTGTAGTCATATAATAGTTATGTGAGAAAGCTCACATTTTCCATGTGAAAAAAAAAAAAAAAAAAACTTTATTTCTTCAAAATAAATTTATTATACAAGCCACTAGAAATGACATGGACTACATTTATGTTTTTTCTAGGTATTTATCTGAGCTTTTGGTGATTATGAAACCATTAAGATGCAACTGTTGTTATGTAGAAAGGGTTTTTGTGTACTACAGCAATCTGATGAACCATTTCTTAAAAGCAAATACATGTACACTCAGTTAAAACCAACATTGTCTGATGTGTACAGCGAAACCAATTCCTACAATTGAACTCATGGAAAGCACCGTCATGCTTGAATTGCCAAGTGTCACTGTTAGACCGGCAGGTGGTTAAAATATTTCCCAAAGTTTGTTGATTTAAAAGCCTCTTTTTGCACTGGATTTGAAACTGTCAGGCCCTCCGTCTGAGGCTAAGTGTTAAGTAGACAACAGTGAGGCAGGTGATAAGAGATGGGCTTTTCATCCCCTCACAGAAGATCAAAGTTTTTAAACCACCATGGATCTCGCGCCTGAGAGAGAGAGTCCTGATGTATTTTTGCCGTCACATCTCTAGTTATTAGCCTCCTGCGCCAATCCATCTAGTCAAATTAACTTACGGCAGAATGAGTGGGTGGGTCTGATCTGATCGAATACAAATGCAGCTTTGGCTCAAGTAAATAGCACCAAAATGCAGGTGGCTTTTCTGACTCATTAATGAAAGCCAGTGTGACATTTTCAAATCAAATATTGGATTTAGAGGCAAAACCAAATTGAGTTTTCACTGCCAAACTTTAAGAGTTGAAGCTAAGGAAGAAATTACAGATAAAAGGTGGTGGATAAACACTGGCGAGAAAGGGCAGTGATTTGTGCAAGTAATAGAAGGAGGATTTTGTCTACACACGTTTAGGATTTTTCAAAGACATTAAAAAGCCACAACGCATTAAATTAATCAAAAGTGACTGTAAAGACATTGATAATGTTACAAAAGAAAGTCTGATAAAAATCGACCATGATTTCTGCCAAAATATTACAAATATGAATGTTTCGTGAGCACAAAATCAGCATATTAGAATGATTTCTGAAGGATCACGGAACACTAAAGACTGGAGTAATGATGCTGAAAATTCATAACAGGAATAAATTACACTACCCGTCAAAAGTTTTTGAACAGTAAGATTTTTCTATCCTCTGCTCACCAAGCCTGCATTTATTTGATCCAAAGTACAGCAAAACAGTAACATTTTGATATGTTTACTATTTAAAATATCTGTTTGAATATATTTTTAAATAGAATTAATTCCTGTGATCAAAGCTACATTTTCAGCATCATCTCTCCAGGCTTCAGAGTCACATGATCCTTCAGAAATCATTCTAACATGCTGATTTGCTTCTCAAGAAACATTTATTATTATTACTTACTACTATTATGAATATATAAAACTATCAAGTACATTTTTTTTGTAGAAAGAATGCTTTAAATTGATCAAAAGTGATGATAAAGACATTTATAATGTTACAAAAGATTTCTGTTTCAGTTAAATGGTGTTCTTTTGAACTTTCTATCCATCACAGAAACCTGAACCTTTTCGACATAATAGTAATAATAAATATTTTTTGAGCAGCAAATTAGAATATTAGAATATTTTCTGAAGAATCATGTGACCCAAGAAATGATGCTAAAAATTCACAGAAATAAATGACATTTTAAAATATATGCAAATAAATATTATTTTAAATATCTCAAATATATCTATTATAAAAATATCTCAAAACTTTACTGGTTTTGCTGTATCAAATAAATGCAGGCTTATTGATCAGAAGAGACTTTTTAAAATAAAACATTAAAAATTGTACTGTTCAAAAAGTGTACATTAAAAATACTGTAATCATTAAAAAAAAAAAAAAGAAAAGATATTTTAACTGTAATAATATTTTATACGACAACTATTTCTGATCAACTAAATGCCTTGGTGAATATAAAAGACCTTCC
This sequence comes from Cirrhinus molitorella, assembly GCA_033026305.1. NCBI lineage: Eukaryota > Metazoa > Chordata > Actinopteri > Cypriniformes > Cyprinidae > Cirrhinus > Cirrhinus molitorella. The sequence continues at coordinate 5,103,281 of CM065137.1, read as the reverse complement.
TGAACTCAAACTTATATGTATCTTTAATAAGTGAAAAATCTTCAATAAGTGCAAAAGTAAATAGCAATTCATTGCATTAGTTCTTTTTTGTAGGCTCTTTTATAGGTTCTTTTTTAATATTGCATTAAAACCATAGTGATATTTACTGTAACCGCTATATAAAATGATTGCATGCTATTCATACCAAGATTTTGGTCATACCGCCCACCCCTACCCTAGAGGAATATTGAGATATGAAAGAGCTAGTCATATATATATTTGTTGACATGATGTGTTTACATAGGCAGCTCTGCACATAGCCGTTCTCAGAAAAATAACACCTCTGAACCAATGGTAGCTTTGTTCACATGCATTCAAATTCTACTGGCTGAATAAGATGCATGTTTTCTTTCAAAATCCTGTTCCTGCCTCTGCCTCTCTCTACAGAGCTCTTCAACAGACTGGAGAATGTCTGAATAGGCCAACAGCAGGAGAAGAGAGACCATGAACAGCTTGATAATGAGGAAGCTGATTAAGAAAATCTGTTTCTTTGCAATTTGTAGACAGGATGGACTGTGTGGCCTCTGCACCCATTGTTGACCATCTGTAGGCATGAGGCTCCACTGGAAAGTCTTTCTTGGTGGTGAAAGGGTGTAGCATTGCCTTGGGGCATTAGTGTGTGTGCTGTGTTGGAGGACCCAGGGGATTACAACGGCTCGTACACTATCAGTTGAAATTCATTAACCCCAGCGGATAACCTCAGGAGGGAGGCAGTGAAAGCAACTGCCACTATTGCAGTGTTGAAACCCGTAATTATGCAGCCACAGGTGAGACCCTGTAGTCAATTAGACTGAAAGAGGCCCCCGCAGCAGGCTGCTGCCCCAACGGCTTTGGGCCGGGGAAATGGAGGCTCCCTCACGGAAAATTCCACAGTTGTACATTTCCATACTGCATGCTGATGGATTTCTGCAATTGCTAAACAGTTCAGGAAGGGTCTAGCTTGTTAGAATGTATTTCACGTTCACCGTTGTGGGGGCAGCTTGTAACAAAAGACTCCAAGGAATGTTCTGCACACTGGGCCTAGGGAAGAGGAGGGGGATCTGGCCACATGAGGTTTTTTTTTTTTTTATTGCTTGTATTCTATTATTTTCAGCAGACTCAGAAACAAAACAAACATGCAGCAGCTATCAAATACATGAAAAGAACATATTATTATTATATTAATAACAACAACAACTTTATTAATGATATTGTTGTTGTGACAATAATAACAAAAAGTAGCTGTTATTGTTTAATACATGTATTTTGTTTTTATTAATAACAATAGCTAATATTAGTCTATTATTGTTTGTGATAAATACAGTATTTTTATTATTAATTAAAAAATAACAACTTTAATAAGGATGTTGTTGTGAGGGACAATAATAAAAAATAGTAGCTGTTATTGTTTTTATTATTAATAATAGCTAATATTAGTTTATTATTAGTGATATTGTTAAGTTATATTTATTCTTAATTATTAAACAATAATAATAATTATTATCAGTTTTATGAATACAATTATTGTTAATAAATAATAATATTAATAATAATAATAATAATTATTATTATTATTATTTACCTCACACTTAATAATAATAGTAATAATAATAACTACAAATTACAATTAAAATGACAATTTACAATTACAAAGATATTTTAATAAACAAACTAATAATAATATTAATGTTTATGTAATAATAATAATAATTATTATTATTACTATTAATAAAAAATACTACTATTATTATTACTACTACTAATAAAAATAGTAGCTGTTGTTGTTTAATAAAAGTACTTTGTTTTTATTAGTTATTAGTTTATAATTATAATTAATTATTAGTGATATTGTTAAACAGCTATTTTTATTCTATCTGATTAATTTAAATATATTTGTAATTTCAAATGAAGTAAGAATTAACTTTACATCACATTATTTAATACAATTAGTACATTATTATGATTATTTACCTTGCATATAATGTTAATAATAATAATAATAATAATAATAATAATAATAATTTGTATTATTATTATTAGTAGTAGTAGTAGTAGCAGTAGATCTGATGTATCAAAATATCTTTATAATTTCAAATTAAGTAAGCATCCCAGTTTCATTTAACCAATTTATTTTAACCCGTTAGACTGATGAGAAACTATCAATGTTTTTTTTTTTTTTTTAATTCATTTACTTATGAAATTTGTTTTGAAGTTCAGGTATAACTTCACCATTTGACTAAACTGAGGCATGCTGAGAAACATCTGACACACTGAAATCTGACAGAAGGTCACTCTTGCAAGGTTAGTGATAGAGTTTTGCCATGGGAATTTACATTTTCCCGGAGTTCCTTTTGTTTTATATGGACACACCTGACTGCTGATAATAAACAGCTGACTGGCGAACAGATGACAAGGGCTTTCCTGCAACCTGCATGCTTTGCAATTTAACACTGTTTGTTGTTGGTTCCCTAAGGCCGGGCGAGCGTGTGCTTCTGTGTACGCACACGTACGTGGGAAAGAGGGATGCTCAGACTCTGAAGATGGTGACTTGATGACTCAGCAAAATAATCACAAACCATTCCTGACAACTTCATAGGGGAGACCAGGGCTGGACGTCACACTTTTTCTACTCCAATAAATTTCCCATGGTAGGTTTATTTTTAGAGGTAAATTTCTCTGCCCCCTGCAAACTGACAAAATGCAGTAACTAAGCCAACAATAAACCTGACAAAATGGCTTTTTTAAAAAAGATTTTTCATTTATTGATATCAAATGTTATACTTTTTTTTTTGGAACAGTTTTGGCTGAATGTGTTTTATTTTGCTAGTTTCATTCAATATTTTGGCCATTATTACCAGAACAACAGTTTGTTGAACATACATTGTCCATTTATGACAACATTTCCAAGTAGCAAAACCCATATGGGGCAAGTTGTTACAGTAGGAACCTGCCTTTATATAGCACATTATATGTATGAGCAGACCTGAAGGGGTATATTTTAGGATAATGACCGGCTAACTGCACATTATCCCATCTATTACATGCCTACTTACCAAATAAATGGACATTCAATATTGATTTGAATTTAACTTAATTATGTGAGAAGAAATTGACTGTAGCATGAAACTAAGACTAGCTGCCAGGGAAAATGGTCAACTGGTCATTATACAAAAACATTTGACCACGACTGACCAATCAGAATCAAGTATTCCAGACAGGCGTGTAATAAAAATTCAGATTGTATACGTCTGTTTGTGCGAATGGTTTGTCGGTGTGTTGCCATAGTGAGTCAGGCCCAGCTAATCCTGAGCCTGTCTTTAAGCGCCATGTAGATAAGCTTACTGTGCAAGATTGACTTGGCAGCCTAAATACAGAAGACTGAGAGAAACAACCACGCACTGTTCAGCCTGAGGGGACCTAATGGAAATTAATGGGTTTTAAATGTGTGTGTGTGTGTGTGTGTGTATGTGTGTGTTTGCCTCTCTTAGCACTGAAGCAGAAGTTTACACTGCGCCAGGATAAACTGACACTCATCTTCAGGTCAACATTCCCTTAGATGTGCAGAAGAAATGTGATTATGATTCAAATCAACGTAGTTATCTGCAACCCAACACTCACAGAAGCCCTCCGTGAGTGTTACCCAAGCCCTCCATCAACTCATAAATCAGTCAGACTCAAAACAACAAGTGCAGGAAACCGAGCGAGTCGCTTCCCTTCAAACAGGATGTGCGTCCTCACTGCTCTGGGAGGGAATTACTGACTGGATCCGTGATGATGTGCACTGAGTCTCTATATAGCTACTGGGAATTCTGCCACAATGTCTGCATAAAAGACAAAGAAACAAACGGTCTGGATGTCTGTTATTGTTCAGACAAAACAGGTAACCCCGCCTTCAGACTCACACTATTGGTTGAGCCAGAAGTCGCTTCTTGTTTTGATAGCACTACAGAGGAATAGTTAGACTCTTCAGGAAATCAACCCACAAAATGACTTATATATAGTATTTTTGTTGTTGTTGTTTTTTTTTAATAGTTTTTCAGTTATCATCAGTGTCAAAAAACTCACTAGCAAAGTAACATTACTTACTTAATTTACAAGAAAATCCCTCAGTTACTTTTTTAAATTAGTAATGCCAATGTTTTGCATTGGCAATTAGTTTTGCCATGTTTTGACTGACAGCTCTTCGTTTTTTGGATAAAAGCATCTGCTAAATGTCTAAATGTAAACAGTTTTTGCACGCTGATGTGAAAACGGTTATCGTCAGTGTTGGTGGTAATGCATTACAAGTAACGCAAGAGTTATGTAATCAGATTATTTCTGTTTTTTACAAAAAAAAAAAAAACTAGTAAAGTAACATTACTTTTTAATTTACAAGAAAATATTTGAGTTGCTTTTTTAAATGAGTAATGGCAATTACTTTGTTTTGCAGTGTATTGACCGACAGCTCTCCTGTTGCCGTGTTGAGATAAATTGGGAGTAAACACAGAAAACAGATTCAGTACTCTTCAAAGTGAATTAAGTCTCAGAATATTACAGAAACCTACAGTAATTAAATATGTTAAATAACTCAAATATCCTTTATGTATTAAATCCCGTTTTATTAACCAATGTCTTTGCTACTGAATCTATTTTGTTGGAATCACTTTAAGAACAAGTTCAGAATCAATCCTGCTATAACAAGCGGCAGATGAATGTGCGCTTAGAATAAACAAAGAGTTTTTGTTCTCTGATGTGAGCGCAGTTATCGTCAGTGTTGGGGGTAACGCATTACAAGCAACGCAAAAGTTATGTAATCAGACTACTTAAAAAAAGGCTGCATTTATTTAACAAAAATACAGTAAAAATAGTAATACTGTGAAATAGTATTATAATGTTTAAAAACTGTTGTCTACTTTTATTTAATGTTTTATGTAATTTATTCATGTGATGGCAAAGCTGAATTTTCAGCATCTCTTTCTTACCTTTTTATAATCTGAAGAACCTTTTTTTTTACCACAATCTTTTGTGAAACAGAAAAGTTCTCTGGATGTTAAAGGTTCTTTATGGAACCATTTAAACAAAGAAGGTTCTTCTATGGCCACATGAAGCACCTTTATTTTAAGAGTGTAATTCTTACTCAGAAATCAAATCTAATTCTAATTTGCTGCTAAAATGTCTTATTATTATCATCACTGTTGAAAATCTTTTTTTTCTCCCACATTCTTTGATGAATGGAAAGCTCAAATCAACAGCATTTATTTGAAATGCTTATGTAATACTAAAAATGTTTTTACTGACTATTGACTATTGATTTTTTATCTTTTTTGAGTTTAGTCTATTGTATGAAAGACAACAGCCTAAACATCCTTCAGAATTGTTGTTCTTATGTGTGTTTCATGAAAGAAACTACATTTGAAACAGTTTGAAACTACATGAATGTTCGCAAATGGTGATAAAATTCAAATTTTTAGGTGAACTGTTACTTTAAAGAGAACAATCCATGCGAGTATTATATTTACTACCCCGAGTCTACTTTTTTCTTTTTTCCTCAAACTTTTGATTGATTTGCCAAATCCCACACCCTTTCCACAGACAAACTGTAATTCCTTCTTGCGCAAGTCCTACGTTTTATTTATGACTGGCTTAATACAATACAGAGGCAACACATGGGCAGCTGTTGAGAGTCTGCCTGGAATACACAAAAACAAGTCTACAGATGCTGACGTTTATTCAAATATGACAAAATAACCTGGTTTCAATAAAAGCATTATACTAACATCAATGTCAGGGATACCTCTGACATGGGTGAAAAATGGGAGGAGGTAATATTAGCTAAATCAGCAAGGCAGCGCCTGCTTCAGAGAGGAGATATTAAGAGGCGGTGGAGGCTAAATAGGGTTGTTTTTCTGGAGTACAGAGTAATGACTGTTGTGTGTGGGGAGCAAACATAATCACCTGAATGCATGCTGAAACAAATGCACCAAATTATTGCGTTGAGAGAAAACTATATGTAATGGCATCATTACATCAGGCTGTATTTTTTGTTTTCTTCCCATTTTGCGTCTATTTTCAGATCTCCCAAACATGCTGGAGAGTTTTATTTCATCCAAACAAAAACACATTTATGCCCTTTTATGACAGTAATAGATTGATCAAATGAAAAATAAGAACAGAACAGAAATAATGTTTCGGATGCAGCAATTAATCAGAAAATGTGAACACTCTGTGACTGCTGTTAAATTAATTTCAATCTAAATTAACACACAATGTTGTTTTCCTGATAACACCAAACCTAATTAAGAGAGTTCAGAATGCATTTGTAGATACATCACCTTTCGTAAACACATATAAGCCTTTTGCACATTAAATTTAGTTATGTAGCATCATGTGGCAAAATGCCGTTTATCGGCCTTTAACAGCTCAAAAGTACGCAGCACCGTAATAGCAACTGAAGTGGATTTGTAGCTTGATTGTTTTTTGAAAAGCGAGAACAGACCACAGGTTTGTGCTGAACAGCGAATGATAAACGGATGTATTTAGTACCTGATGAATCTGAGAGAATTATCACGGCAGGCAGAGATTGTTTGATGCAGGAAATGTTCCTTTGCCGTCACGATAACGACATTAATTAATCGTGCATCACGTCGGTGTTTGAAGTAGTCACAACAGCGGCGTGTATTTCTGTTATATCTCCTTCCGCTATTCCTCGGGGTAAACAAATGCCTGTTGCATGAAACCTCTGTTTTTGTTTGCCATTAGCTAGGCGTTTATTAAAAGCGCTGCAGCCAAAGCACAGATTTTGTGCGCTGTTTAATGAAGTTGCGTTTACAGCCAGACAAAAGCTGTGCATCACACGATGCCGCTATCAGCTGATTATGATTTCAGCCACGTAGGGCAGCAGATTTGATATACTGTCTAATTTAAAAACACAGCGATGAGCCTTTCCTGCGAGAGATTCAAATGGAGGAAATTACAGACAGGCTTGGCGTATGAGCATGTTGTTGTCAGTGCTGGTAATTTGAGGACTGATTCTGTATAATGGATTTGTCAGGTGTTGTCCCTGCTTTGATCCGAACCCCAGGACGAAAGACGATAATGCCCTGGAAACACCATGGCGACAAGTTGGCAATCACTGATGTGTATTACTGAATTAAACCATAGCAAAGACTGAAGAATCCGAGATAGATTTTTTTTTTCTCCTTTGTGAGAGATTAAGCATGAATTTGATTAGACTAGATAGTGAATTACGCTCACATCCGCACACAATCGACACACTCGTTTGGTCTGTGCAGAAATGGTTCTCTTGAGCCAAGCATATGGAGAGCTGTCTCTGTTATTGGCCTGATTACTTCAGCTGTCTAGAAATCAAGCTCCGGCATACTTACCCTCCTCCATGGGTGGGATGGAAGACTGTTTACTTGTAAACAATCAATGCGGGATAAACGTGGTGTTTGCGACTCCGAGGCGGCCTGCTTTGTAGCGTTTAAAGTAGTAGTCTGGCTCCGTCGCCAACAATTAACGTGTTTAAGTACACATGACTGCCGATTCCATCTGTTTCCCTGTCACTCTGTCAACTTTTTAAACCATCTCTTTTTAGCGGTTGAATCGCTGCTATGTCTCGCAGCTTTTTGCCAAGTTTTCCATCCACCTCCTTCAATGTGACAGCTTGGGGAAAGACTTGAAATGCATTCAGACAAACACATACATATGTTTTTTTTTTTTTTTTCCCTTGTACTGACAAGCGCTGGCAAATTGGGGACCACAACTGCAATCTCTGGGGTGACTTTAAATTGTAGTGTGGCGAAAAGTTTCGAAAGTAGAGTGCTCCAGCTCAGGTCAACTTGAAAGTTGTATTCAAGCTGACTTTTGGCAGACAGCTAAGAGCTTGACAACAAAACAAAGTTATTTGCAGCTTTAACGCTGAAAAACCCTAGTGAATTGTGTTCTTTTGTTGTGTTCCAGAAGCTGGACCCATCTAAAACCGAGTTCTCTATCAAAACAAGTTGGTCCGAAGAGCAAATTGGTGACCTGTAACCGAATACAGCAATATAGCAAAGTGCTGAGATCTTAACCTTTATCTCCCACAGCCGACTCTGAGGAGCCACGGCGCTGAAGGTGATTTCATTAGCGCTGCGGGAGGGCACGAGGGTGGCGCGACCATGCAATGTCGTCAGTCTGGAATCGCATGGGTGGAGCTGGAAACACAAACCGCCCCACAGACCTGAAAGTCGTTACCGTAGCCGTTAATTAGCTTCATTTGCTAAGAAAACAAACTGGGGCCAGATGGTGAGGCTAGCGAGTATTCATCGATCTCGAATCCCACACGAGCGCACGCATGAGTTGGAAAGAGGGTTGTCCGCACGAAAGACATTAAAAAGCTTCCTCTCCTTGAGCAGATTGGTGGTTGATGGTTGAGAGAAGACAAATTAGTAGCAAAAGAGACAGATTTGAGTGAAAAGTACAATTATGGGTAAAAGACGGATTTTTGGCAAGCTAGGTTGAAGGATTTCAGGTCTAAACATTTAACCACCAGCTCACTCCAATGGAAAGACTGATTACTCTGAGCTACATCAAACATTTCATGTTGAAATCTGTGGTGTGCTGTGCCAGTAATGCAACTGATTGAATGCAGTATTTAATTCTGTGAATATTTATGACTGGTGCATTGGAACATTATTAACGTTATATTTTGTATTATTATTTTATATTTACATTATTTATAATTTAGAATGTGCACATCCATTTATACGTTAAGAGAATCTGTGCATTCTAATAGGCCACGCACACACCGCAGCTAAGTTCGGTTGTCAGTACATCTTCGCTTTGTTGTTTATAATGAGAGAATTTGCACAAATCTGGAATTCAATGTAAATTCAATGTGGTTGTCAGTTCACCTTTTACTTCTTAATCGCAATCTTTAAACACATAATTCACTAAAATACGGGGGTACTGACACACTGCAAGTTTCAGGAGTAACAAGCATATTTAAATGCGGGAGTGAGTCCCGTAAATGATCGTTCCATGTTTGCACGGAAACTGCCGTCTGGTCTCATGACAAAAATGTACCTGGAGTGTACCTAAAATGTATAATACACCCCAAATGTATACCTTTTGGTAACGTACTTCAAAATCCTTTGAAATGTTTGGTATGAAATAAAGCTTAATTATATAAGAATTTGTATGCCATTTTTACTTTTCAAAGTTACACAAGCAGATGTTAAGTTTAAAAGAACAGTATTAATAAACAATTTTTAATATTGAACAGTATTTAAAAGTATTACATACTTATCCTGTGTCTGATATAATGCGCAGAAAAGGCAATATTTATAATCTGGCACAAAAAATACTAGTAGAAAAAACTTTGCCTCACGGTTGATGAATGTTGCGCAACAACGTTGCTACAGCCCTTTCATGTCTTACAATTCAACGTTGTTACAATAGCTATGTTTCCATCACCCTGTTTTATTCACATTTTGAAGTATCACATCAGAAATGAGTGATGGAAATGCCACATTTTAAATAAAAATCCCTTAATTCGCAAAAAAGTTTTACGCTTGCTTGAGGTGGTTTTTGAATAAATCTTACACAACTGCATTCCAAAACAGCAGGCATCCACTTCCAAAAGCAACAGCCGCATTTACTGTGCTTCGTCTGCTCGCCCTGAGTTGCAAGTAATTTATAAACATTACTATATTCAGTGGCTTCTCCTACTTTATTAGTGAAATATAGTTCCAGTTTATCAGGAAGTGCCGATTTTGTTCTCTTCGACTTGTTGGATGGAAACGGAGCTTACTCGCAAATGTTTTATGTGATATTACAGTTGTGCTTATAAGTTAAATTCGCAACTTTGGATGGAAACCCGGCTAATGTCGCGAGCACGTAGACAGCAACGTTGCCACAGGTTGAGAGGTGAGGGTTTCCGGTTTGAATCCCGTGTAACTACGATTCAACACAACAATTCAAATCTACACACAAGGCGTCAATAAATGTGTTTTATATATCGGTTTTGCATTTGTTAACGCTATAGGGTAGGTTTAGGGTTGGGTTTGGTGTAGGGCAATTTTTCAACATGACAGAGGATTAAGTTTTAGCAACAGTCCCCGGATATTTGAACTCTGAACCGCCACAATACGTACCTTAAGCAACATAATAAAAACACAGCAATATGTACCTATATCAACGTAATAAATACGTGTCAGAGTTCACATATTGAACCTATGTTTTAGCGCCACTCAGTGGACATTTATTTTTGAAACCACGAAACGGGCAGTTAGGTATGTAAAAACTGTGCTGCTAAAAAGTACCCAGAGGTACATATTTTTAGCTGCAGTGTCTACGTAGCCTAGCAGTAGCAGGACAGCTGCATTTACAGTGCATTCTGGACTTGTGTATTATCATAAACAACAGTGTGGCAAAAAATCGTTCTGAGCCTTCAATAAATGTACTAGAGTAGTGATAGTGATACAGTTTTGCTTGTGTATGAGCCTGTTTATAAACCCATTGTTCAACAAAGATATAATTTATTGATATGCTTTTTATCCAAATTAACTTCATAGTGTTTGAAATAATCTTTTGTGATCAGACGTGCTTTCATATCACAGAATGAGGCAGAAATCATACTATTTTATAGTATTATAAAAGCTGTCGAATAGCATTCTATAATAAATATACTTTATCTTTATACAAATACCCAAAATTGCTTAAAGTTCACAGACAAATTATGTTTTGTAGCAATCGTATGTTTATTGCCTTCAAGTTTCTTCAGTTAAAATTTCTCTATCTGCGTTTTATTCAGCTACAGTGATAACTGGATTCAGGCCTGGCGCCAGGGCACCTCAGTCGGGGGTGCCCTTGCGAATCGTTCTTGTGGTAGTATACTTTGATGGCATAGGCTAGCTAACGTTACACTGCTTTAAGTCAGACACTGATTGATCTGCACTAATCAAACACAACTTTATGTGCTCTGCAGACTGTGTGGCCATGCCCCTCCTCGGACCTGACTAGATTTGAGATTTCCTGGAGCGTCCTCAGTGCAATTACTTCTGCTATGTATATGTGTAGTTTCTGCGCAAGGGCACCCTCAGTCATTACATTCACCAGTCATTACATTACGTGTGTACTCAGTAATGCTCCCAACACCCTATTCAGGGTAAAAATTTGAAAGATAATACTTTTTTTCTAAAGAAACAGGGCTCCCTGAATTGTTGTGATTGATATCAGTATTGCGATAAATACCAAAAATGATCATGATAAACTTTTAAGCCCATATCGCCCATCCCTAATATAGAGAGGGACTTAGTAAGCAGGAAAGGGCACAATATTTCGACAAACTAAAGTTAATAGGTGGTAAAGATACGTACGAGCAGTAATAATAGATATTAACCTAATATTTCACCTACCTGGCCAGAAATGATAAGAACAAACACAAATTCTTGCCCTGGAAATTCTGGTTCAGTTTAGCCAACATTTTTTTTTTTCCTCAGACAGTTTCTTGCACTCTTCTTCTTGATCTGTTAACATTTTTCACAGTCTGTAGTACTCAAAATGTTTTTTTTTTTTTCTGGTCCACGATTAGTACAGCCCAAAACATGACAATAATGGATCATTTTCATCAGCAATGCTCAGTGAAAAAGCGAGTTTCATTTGGTTCAGTGGTATTGTTTATGTTCAGTGCTGTCAATATGGCAGATTGATGATGTGTCGCGAAAAGACTCTACATTTATTCCCTGTCTGAATAACTGTGGAAATGAAAATGTTATCCACCTTTTGAGTAAACTCACCCAGCTAATTTGAGCTGTATTCTCAAACGGGGTGGGGGGAGTGCTTGGTCCTAGTTTTGGTATCAAAATGTGTCATTTCCATACCTACATATTTTACAGTCACCGTTATGCTGATCATAAACACAGTGGCAAAGTGATTAAAATGTGCAGACTAATCTTTTCGACATGGACGACCCAGGTTCAATTCCACCTTATAGCGATCTTTTTTTTCATCCTTTTTAAATCTCATATAATATCAGAAAAAGCATTGATTTAAAATAAAAATGAAGGAAATAATCGAAAATTTTAAAATAAAGTATCGGTTAGGGTCAGGGTAGGTGTGTGGGGAAGGTTTATTGTCCCACTAAGGCTGCATCCATTTAATAAATTGAATTAAAACGATAATTTACACTCAATGCATAATTACTGAATACTGTTTTAATATAATACAATAGTAATAATTGCATCTACTTGCAATAAGTATTATAAATAGCAGAAAATCCTTAAGTGTAAATAGAACCCATTGCTAGTTGCACTTAGTGTAAAAAGTATCTATCGCTATTTGCACTTAGTGTAAATAGCATCTATCGTTGAGAAAATATGCTATTTTCACTTAGTGTAAATAGCATTTAACGTTATTTGCACTTAGTGTAAATAGCATCTATCGTTGAGAAAATATGCTATTTTCACTTAGTGTAAATAGCATTTAACGTTATTTGCGCTTAGTGTAAATAGTATCTCTCGCTAAGAAAATATGCTATTTTCACTTAGTGTAAATTGCATCCAATTGCTATTTACTCTTAGTGTAAATAGCCTCTATCGTGGCCGGACACGTTTTTTTTTTTATTATTATTATTCTGAAAAGAGCACATGTTCGGGGAAAAGAGGAGTACTATAGTGGCTAATGAACCGGAAGTCTCACCCCTAGCATTACTTCTGGGTTAAAGCATAAGGCATTTTTAATTAAACTGTGATCATGTTAAATACAAATTCAGTTCTATTAAAACAATTTTTTTAGTCTACATGACACCCATATCTGGTACTTGGGTTGTTTGTAGTTATTAGATTAGGCTGCTTTTAGGCTTACCTTGGAAGTTGGTTCATCCTCCACCTGTAATTAACTAATTTACTATTTCTAAGTGAAACAGCATATTCAAAATGCTGGGCAGAGCTTAGTTTTATCCACTGGGAATTGATCAGATGGTGTCCAAAATAGATTCAAAGCAAACTGTGTGCGAGTTAAGTAAAGTTTGGCTATTTTTAAGAAAAGTGATTTTAGAGGAAGAGTAAGTTTACAGAAGATTACAGGCTTAGATTCATCAGTGCATGATGAAATATTTACAATACATTCAGAGAAATGCATAAGGAACTAAATCCGTTTTGATGCCATGTTGACATTTTGCAGGCAAATAGTGCTAAATTCTGTGAAGAAGGGACAATATTTAATTCACACAGAAAGGAGGCATGTTTGAACTAAAAACAATGACAAAGACTTAATTGAAATACTCAGTTCTGCCCAATTCCAGTGCATTTAGTGGCTGATTTAATTTAATTATGTGTAACTATGTGCAGAAATACAGTGAATTTGCCACTGAAGAACAGCACATGAATAACTCCTAACTTGGATTATATAATAGGCTTATATGACGGTTATATATGATTGTTTTCATTTGGTTTTCCGGCAGCTGTATTACTGTGCATTCTGCATTCTCTGTCTTTAACCTTGAACATTTATAGCTCAGAGAACGTAGTTCACTATTTATGACCAGGTAGACAGGAAAGACTCCACTCTTTTTGTGGTAATCTAACTAAAGCACTGAAAAGAACACAGAATTCAATAAATAAAGTGGGTGCACGGCTTCTCTTAATTCACTTCCCGATCTTTGGGTGGCCAACAGCCATGAGAGGACTAGTGGCAATATCCCTTTCATGCACTACACTCACTGTAGCTAAATAACATGATTTAGGAATGTCTGCTGGTAATCTAATCTTGTAATGCTACTCTCCTGAGACTGCTGTCGTAGTTCTAAGGTGTTACAGTGCTTGCAAAAGCAAGTATCACTATTATTATTGCTTATACATACATTATTTTCACTACTAACCTAGGTATTAAATGTTAGTGCGTCACTTGCCCGGCAAATATGCTATGCTATTCACATGAAACTTCAGTTTAGTGGACAAAATAAAAATAGCATCACAAACAACCACTTAACAACTTCATTGCAACATATAGCAATGTACAGTTTTCTTTTTGTAGTCACGTATTAACACACATATTGAAGTCTATGCATTGTGGTTGTATAAAGTGGATAAGAATTCACTGTAACACTAGACTGCAAGACAAATCAGTCTGGTGATTAAAGCGCTTTTTCTGAGCATCTGATGACAGGAAGAGTGAAGCAGAGAATAACTTTTTAATGAGAACCTCACGAAGACGGGAGAAAAAACAACTAGTGAGTGTCGTAGAAAATTACAGCAGTTTGTTTTTAAGAGCCAATGCTTATTTGTTTTCAGTGCTTTTCTCTCTGTTACAACCTGTTTCTAACGAAGAACAAAAATAGGTTAGATTGTTGTATGAATAATATTATACTTAAAAGTTATTTTAGGTGCCAAAGAAACATTTCTAATTTTCATTTAGTGTAATACAATATAAATAATGTAATATATTTCATGTAAAAATTCTATTCTATATATAGGTCTATGCCCCTTTCACACAGCAATCCCGGTAAATTGCCGGAAAATTACCAGTACAACTTTACTGGTAAATATAGAAATATGCTGTTCACACAGGCAACGGCGTTCTGGCTTTTTTAACGGTAAGAGACCATTCACACAACAGCACCAACATGCCGGTAAATTTCGTGATGTCAGCAGAAACACTTTAGTTTCGCTATCTGTCCAATTTGACAACGAAGTATAGTGACCGGCATAAGGGGATGATCAAACAGAACACGTTTTTTGCTCTTATAAACCGGAGACGAGGATTATAGTATCCAACTGCAGAGCCGCAGCGCTGATGAATGAGAAAGAAGACCGGGTCTCGGGCGCAACACTTGAAACAGCTGCAAGACGAGGCACAGTGGTCTCGCAGCAGTTTCAAGTGTTGCGCTCGAGACCCGCTCGAGACCCGGCCTTCTTTCATCAGCGCTGCGGCTTTGCAGTTGGATACTATAATGCGCGTCTCGAGTTTATAAGAGCCAAATACGCGTTCTGTTTGATCATCCCCTTATGCCGATCACTATACTTCGTTGACAGATTGGACAGTGAAACTAAAGCGTTTCTCCTGACATCACGGAATATACCGACATGTTGGTGCTGTTGTGTGAATGGTCTCTTACTGTTAAAAGCCAGAACACCATTGCCTGTGTGAACAGCATATTTCTGTATTTACCGGTAAAGTCGTACTGGTAATTTTCCGGTAATTTACCGGGATTGCTGTGTGAAAGGGGCTAATGTTACAACTACCCTTACTGGTAAAATGGCAAAACGAATTTACCGGTATTTTTAAAAAGGTCCTATTCACACATGATCTCGTAATGCCAATTTACCGGTAATTTACCAGTAAAGTCTGTATGTGTGAAAGGGGCTATGTTTACCTTATAAAAATTGTTATGTTCATGTTATTCAAAAAAAAAAAAAAAAAAAAAACTTGTTAGCTAGTGGCAGAATATGACTAGTTGATCACTGCTGCATCTTGTAATACTTTGTAATTTACTTCTGTCAAAAGTTTGTTGTAGGTTGTTTTCACAAAATCTAAATTCTTTTCTGTGGTAGTCAACAGCATGCCGCAGATGCTGTCAAGAAAGGTTAACTTGTATTTAACCTTGATATACTGCTTTAAATTCAGTCATAACCCGAAGACAGCTTAAGAAAAGAAACATGTTTCCCTTACAGCTCCTGTTTTAGTTTAGTTTTTGTCTTTTTGCCTTGAGAAATACAGAAAAACCCTCCACCAGTATACAAGGTTCAAGTGAGTTTCAGATCATTTGTAATTTCCAAGGAGACTATCTACATTCCTGGCAAGGAGCGCAATGATAAGTAGACCAAGGTCATTTGCGTAATTTCCCTTAAAAATGTCCTCTCAGCCTCTGCTCCATCTCTCGCAATGTCCTACCATCTAATCTCTGCCAAGATCTGAGGAGCCCATTAGCTTGCTGTCGGAGAGGTCTGTAAGTAATCGTTTGCCGTAGAGGAATGAAATTGACAAGTGCTTAAGCCTTGAGCACAGACAGAACACAATTCCCCAGCACATTTCCGATAGCTCTATAATCAGACGAGAGATAGAAAGTCACATCCTCGGCCCATCTTAAGAATCTCTATCTCTCCACCAAATGTTGCCCATCTCGGATGGAGAAAACCTTTTTTTTTATTCCTTCTCGCACCTCTTCTCTCCACTCGACCTCTTTCAATTTCTCTGCAACTTTTATGCATTGATAGCTCCTTTCTTCATGAACTTCTTTCTCTCTGAGTCTTTAAAGGCCTATATAAATTGTGTGTGTGTGTGTGTGTGTGTGTGTGTATATATATATATACTCTATATACTGTACACTGTATATTAAAAAAGATTCCTTACTGGAAGAAATTAAAACTTGATGTTAATTCAGTAACCGCTCTGAATCAGTTCATTCAGTGAATGATTCTTCAGACTAATTTAAGCTCTTGAGTTTGTGAGTCTTATTAAGGACTCAAGAAGTTTTTTTTGTTTTTTTTTGTGAATCGCTTACCAAAAACAATCGACTCAAAAGACTCAATTGTTTTTAAATTGCATTTCACTGATTGCACTGTATGTAGTTGATTCATTAAAAAGAACTGGCTCAAAAGAGTAACTTGTTGGGGAATCAGCTTCTGCTATATGTTTTTGATTCACCAAAAACAGTTGATTCAAAAGAGTCATTGGATTGTGAAATGGCCACGCTAGTTCTTCTATATGTGTATGATTCACCAAAAATAATCGACTCAAACGAGTCATTAATTTGTGAATCGGCTACACTGGTTCTGCTACATGTTTTTGATTCACCAAAAACAATTGACTCAAAAGATTCATTTGTTTATGAATCGACTACACTGGTTGTGCCATGTATTTTTGATTCACCAAAAACAATTGACTCAAATCAGTTATTTGTTCGTGAATTGGCTATATTGGTTCTGCTATATGATTTTGATTCACCAAAAACCATAGAAAAGAGCCATTTACTTGAATTTTTTTTAAGAAATATATTTACAAAAGTCATTAGTTCAGATTGTTTAGAATCAGCATAAATCTGTTTATTGTAAAATAAAACTTAAATATATTAGGTAAAAAATAAAATGGTTAAAACATAGCCAGCTGCGGAACAAGCAATGTTTAATTTGTTAAAATATATGAGATTGAAAGAAATCAGTCGTAGGTATGTGTATTAAAAAAAAAAATGTTTATTTACCCACATTCAAGGTTATTAGTACTACTGCATAACTCTCATTTAATTTATTAGTTTATATTAAACCGATTAACTGTGTAATCCACGTAATGGAAATATTCAGCTACAAAAATCTGTTTAGACATCTTTGAGCAGTAAATAGACACAAAGTAGCTGTTATTACATGATGAAATATAAGAGTAGAAAGTAGTATGCTGTAGTATGCATTAGATTACCATACTTCCTTCTTAGCATTCCCTCTCTTTTCTTCCTGTCGTATTCTCCTTCCTTCTCATTCACTCTCTTTTTCTATTACCAGCAAGTTCATTGCAGTGACGTTTAAAACACACATCAGTCACTCAAATCATTGAGCCCTGGAGCTAAAGCCCAAGACCTTCACATGTCATTGGGCGCTCTCTCGGCTTGTGTGGCGCTCTGTGTGTTTGTGTGTGAGTTATGAAGATATTGGGGTGTAAATCTGAGCCCCTGGACAGATGGTAGAAGCGTCAGAGCACCCACGGATGCACTGTTCATTTTTATTCAGGGACAGCATTGAAAAAAAATGGTCGGATAGGAGATAGAAAAAGTGAAAAATGGTTCAAGATGTGAGGGGAAAATAACAAGGCATATAAGGCAGTGGTCAAAGATTTGAGGTTTAATTAAAATGTTTATTGTCTGATAGATTATGGAACTATAATTGTTTAGAACAATGATTACAGTGTAAAAATGTGCTTTGTTTTCTTAGTAAGAAATTAACAAGTAAGCCATTTGTAGGTTGATTCCCCCAACAAGTATAAAGTGCATAAAGTTGGATTCTGTAAGTACACTGTAAAAAAACAACCTATAGAATCTGCTCAATAAAATTGAGGTAACAAATATGCACTCACTTTGTTTAGGAAGATTCTGTCCTATATATTTAAGTAAAGAGTACCTAAATTTAACAGCTACGACAAACTAAAAGAAATTAGGTAAGGTCTACCTAATATTTGTCATTACATAACTAATTACTTATAAAAATTATAAAATTGAGTAACATTAAGTCTATTGTTAGTAAGCAACAGTTCATCTACTAAAATATTATTAATAAAAAAAATAGGTTTAAAATAAAGGGTAACTTTTTTTCAAGTGAAATTCAACATATAATGATACATAAAGCTTCTTGTATCAAGATTCCTAAAAAAAACTGTTTCTTCAAGTTATCATTTCAGACAATATGTTTAGATTTAATGTGTGGCTACAATACTTGCAACACTAGAAAATGAAAGGACACACTGAAATAAGAGGAGAAACTGATCTCATTTACCTCATTTACCATTCAATTTTAAGTGACATACAACTTCATATTATATATAACTCACATTACACATAACTTCTTGAACAATTATTTGAAAATACTGTTACTGTTAAAAAATAGATAGCGTAGGTAGAATGTACCCATTATTTTGTATTTTACTTGCTAACTCTACTGAAGTAAACTTTAACTGATTTTCATGGGTTGTATTTAACACCCCTATGGTTGTATCAGCCCATGTTATTTCAATTTAATTCAACAGCAGTATTCCTGCTGAAAAACTACATTACCCATAATTATGCATAGAAATCTCCACCAATCAGAGAATTGCATTCAAAAGAACACTGTAGCACCCACTTCCATCGGTCAGATATTATTTACATTTATATTACATTTTTAATTTGATTATGCAATTCACAATGCTTCTTGAGGTTGAAGTTCTTTCCCTCATTAAAATACAGCGTATTGTATCTTTGTCTTTTTACAATACCAGTCAAAAGGTTTTGAAATAAAAGTGTCTTCTGCTCACCAAGCCTGCATTTATTTGATCCAAAGTACAGCAAAAACAGTAAAATTTTGAAATATTTTTACTATTCATTATACACTGGTATAGTGCATAAAAAAGTTTTTATTTCATATAATTGCTAATCTTTGGATCTTTCTATTAATCGAAGAATCCTGAAAAAAAATGAACTCAACTGTTTTAAATACTGATTATGATAATAATAATAATAAAATGGATCATGTGACACTCAAGACTAGAGTAATTATGCTGAAAATTTAGCTTTGATCACAGGTATAAATTACATTTTAAAATATATTAAAATAGAAAAGTTATTTTAAATAGTAAAAATATTTCAAAATTTGACTGTTTTTGCTATACTTTGGATCAAATAAATGCAGGCTTAGTAAGCAGAAGAGAATTCCTTTAAAAAAAAATGACTGGTACTGTGAATCTGATGTATCTAAAACAAATATATTTTACTTTCAAAGTAAAGTTTTTAATTTTCTGATTCACTTTTTTTAATCCCCAATGCAAAAAAATAAAAAATAAAAAAATACAACAAGCCAAAGCCACTACTTGTTTGGTCAGCCAGTGACAGAAGGGGGCATGTTTGAATGAATCTAATTTTTTGTAATTAAACATAATTAATTATATTAAACAAAATATATTTTCTCAATATTAAAGGAATCATTTTTATTCAGGAATTTTAACTAATTTTGACTTATTTCAGAAACATATATTTTCAGGATACCTGCCAATGCACTGAATAAATATCTTAAGAAACTGAGATCTTTCAGCAAATATTGGATCAAATATGAGACTACAGATTAGATATTGACATTTTTTAACAAAGTATAACATAGCAAGACAAACAAAAGAGGAAAGCAGATCAGCTCAAATAGATGTTCTAAGCCATTAGTAAAGCTCACAGCTGTTGAAGCTCAGCTCTAGTTCTCATTTCCGCTTTTTACAAAGAGAGACTGAGATTGAATTGAATTGAATTTTTTGTATTATTCTTCAGCAAGTGTGAAACATTGACATGGTTGTGTTTAGCCCGTAACATTCAGGTGTATTTTTGTCTGAGGTGAAGCTAACATATTCGGTCCCTCAGCCTCCTCCATTAGCTGCCACTCAGAAATACGCTCAGTGAAGCCCTACAAACACAGATGCTCAACAGAACAAAAGCCCAGAGAGAGAAGGGGGGTATATGGGTGGGTGCGGGAGCCCATGTCAGGGGCTGTGACTCAGTATATATTTGGCTTTCTATGATGCTCACGTCCTGAATCTGCTGTCTCGCTGTCTCTCTGACAGATTGAATTGTGCCAATATTTCTGACAGTATTCCCATGATTTCAGACGTGGCTCTGGAGGTTTGAGTTTGAGTCTTTTTTGCTTCACTTAAGGCCTGTGTGACTTAAACAGTGTACTGACTGGTTACTAAACACATTCAGAAACAGTACTTTTAATAGAAATTTGTTTTGTTTTATAATTTTGATTTATTATGTTTTAGATTCTTTATTTTACTTTTAAATTAAAGTTTTTTTAGGTCTTCGTTCACATGTTAGTAAATGTGATATTCTTGCTTCCACTGAAGCTCAAGATGTTCTTTGAGATTTTCTCAAATTGATCGTAAAGAGACAAGTGGCTATAACACTGAAATTTGTGGAAGTAAGTCATTGTAATTGCAAGTGAAAAGCCAGGGATGGACAAATAATGGGCCTTTACAGAGCGCTAGATAAATTACCTCCAGTAACAGTGATACTAATTAATGCATTGGAGCATTCACATGAAACTCCTTTAATTTCTCTTAAGAATTTTTATCTTTGTCTGAGCTGCTTTGTTATTGCAGAAAATAGATGAAAACCCACCCCATTTACTCTTGGTCTCTCTCTCTCTCTCTCTCTCTCTCTCACTCACACACACACACACACACACACACACATCAAAAGATAATATAAGATTTTAGAATTAAACCTGAGCAGCAATTTCATTCAAAACTGACCTGGGTGACCCGCACTGTGGAGACGTGATATTAGCAGATGAAGAGGCTGTCTTTTTGAGAGACAATGGTCTGAATGAAGCTTAATAAAGAAGCACATTCATTACCATGAGACATTGTATGGCACTTAGCTTTTTCAATCTTATGGGACATTGTGATGTGTATCAACCCTGATAAGGGGCTCTAGATGTACTAAGTCGTCGTCGTCCCCCCCCCCCCCCCCCACACACACACAAAAAAATGGTCACAGTCCTCTTAATGCATTTATTTTTTTCTGTGTGTGGCAGAGAGACAGACAGTGAAAGAACGAGCATAGCATTATTATGGTGTCCAGGTTCATTACTTAATTAGGTCAGGCCTTTATTTTCTTGTGTTCTTACACTAGATTGAGGCTGAAAAGCAAGTCGGAAAAATGTGAGGACATTCTTACTTTTAGGTTTTCTAGATTAAAACCTCAGAAATGGACCGGATATCAGCGAATATCACTAAAACATGTCTGGTTCACATTTCACGAAAATAAAATACAGTACAATAAAATATAAAATAAGATTTTTTTAGGATTTGTATTTTTTTTGCATTGTATATTAAACATTTACAGAGTTTACAAACTGAAGTAATTTACAGAAAAAGAAGTAACAAATATATATATATAATATATTAAATGTATAATCCATTTATTAACATTAAAACCTGAAATATGTACCAGAAATTAGCGAACATCACTAAAACTTGTCTGGTTTACATTTCAAAAACTCCACAAATAAAAAAAAAAATAATAAAATAAAATAAAATAAAATAAAATAAAATAAAATAAAATAAAATAAAATAAAATAAAAGGGTTAGTCGCTGATATCTGGTCCCTTTCCCGGGTTTTAATGTTATTATTATATTATAAATGTAATATATTAGAATAATTAATTATAAAGTTTTTTTTTTTTTTTTTACATTATGGTACCCTAAAGCAAATAATATGAATTATAAATTTAATATATTAGAATAATTAATTAAATTTTTTTTCGCATTACAACATTTTTTTTGTTATTTATTTCTGTAAATTACTAACTATTAAACTATTTTTAATAAAAAAAAAAATATTTTATTATAAATGATTGTATTTTAAATAAAACAAATGTAATTAATTATTCTAATATATTACATTTATAATTCACATTATTTGTTTTATAGTACCATAATCTAAATAAAAAAAAAATCCCATTTTATTAATGAAAATATTGTGGGGAAAACTTAATTTTTTTAGTTTTGTTTTTATGCTAAATTTTGATTTTAAGAGTGAAGTATTATCACCAAACTATTAAAACTTGTTTCTGTCATGGGATAGATAGATTTAATTTTATCTTGCAATTCATTTTCAGAAGATTTTTTTTCTAAATTGATATCTCACAATTTTTTTTTCTTGCAGTTCTGAGTATGGTATAATATAAAATCAGAATTCATAGAAATATGTAAAAAAAAAAAAAAAAGTCTAAAATGTGAAATTAAAAGCCCTATCATACACACACAGTAGTGAACATACACACACCGTGAACATACACCCGGAGCAGTGGGCAGCCATATTGCTATCGCTGCGGCGCCCGGGGAGCAGTTTGGGGGTTTGGTGCCTTGCTCAAGGGTCTCACCTCAGTCGTGGTATTGAGGGTGGAGAGAGCGCTGATTAATCACTCACCCCACCGACAATCCCTGCCGGACCTGGGACTCGAACCTGCAACCTTTCAGTCACAAGTCCGACTCCCTAACCATTAGGCCACGGCTGCCCCCAAAAGTGGATTCGGATACATGCACCATAAGTAGACCATGTGCCATGTGTTAAAATAGGGCCCAAAAAGTTTTTTCTGAACAGGCTTCCATAGCAGACAGCTATCTAGGTATTGAAAAAAAAAAATAATGTTAAATAAATAAATAAATAGTGGATGGATGTTGAGTGCAAGAGAACCATCATACTGACAGACACTATTCTTATATTTGTTAGAATTGACAATATTACACGTCTCGGCTCTCTAAACGATGATAACACGCTGAATATGACCGGGAGGCTGAAGAGATGAGTTTTTTATGAGTGAGTGAGCTATTTTGTGGGTATAAGAGGAAGATGTTTACAAGTGCCTCTGATGGAAAAATCTCAACTTGGAGATGAAAGGAGGAAAAAAGCATAATTTCATATTTCGTAGACACATAATTTTCTCTCAATAAAGAATTTCGCTGTTGTAGTGTTTTTATGTATATGAACAAAAAGGAAGAAGTGTTGCAATAGTCATAGAAAACATTTTTCAAATTCCTAAAAAAAAAAAAGAAAAAAGATAATTACGCTGGCAATTGTGTGTCAGTTATATGCCAAAGGATCATCGACGGAGGCAGCCAGACACTAGCTTTGACCCTCAGCACAGAAAAAGCATGAATAACTGACGTAATTAAACGGTTCATTGCTCAGCCTGTCAAATATACGATCAGCCAATATCCCTTCAGCCTTTCCAAGACTCACGCTTGATTGGTCGGTTTGACTTCCTCCCCTGATCCTGCCGGTGGGGGTCAGTGGTGAGATGGAGCGTGCGAGGGGCAAGGAGGGGGGCGTCGCTGACTGTAGATCGATATTCTGGTCACCATGCGAGGAAAAGTGGATTGGGCCACCTATCAGCAGTGCCAAACCGGATTAAAATCCTGGAGATATTGCCACATAGCCAAACAGCATTTGCTCTAGAGAGAGTGCCCAGCTTACATGGCAGATGGGAAACTATTAAGATGAACTCGGAAAACAACAAGGAAGTATTTTCTCAGTTTTTTCTTCTTCCCTTGTTAGAGAAAAAACCAAAATACATAAACACCTGCTGTACCGTCAAGAGGCCCTGATGGGTTTAACAGAGGAGGAGAGAAAAGCTTGTTAAGTGCTCAAGTCTCCATGTTTTGATGAATAAATATGAAGTTTGGATGCCAGATCTCCTTAAACGCATGCAGTCTCATGGAAATTAAGCTTTACGATCTCATCTGCCGCGGTAGCCCGCGAGGCACTGTCTGTCTTGTATGTAATGTGATTCAATTTAGCCTCCAGAATGCTTTGCATACGGATGGGCCATATCCAAGATTGCTTAGTTACGAGCCATAGTTACAAATCCCCAACATTCATCAATTAGCATTGATAATGCCAATCGCCTAACATGCTGTTATTTGCCCCCCTCCCTAAGTGGGAATCAAGGACTGATTTGTATCATATTTGGAACTCAATTATTTTTATAATGTTTGTTTGTTAAAGGGACAGTTCACCCACAAAATAAAAATTCAGTCATCATTTACTTACCCTGAGATATCTTCCTTTTTTGTATACAATGAGAGGCGTTCAGTGTCGTAAATTCATTACATACTTTCATTGTATGTAAAAAAAAAAAACAGCTGAAATTCTTTAAAATATCTTTTTTTTTAACAACATGAGTGATGACAGAGTTATCATTTGTACTTGTATCTCTTCACTTGAAAATAAAATTAATCAAATGTGTATTAGTCTATTAAAGTCATCACAGACAACTTCCCAATGCATTTTTTCTGATCACAGAAATGTATTGTTATGTGTATTTATATTGTTTTTCAATGTAATCAAGTGTGAACAGCGCTGGGTAAAAAATCAATAAAATCGATTTCTTGATTTTAATTGATTCTCATGTTTATGAAACAATATTGATTCCTAATCCCAAGAATCGATTAGTCTAGCCTGTTTTCAACTAATGAACAGAATATTATAGTGCGCATCCCATCCAATAAATCAGAATCAGCTTTGCGCTTTGTTACTTTTGATATGAAACAATGTATTGTTTCCAATTCTGTTTGTTTTATTACAGCATTCAAAAAGTAAATACCGTTTTGGCACTGTTTAATGTGGAGTGACAGATTTCTGTTACACCTTAGAGGCAGAGGATGAATTGATCATAACATCTTGTAAACAATGTCACGTAACATCACGTTTACCTAAAAAAAAAAAAAAAAACATTCAGTGACCATAAATTAGTCATGAAGAAAAATAAACATTCTGCTAAATATATGAACTATATAACACATTCATTATTTTTTTAACTGTTCTTTAGTGTTTAATTTGTTTGAATAAATCTGTCAAGTTTTTGTGAGAGCCACTATTTAAACGTTTATATATATAAAAACTTTCTTCATTGAAAAAGTCATTTGAATTAGGAGAGAAATCTGTACACATCAAGCACCATTTACAAGCAGAAACAGTTCAAAACAGCTCTAAACAAGTATGTTGCCGAATTTGTTTGTTCACAAAACATTAATTAATGGACTGGACTCATGTGGATTATTGTGATGTTTTAACAGCTGATTGGACTCTCATTCTGATGGCATCCATTCACTACAGATGATCCACTGGCGAGCAACTCCAAATCAGATGAATTGATATTTTTAGGTGAACTATCTCTTTAAATCAGTGCACTGACTGCAAGGTTGTTCATACAGAATGTAGTTACAAATTCATGTTCAAAACAGTGATTCATGAGAACTTTAAACCAAAACAAGAAGCATTAAAAATGCAGGCACCTGGAAAATAAAATTCCCATTTAAACAGAACATTTTCAGATAATCGTTAAATACCCCTCTGCTTCCCAGCACTAGTCCTAAGTCATCGTTTGTATTGCAATCACATCCACCGCTCTCTCTTCTTTAGGTTCTCATGTTCAGCATTCTCACTTCATCCAGACCACAGATTGCCTAACTCACAGCTTTCAAATGGAAGTCTGCCTCTGATAGAAAGTCTTTTCTCCACCCCTCATCCCTCTCTCTCTCCCTCTCACGGAGAAAATGGCTGAATGGAAGATGCTCCTGTGGCTTCTCTCCCCGTCTTTATCATTACAGCTTCCTATTACCTGCCTCCAGCCCCAGAGATAGGCTGCCTGCGGTGCACCATGGGAACTGCTCTGTTGCCGTGCATTGGGATGACTTCTCTACTGATGTTTTCCTGCTAGGGCCTCTTCATTCTGTCAGTTCTGCTTTTCTCCGCTGCTGAGCTTCCTCCCCCGACTCTCGCTCCGCGTCTGTGTGAACATAGATGAGGTATTGTCAGCCCGGTGTTTGGTATGGCACTTGCGTGTAAGCACGTATGTGTGTGCGAAAGCGTTTCAGGTTGAGCGCTAAACGATTGGTTACCACGAGAACATTGCGTGCTTTCTAAATAACCGTGACAGGCGGCGAGCATGCACTCTAATGCCACATTTAAACTGATATTTTGTTTCTCTCTCTGCTTATTTACCGCATTCCAGCACGTATGAATGCGCGGCCGTTTGTGTGCGCGCGCGGACGCCGGCTGCTGACTGACTCACCCTGTGTGAAGCTCCGTGTGGCTCAGAGCCATGCATAAATACATTTCTCGCCGGGTTAATTGCGTCCTGGTGGCCTGGTGCACACCTCCAAGAATGATGGGCCTTACACACACACACACACACACACACACTTACATACATAAAGCACACACCTTCTAAATCTCACTTAACCTTCGCTGCACTTCAAGCTCGATGAATCAGACACTTTCCAAATGCTCGACTGTCCTAATCTAGGACAGCGTTTTCTCTCTCTCTCTCTGCTCGCTCCCTCTTTTAATCCACTCTTCTGGCTGTCATATCCTACAGTCACTGGAACTCCAGAGCTGTTGTGAAGGTCTTTTCCTAATATCACTGCAGGGGGATATTTTCGATTAAATAAGACTGTACATCTTGGGCAAATAATAAAAAAAAGCTTTGATCTTGCAAATGTATATAGGCTGTCTATATAGGGCTGTGTATTGCCAATAATAATCTGGCGATACGATAAGTATCACGATACAGGGGTTGCGATCCGATATGATGCGATACTGTAAGCAAGGCGATTTATTGGGATATTTCTTATTTTATGAATAGGACATACTTTTGAGTTGTAATTAAAAACACACCACCATATGCAAGCCTTAGCCAAAAAAAATAAATAAATAAATACAAAAGTGGGATCTGCATTTGTATTAATCAGACCATTTAACATTCAGTGTTATTAGGCAGATAGAACTTTTTTGTGTAGTACGAGTAAAGGGGAAAAATAAAGTGCTTGCAAGATTATTTAGTTACATTTATAAAATGTAAACTTTTATAAACAAACCATATTTGTAACACAATGAAACATTTTGATCTGAACTAATTACATCTGCTTAAAACCAATGAAAAATAAGGCGGCGCCCGCACTGCGGTCCTATGATGGATGACGCCACACTTTAGCTTTGTATTTTTGTATTTTATAATAAAATATCGATATGTATTTGAGAATCGATACAGTATCGCCAAACAAAATATTATATACATATATATACATTACTCAGTAATCTAGTATACTCCGTGGGATGGTGCGTTTGATAAATTCACTACACAAAATTTATCTTGCAAAGTGAAACGCACGTACTGAAAATACATTATTTAGTAACCAACACACATTCTTTCTATGAGGGCTGCCCTTCACTAAATAAAATTATTTAATATATACCCATTTACAATCAAACTTATTTGCGTGTATACAGAACAAAGTTTGAGGATGCACACGCAATATTTAAGGGAGCGCAGAGCCAATAATGCACTCTTGACATTTGCAAGTAAAATAATGCCAGATCCTCCCTCAAATAAACTATGAAAATGAGAATAAAGTCGTACAAGCTACAATCCATTTCTTTTTGGTTAAAATGAACCGAGAATATCTTGCGTTTTTCCGTGGGTGCTTGATCATTTCGGCGCCTATGACTGGAGTGACACAGTTCGACACAGGATTAAAAATTAAAAGCAACACAGAAAATAGCCTATACTTCTAAATGATAATGTTTTCTGATTTAAAAATCTTGCTAACATTATAAGTGGACCTTAAAGAACAGTAGGCTACACAATAAAAAACATTGGCAGTTCATGACCCCTTTAAAGCAGTCCTATTCCAGCTTGATATGCATAGATAACTAATCTATCTGAAATTAGATTTTGCAAGCAAAAATCAAAAGCAAAAGTTTTTGCATCCTTACGCAGTAACACTGCCTCACTACTTTAAGATATGTCATTATTGTTGCAGTTTAGATTGGTGACACTACTGCAGAAAACGTTACAACTCAAGTATTACACATTTTTTGATAAGATAAAATTTTTTATATAAAATATTATATTATTAAAATAAATGACTTGTTGTTTTTCCAATTCATTTTTGTGACACTAGTACTACAGAAATGACACAATTCAGCCTGAAAGGGAATGATTTAGACTTAATTGAAGTATTGTATTATTGCTTTTAAATCCTCTCGAGCACCTTTCCCATATATTTACATTGCATGAGCAACACCGTAAACTTGATATGTGCTTCATTTTATAAACTGCTGTTTTGATTATATGTATGTAGGAATCAACAGTATGCTGCAGATGCTGCCTATACAATTTAGATTGTATACTTTGTATTTCTCTATAATATCTCTGATCCGTGCATGCAGGAGATCTGAAGAAATACTTTTTTTCTGCGTGATGAAATGCTTTACAGGCTGTATTCTATTCCTGGATCACTGTCTCTTATCACACAACAATCCATTTAGTGGATCTACATCTGTAGAGGTACAACAAGGCCATGCCTCCGGAAAGCAGGGAATAGCGGTCCTTCTCAATATTCAATGAGGCACTTCTCTCTTTTTCTTTTTTCCTCTCACATAGCCTTTCTGACCCCGGCCTTCTCCCTCTCTCTCTGTATATCTGTCTCTCTTTCTCTCGTGTTGGATTGTCCCTGCAGTGCTGTTTCTCTTGTCTGGTGTGTGTGTTCCTCAGCGTTTAACACAGGCCCCTCTCACCCTACTCTCTCTCGCTGTAATCTCGCCATCTGTGCCTAATTGACTGAGTGCCTGACGTCTTTCTGTGGGGACGGAAAAGCACCCGAGTGCCAGGGAGAAAAAAAAAATGGAAAAGAGGCACGATGGAGAAAGAGATCAAATGCTTCAATGCACATGTCAGTGCTGTGAACTCTAACCTCTGTAGAGGGGGTGGAGGTGTGGGTTAGGATGTGTGGAAGACTGCCTCTCTATCTTCTGGTCATTTTTTGTTGTTAATGTGATGGAATCTTTCCATCTACAGGAATGATGTGGTTCCACAGGTGGGTAAGGAGGTTTTCGCCAGAAACCATTAACAGCACTGACACAGTACAGAGGGTCACTTCTCAGACATTCCAAAAATGACAAATACTATTCAGCATGTTCACTTAATGAAAATTAACGGCAACAGACACAGACAGGGGTAACACACTGATCCGACAAAACCTGACGAATGTGTCTGACGCCGTCGGTTGGTGCAATGTGAATTGGCCTTAAAAGGTTTGGTGGAAATTCCAAATTTAAAGGGCAACTGGATGCAAAATTCACCTTTACATGGTGTTTGCATGGTGTGTGTTGGCAGTCTGTGGACAGAACCACCCTACAATGATGATAATTCATTCACTTTTTTTTTAATCCCCAAAGAACCTAAACAATCTCAGTTATCAAGCCGTTTCGATATTCTCTGGAATATGACGTCATATTGCTCAGGCCCCGCCCACGACCTCTGATTGACTGTGCGGTATTAGCATATTTCAGCCCTCAGCCAGTAGTACACTGTCCTCCATTTTCTCTGTGCTCGAGCCGCTGTAGCGACAGCAATGTCTCGTAAGCAATGCAGGTGTTTTGTAGTTGGATGTAAATGTGAACAATAGTCTTCATCTTCTCCTGACCTGATAGACATTGAGGATATTTTTGATGGCAGCGCACCACAGATTATTTTTTATGATTATTTGCAAATTGAATTTCCTCTTCCATGGTGAGCAGAGCTTATTAGCATTTAAAGAGACATAAACCGAAATGGGTCATTGTTAACAGAGCTATTTCTGACAAGATAAAAAAGGTGTTGTTTTACATAACCAATAAGGAATTTTACAAACTTGTGGAAAATGGGCATCCAATGTCCCTTCAAGAATTGACTCTTTCAGTTTGAGTTTGAACTGGTCACATCATATATGATTTTGATTTTGAAAAGAATCTGTGTCTCACTGAAGGAGGTGTCCTGCCATCTAGGTGTTCTTCCTTGGTCTATAAAAAGTTTTTTTTAAGAAATATAAAATGATATAAAATGTATATAAATGAAGGATCTTTTACATTTCAAACAGATCTATTTGTGTGTAAGGCCTATAAAACAAACTTTCAGACTTTTGCAGGTCATCAGAAGTCTTCATAAATCTTCCTTTTCTACTTTCTAAAAATGATATTTATTAGTTTTATATAATTCAAGTGTGAATTGTAATTAAGCATCCTTAATTTAAATTTAAATTCAAATTTGTAATTTAAAAGCCATTCTGAATGGCTTCATTGTGCATTCATAGAAAAACTCAGAATTTTGTTCCTATTTGTGTTCCACAGAAGTCAGTCAGTCAGACTGGTTTGGAATGACATGAGGGTGACTAAACAATGACAGAATATTCATTTTTTTGTGAACTATCCTTTTAACACTTTCTCTTTGCCATTACCATTTGTCACATCATTTATGTCCTTCTGTCCTATTCTTTTCTTCACATTTGTTCATCCCATATCTCCTCTATATCCCTCCCCCTGCTCTGTCTGCCCCCTTGAGGATCAGACTGGCTCGTCGGACTTTGAAGCTAGCTGGTTGATAGTCTTCCTATCTCCCCATCAGGGCCTTTCAGATAGGGCGACACATCACAGAAGCAGGCTGACAGAACATCCATCCAGCCTGGGCGACCAGCTTCCACCCCCTCCCCTCTTGCTGTAAAGCTCCCAGAATGCCGCTTCTCTCTACTGCTCTTCAAACAAACGCTGGGCCTAAACTCCTGGGGAGCTCGGGTGCAGCCTCTGAGACGGAGAAGATACTGAGGGATGAAGAGAAAGAAGGAGAGAGAGAAAAAAGAAAGGGAGAGAGCGAGGAGATCTTATATTTAATAAGTAAACCGATGCTGGCGCGGGGCAGACCGGTCTCTTGGGCCAGGCTCAGCCAGCCATTTCTCAAGCAAAGTGAAGGATTTGGGTTAGATACAGAAAGCCCACGAGATGCTCCCTGGCATTTTCCGCATGCGGAGGATATCAGAGCAGAAGGTGAGAGAGAGAGGGAGGGTGAGAGAAGGATATGCCCCTAGTATCCATTCATTTTCACTCTGTCTCTATGCCATTTGTGCAAATGATGATGGCAAATGCAGGTGTGAGAACTTCAGTTCTTCTGTCAAAGGTGAGGGAGAGAACGGGAACTAGGGAGTCATTTAAAATGGAGATCTTAGTGGGGAAAGGGAAAAAAAGTCCTTGGCGGAGCTTCAATTAAGACACATTGTGGGTATAACGCTTCATTTTAATCACCTAGACCTACATAGCAATGGAAACACCCTCCTCTCCGTATTCCCTCATGGCTGAGGAGGGGGCAGCCATGTTCGATAACCTCCTTCTACGAAATGGAGGTCCTGGTACCAGTAGAGTCTAGAAGATGAGTAAAAAAAATAGGGCAAATCAGGCCTTTAGGCTTCACAGAATGAGTCTCAATTATCAATTTGTGACCTTTCCGGAATGATTTTAACTCTGATATATATTTATAGCCATACCTTTTAACACGTTGGTTCTTGAACAAAGAGTTTTGAGAAACAAAAACTGTTGAACTGTTGAGGCAACGCCAGCCAGGAAAGACAAGGACTGTTCAAGGCTTTCCATCACCATTCCTTTTCCTCCCAGCTGGAAAAGGAAGCAGTTTGTTTGGAGGTTCGGAGCCTCAGGGGGGAAATGGACTGACTAGCTGTCCTTGCTCCCGCCTAACACCGGGAATCCCAATGGGGTTTCAAGGTACGGCGACTGTGCTCCATGGCAGCGAATGAAATCCTGTCATATAAATAATGGACGGAAATGAAGGAGAATAGCTCACAGTAGCCCTCTTAGATATTTGCCCAGAAACCGCAGATGCTCTGGAACAGGCATCATAACAGCCTAACTACAAAGAAGCCCACTTCTGCTGGCCATCACAGGGGACAGACAGTCAGAGCTCGCTCACAAACCCGCTCCAGAACATTTAATATGGCAATGCAGAGGCAACTGTTTTGTGATTGCTGTGCTTCAGATCTGTAGATTAAGATACTTCTTGTTGGCTTAGCATTTAAAGGATTAGTTCACTTTCAGAATAAAATTTCCTGATCATTTACTCATCTAAAATGTTCATGTCTGTCTTTCTTCAGGCGAAAAGAAATTACGGTTTTTAAGGAATACATTCCAGGATTTTTCTCCATGTAGTGGACTTCAGTGAGAGCCAGTGACTTGAAGGTCCAGATTGCAGTTTTAGTGCAGCTTTAAAGGGCTCTACATGATCCCAGTCGAGAAAATTGTCTTATCTAGCAAAATGTATGTACTTTTTAACCACAAATGCTTGTTTGGCACATCTTAATCACGTTGGAAATGTCAGGCAGGCATGGTTTTTTGTCTGTGTACTTCGGTTCAAAAAGGAAAACTCAATCTCATATATACTGTATACTGTATGAGAAACAGACCAAAATTCACTCAAAAAAATTCACTCAAAAATCTTGCTCTCCACAAAAACAATGCTGTTTTTGCCATTGTTTTTCTATATAAACATGGTCAGATGTGTTTCGGTTACACTTCTGTCTCTCATCTCACTAACACTAGTTTTAACTTCTCCATAACTTGGCAAATGACCATGGAATAAGCGGGATAATCAATGGCTTGCCATGCATTAATGGATTTTAAATGCACTTTGCGGAGGCAACCACCCTCCACTTTGCATATATATATATATATATATATGAGAAACAGACTAAAATTCACTCAAAAAAAAAAAAAAAGCTGTTTTCCATTGTTTTTCTATGTAAACATGGTCTAGACAGATGCGTTTGATGGTTACACTTCCGTCTCTTTTCTCACTAATATTAGTTTTAACTTCTCTATAACTTGGCAAATGACCATGGAATAAGCAGGATAATCAATGGCTTGCCGTGCATTAATAGATTTTAAATGCACCTTGCGGAGGCAACTACCCTCCACTTTGCATATATAGATATATGAGAAACAAACCAAAATTCACTCAAAAATCTTGCTCTCTACAGAAAAAAAAGTAGTTTTTTCCATTGTTTTTCTGTGTAAACATGATCTAGACAGATGTGTTTGACAGTTACACTTCCTTCTTTCATCTTTTGTAGCACATCGCACCGTGTTCAGTGCTAAAATTCAATTTTGAAAAAAAAAAAGTGTCTCTAAACCTTGCGTGTTTCTCATTCCACTACCCAGTGCCTGGTGTTTTAAAAGCAAAAACACATTCTTTTGGAATGGCACAAAATTCTGCCTTTTAAAAAAAATTTGAACAGCTGAGTAGAGAATGAATATTAGCAAGTAATTTTCACTGTGTAGCAAAAAGCATATGGTACTTTAATTAAAAATTGTATGCCACAGAAAAAAGAAAATTATATGTGTTTTTGAATGACTTGAGGGTGAGTAAATGATTTTTGGGTGAACTATTGCTTTAAAAGAGACAGAGGATGTTAACACGAATAAAAGAAATCAGCTCTCTGCCAGGTTTAATCCATCTTTCCTTTCACTTGAATCATGAGAACAGTGACCTTTGCTTTTAGTGATGGTGCTTAAACCCAGGCACAGACCTATTAACCAAAGGTGAACAGCAATAGAACATTAGCTCTTCCTTTAAGAAAACCTTTTTTCTTGCTTCAAAGTCCAGTTAATAGTTCAGCGGCTGAGCTGAAAGTGTGATATATTTAAACGTTCTGGGCAGTTCTCCAAATGTCACCTGCCATTTCCTGCTAGCCAATTCACTTACTGCTCTGTGCAAAGGCTTAATACAGAGGTGGACACTGTGCTTCTGTTTGATATGCAAACCCAAACATAAAAATCACAGCGGGTCTGGTAATATTTACTTTAATGCACTTCTGGAGATGGAAAATGAAGTTCTTACAGCAACTATTTGAGATAAAATCATAGCAAACAGTAAAGCAAGTGCTGCTAATCACGTGATATTGCATACGTTTTCTCTTTCACTCTGTAGTTCTCTTTTTCTCATTCTATTATATATGTATTATACTCAATTAAATTGTGGCTGTGCAGGCATAACTATTAAGGCAATGAAAAGCACAGTATGGTCCAATCCTCTCCAATCACCAAAGGTGCCAAGTGAGGCGATTTTCTCCAACACTGTTACTGTTTTTTTGACCTGTGACTTTTGACAATAGGCTTTCTTGCCCTCTTGACCCCTAGCTAACCCTACAGGATTTGCAGGTGCTGCCCCAGGGTCACTCTTCTCTAGCTGGTGAGGTCCCGAGAGACTCGGGACGACAACCACCATCGATCCAGGGTGAAATGTCATTGTAGCAGGAGCCAGCAGGGATAAGAAGGCCATTTTTCAGGAAGCCAAGCCCAAGGATGAGGAGAAAAACTGTACGATCCATTAAGAAAAACACAATAAACCAATAAGATGGAAGCTGGATGATGAGCAACTGAAAATGCTTGGCATCACATTACTACAAAAAGTCGACAAAAAAGCAAAAGAAAACAAAAAAGTAATATCATTAAGTGCGTGGCTTTTATCTGGCAGTAAGTGTAAAACACATAAATAACCTTCAATGCTCCATTTAACGAATATATGCGAAAAAAGAGAACACTTCAACATAATGTGCTTGAAGAGGGGAAGGCAAGCTATTCATTAAGCATATTACAAGGCAAAGAAAATGCATTAACGCCTGCATTGAGCTCTTTGAGCATGTAATTCCTCTTTGTTCTGACTTCTTAAGCATGTTATTAAAAGCATGTTAGAGAGGAGCCATTAAGCTTCTTCGCACTGACACGTACGTTATATAAAAAATGTGAGGCCGTGGACACATTTGACAGGTCAGGGCTGACCGTGGATCAGTGGTTTTACTAAATCAGGAATGTAGAACAGGCTACGGATGACCCGCTGTCTGCGATCTCACTGAATCGGAAATATGGAATGGGATTAGAATGGCGACCCCAGGCCTGAGGATTCCCAGAAGACGGAGGTGGAGAGGGAGAGACGATGATTGGCCGAGACAACAGAGAGCACCGCCAAGGCCCCGAGCACAACACCGCAATGAAAGCACTTCCAGGCAATGTGAACACAGGGAACTGAGCATATAAACACAAACTTATTCACTGTGCCGGAAGATGGATGGTCAGCAAAAGTTGCTTCTGAGAAGCGCATGTGTGTGATGAAATGAGAGGAGGAGGAGGAACTGATACAAGAGAACTGGTGCACAGGTAGAGGCAGCAGATGAGGTGAAGGAATGGGGTTTGTTAAAGAACAATCACCTACAGCTCCGACTGGAGAGGCTTTCTTTTCCCCAGGTGATTCCTTAAACACAATAACAAGCTTTGTAAAGAGGAAAACACAGTCCACTGTGAGGTGAGACAAAGGCATGAAAAATAGACTTGTCATGCTAAAAGTAGTAAAAAAATTAAATCCCTTTAAAACACTCTGTGTAGTGTGGGGGGTGAATTATTTTACCGTATCAAGGGAAGTCTCCAGGGTAGGGTAATGGCTGTCTTCGGTTTTCTTTTATATCCTGTATTTTTATCTCTGGTACTTTGTTTAGGTTTTAAACAAATGCAAAGACTGATTATTCTGAGTGAAATTATAAATAGGGCAAAGAGTTTTCAACAAATTGGGTAATTGAACAGGGAATTATTGTCACTTTAAAGTCAACAGGAATGTACTATTTGCCTTAAAGGGTCAGCCAGCAGCCAAGCCCTATAGGGAATGCTAACATTTTCAAGTTTTATACTCTTTGATCACACCATACATTTTTTTTATCATTGAATATTATGTTTCACTTGGAAATACATCAAGTAAGTAAGTACACATACTGTATACGCACACACACTCTGTCTCTCTCTCTCTCTCTCTCTCTCTCACTCTCTCTCTCTGACACACACACACACACACACACACACACATGTTGGGTTTCCATGTTTTATGCTGATGTTCCATAGATGTAATTGTTTATATACCGTGCAAACTGTATTGTCTAATCCCTTACCCTAACCCTACCCCTCACACAAAACTTTCTGCATTTTTAGATTTTCAAAAAAGATTATTCTGTATGATTTATAAAGTTGTTTCCTTATAGGGACTAAAAAAATATCCCCACAAGTCAAAAATTACCTACCTGATCTCATGACGAAGATGCAAAAATCACTGCGGTTTCCAACAGAAATGAACACTAGAGGCGGTAAAACAGCAAGCACTTGTAATCGTTTTCGTAACATGATTACAGCTCCATGTTTTGCTTTTCAGGTATACCAAGCGTACTCGGTAGCTCATCCAGCATGGAATTGGACTTAGGATGCGGAATCTTTGGGTACGAATCCCGTGAATAACAAGACTCATGATAAAAAAGCTGCTAGATAAAAGATCAAAAAACAAGCTAAAATAGCATGATTGCGTATTTATATCACATTCGGTTTTGTTCATACTATCAGTTTAGGTGTAGTGCAGATGGTATGTTATTTCAAACGTCACAAAGTATAGTTATAGTGCCACTCAAGAAACATTTCAAGTCCAAACTGTGATGACGCTTACTAAACCAACATGACATAAAACGTACCAAATTTACATTCATCTGTGGAAAAAACAACAACACTGTTTTAGCGCCACTCAGTCTTGCGAAAAAGTTCCCACGGGTATGATCTTCTCATGAGAGGCAAATTTAGGGATTTTTTTTTTTTTGGTCCCTATGAGGAAACAACCTTATAAACCATATGGAATAATCTTTAGGGCCCAAGCACAGATGATGTGAGGACCCTATTGGAATTGCTCCGTTTCTTCTTCTCCAAAGTGAATCGCATTTTAGAGGGCCTAAACATGCTTGAAAACGAAACTCGGTACATAAATGTAACACACCAATACCTACAAAAAAAGTCTCCTGGTACAACATCCGAAACCCAACGAGAAGTCTGTTATTTTGAATTTCCTGTGTGATTTTTGTTTTGTGCAGTTTTGGCCTCAAAACGAACTCCTCCTACAGTTTTAATCAGATCATCTTCAAATTTGGTAAGTGTGATCATAATGCCTTTGCGATGCTAAATTGCAAAGCTCTTGAGTTTTCGTCGAAGGTCGTGTCCCTGGATGCCCGACAAAATTTGATGTTTCGCCATGAAACAGGATGTTGCTGTACTCAGGCAAACAATGACCGATCTGCCCCAAACTTCACACATTTAAAGGAACACTCCACTTTTTTTGCAAATAGGCTCATTTTTCAACTCCCCCAGAGTTAAATAGATGAGTTTTACCGTTTTCGAATCCATCCAGCCGATCTCCGGTTCTCCCGGTAGCCCTTTTAGCATAGCTTAGCATAAATCATTGAATCGGATTAGACCATTAGCATCGCGCTCAAAAACGACCAAAGACTTTCGATATTTTTCCTATTTAAATATTGGCTCTTCTGTAGTTACATTGTGTACTAAGACCAGCAGAAAAATAAAAGTTGCGATTTTCTAGGCTGATATGACTAGGAACTATACTCTCGTTCCGGCGTAATAATCTAGAAAATTTGCTGCCGTACTATGTGTGCACAGGCGCAATGATACTACGCAGCGCCTGAAAATAGGCTAACTTCTGTCAACAAACCAACGTGACCCACCAGCTTGCACAGGGAGCGTGCATCGCAACTATGGAAACATTTGTGAGAGACGATTCAGAAGATATTTACTTTGGTGCAGATCCTGAACCGTATCTATTTGAACCAGAATACACTGAAAATGAACTTTTGGAACGCGAAAGGAAAGAAAGTGTGTCGGAACAGAAGGGAGGAGGAGAGCCGATTCGAACTTGGTGCAAATGTGGGGCTTGCCAGCCCATGCCGACCGAAAGTAAGTGCCTGTGTTGTAGAGAGTTACATACAATTACATTTTGGGAAAATGCTGATTGTGAAAGCAGCGACAGTGATTCAAGTGACCCTCCTCCTTCTAAATCAATGTAGTATTGTATTTTGGACCACATAAACTGTACATAAACAGTTTAACTGTACTTAATAAACTGCACCTAATGGTCAAGCTAATCTGACTGCATTTCACATGTAGAGACAAAAGCAGGGCTTTTTCAATCTGATCGTTCAAGCGAACTAAAAATAATAATGTTCCACTTACAGTCATGGATGATAATCCATTTGGTTCCTGTCTGTAATCTGAAGATAGTTGGGATGGCCGTATCCTTTAGACACCGTGACCGTACTGTGGTACGGGTAACACTGTCTATGTTTTCCAAATAGTCATCTGGTCCAAAATGCTGTGAGCAAACACGCCGTTTTTTGATCGATCCTACCGGTGTTTTTAAATCTATGTTCAGAGCAGTCAGCCATTGATTGTTCCGTACCTTGTTTTTCGTTGGAATTCTATGAAACATGATAGTAGAGTACACCTTCGACTTACTATCACAGCCCTTGACAACGTACATAGCCATGACTAATAGCACACAGGTAAATCCAGCCTCTCATCAAATTGTCGACTGAAACTAGTGCCGATCGCGTTGGAAGTTACCCAGCTGGGGACTACATTCAGGCGCTGCGTAGTATCATTGCGCCTGTGCACACATAGTACGGCAGCAAATTTTCTTGATTATTACGCCGGAACGAGAGTATAGTTCCTAGTCATATCAGCCTAGAAAATCGCAACTTTTATTTTTCTGCTGGTCTTAGTACACGGTGTAACTACAGAAGAGTCAAGATTTAAATAGGAAAAATATCGAAAGTCTTTGGTCGTTTTTGAGCGCGATGCTAATGGTCTAATCCGATTCAATGATTTATGCTAAGCTATGCTAAAAGGGCTACCGTGAGAACTTGAGATCGGCTGGATGGATTCGAAAACGGTAAAACTCATCTATTTAACTCTGGGGGAGTTGGAAAATAAGCCTATTTGCAAAAAAAGTGGAGTGTTCCTTTAATACCCGTCATGTCCATGCCCATATTCAGTTATAGTCATAGTGCCACCTGCTGGCAACAGGAAGTAACATGTTTAACACTGTTATGGTCCCCTTGCAACATATTAAAAAGCATCAGCAAGTGTTAAATAGGCTAGCAACATGCTATACACATGTTAAAACATGTTAGCAGCACTTAGCTAAGTGCTAAAGCATGCTATTAATGCAATGCAACATGAATGTGAAAAGGGGGAGAAGAATGAGTTCAGCCAATTCAGATTCGAACTCCGGTCAATCACGTAAAAAAAAAAAAGTGCTATGCACTTTACTACTTATGCCACTAGAGCTGCTGCTAAATAGGTGTCTTTTGCAATGTTGTCTAATCCTATCACACATTGGTGGGCAGAGTTAGTGTAAATATCTTCTACCAACACTCCTTTAATGGAATTTAAACTTTTTTAAACTATTTTTGCCCTTTTGCCTTTTTTTTTTTTTTTTTTTTAATAGAAATGTTTGGTGAAGAGAGACGTGAATAGGATTTAAACTCTGGGATTCATGAGCTGGGATTCAAACTCGTGTTGCCTAAAGCACTACCTGCAAGACTCAGACACAAACTAGGCCTACTTGTTTCTAAGGTCACTGAGATATATTTTTTAATATTTATTTTGAAATATCAGTCCAAACGTATTGATGAATCATGATTTGTATGTGAAAACTTTCATACTCAGATGTATGCACATACATTTGTCTATTTGAAAGCCAGCATTAAAAGTTTACAAGTAATGGCAGCTGTCATCCTCTATTTCTCTTTCTCTGTTTCACACAGCCACTGTTTTTGTACTACACAGATGCACAACCTATGCTAATTTTGCCAGCAAGTGCCAAAAAGTCTGTCCGTCAATCTGGCAACCTGAGGAAGACACACTCCATCCCGTTCTGGTGCAGATGACATTCACCCAAACCATTCCTGACAGAAGCCGTTAATGAAAGTGTGGTCATGCATCAAAAAAACAGGTTCTCCATCAAGCTGTCGCTGTCTTCTCAAAGCTGGATAGAAGAACCAAAATACACAACGACTGAAGCCGTATGTCTGGCAACTCATCCTATACATCTGGGCGTGTTTGTGTATAAAAAGTGTATTTTTTTCCACTGCAGACACTAATGAAACATATGATTTATGTACTGGCAAAGGTGGACTGCATTGGATCCAGAGGACCCGCTGTAAGCAACAGTAGGTGAGGAAACAAAATGCACTTATAGACCAGATTTATTTTGGGATTCCATTTTTTCCATTTTTCATAATAATTATCTAGCAATTCCAAGCATTAATCACTCAGCTAGACTTAAATTTTGGTCTTTTCTGTACACAAAGACATATGACCTTACAGTTGAACCCTTTCCAACAATGACTATATGATTTTGAGATCCATCTTTTCACACTGAGGACATCTGAGAGACTAATATGCAACTACTGTGGAAGGTTCAAATGCTCACTGATGCCCCAGAAGGAAACACAATGCATTAAGAGCCGGGAGGTAAAAACATTTTGAATTTGAAGATCAGGGTAAATTTAACTTATTTTGTCATTGGGGAAGCATAGGTTTTGAAGGGCAGTACTAAATTAAAAAAATAAAAATATGATATTCAAAAAGGTACACATTTCCATTCTGTTTAAAATCAGTAAGTGTTTTAACCTTCTTTAACAGTTGCTTATGAGTCCCTTGGTTGTCCTCAGTGTGAAAAGATAGATCTCAAAATCATACAGTCATTGTTGGAAAGGGTTCAAATGCACAAAAATGCTGCAAAAGAATTGGTGGGACCTAAAGGATTTCTTGAAGAACAGCAGGCAGTTTAACTGTTCAGAACAAACAAGGTACTCATGAACAACTATCACTGAAAACAACAAAAAAAACAAAAACAAAAAAACAAACAAAAAAAAAACCTGCTGTGGATCATTCAGGTAACAACACAAGAATTAAGAGTCAAAGGGATGTAAACTTTTGAACGGGGTCATTTTTTTATAAACTCAACTATTATTTCCTTTTGTAGACTATATGTAAACATCTTTTATGTGAAATATCTTATTCAGGTCAGTAATAAATAAACAACATACAGTTTGTATGATCCCTCTTATTTTGCTAAAATAATGAACATTTTGCAGATTCTGAAAGGGGGATGTAAACTTTTGACCTCAACTGTAACTTACATAGAATTGGAAATGACATGTGCAATGAGTAATAATGACGATTATTTTTTGGGGGGGATAAACTATTCCTTTAACCAAGCATATATGACCAATATTAAACCAAGCTAATAAAAATCTTAAAATCATTCTGAGCTGTTGAGCAGTTTCCAGCAATTTCAGAGCAATAAACATCACAGTCACTCAGCAGATTCCCCAATGAGCATAAGCAGATGAAAGAGAGAGTGCTTGAATGTTAAAGGTTAATTAGAGTTCATAAAATGAAGAAAGTATAGGGTTGACCATTTAAGACTTAATTAGGTGGTGTGGCGTACTTAGTCGATGGCCAGAGAAAAAGGCAGAGAGACAGCGTTAACCTGTTTACAGATCCAAATTAAAGCTGACACAACAACAAAGCACCGTGAAAGAGTTAGGCAAATGAAAGAATCTGTTTTTCTGCACAAATAGGCCAATCATTTAGGACACACACTTCCACTTTCCTCCTCAGGGACTGCAACAGCAAAGGATTTAACTCATCAAAGGATGAGTTTGTGTGTGTGTGTGTGTGTGTGTGTGTGTGCTAGTGTGACAGAGAGGGAGAGATGGAGACACTGTGTTCACTTGTGCACATCCTTTGCCAGTATATCTGCATGTAATGGAATTGCATGTGTCCTCCAGTGCATGAGATGATTTGTTTTTGAACTTGTGTCCATGACTATGAATGTGTGCCACCCGGACTGTGAAATGTAGGAATTTACTAATAACGATTTGCGCCTGCTGATAGCGCCGTTTGTTTGCACTCGCTGTTTGCTGTTTCAGCAACCGAGTCACTAAAGAATTATGCAAATCAGGCAACTGCGAAAAAATGTGACGCATTATATCATTTTGAGCAGTGCGACTTTTATCAAAAGGTTTTAAATAATTTAATTACGTAAATTTTATTACAAACAATAAATCATTTTGACACTTTTTAATTTGGTGTGATGCATCTCCCAACCCAATGCAGTTACAGACGTCAAAAAAAAAAAAAAAAAAAAAAAAAAAAAAATACAGACTGTAATAAGTATATTAAAATTAAGTCTTAACTCTTAATCTTTAACATTTTAAGTTCTTGCGTTTCCCCTAGAAGTCTTTGGTGCTAAGGTAAAACGGAAGTAAAGATACACTACTTCGACGAGCATTTCCGATATTCAATACAGGTCAAACGGCAGCACTACGCGAGTGAAGCGGTCACCTATTCCGCTTTAATAGTTATGGTACGACATTAACATGAATAAACGTCAGAAGGTATGAATTATCTCTCATGTAATCGCTCAGCCAGTGATTCAAACGCGAAAAGACGTCAATAAAACAGCTTGTGAATGATATGTTAACTGACGTTCAATTTACGTACGTATTTCAGCGTCCATAGTTTGATATTTAGAAAAGCAATGTACAGAAGAGCATTTTACTGAAATTGTAAACATATTAATTAAACAGGTTAAATATCATTATATTTTGCTGAATTACACAGAATCAATCCTGAATATTGCTTACCAATTTTGGAGTGCTGACTCCAAAAACAGTGCCTGTTGCTCTATCAAGTAACACTTTCCCACACAGCATTTTTGCTTTCGACAGCCATTTGTAAGGTGAAGAATTCTTGTATTATCCCTTAATCACCAGAAAAACTGCCACAAAGACATGATTCCTATCTTCCTCTGAGCCAGGTTATTTGTTCAATTCTCAGCCGACATGACCCAGATGTTTTCTTCTATGTCTGTGGGTGTTTAACTACATCCAAACAGCCACAGAAAATTACAGATTTTGTGAAAAAGCGAACTCATTTATAAATGTGTGTTTGTATAAATCCCTTTGGCATTAAATTGAGTATTTAAACTTTCCCATTTTTTTCCCACTTTTGCAGATTGTAAGTTAAGTAATGCATTACTTTTTGTCATTAGAACTGTTGACTGCTTTTGTTATTTTGTTTGTTATAAGTTTACTAAACTTGTTGCATGTGTGTGATATTTATTGGCATATGGTTTTGGACTCAGCATTATCAGGTTAAGTAATATTTGGCCTTTTTTCTGAATTATTTAATGTCTGTTTGAATAAATGCAGTTCTTTCAGAAATGTGTGAAAATAGAAGGATCAGTCAGCACATTTAGTGTTGGATTAACCTGTATTATGGGTGGTTTGTGATTTAAATGCAGGTTTTTGAATTACTGTGTGCTAAGGTGGTGCAACTGTTTAGTAAACCCTTTTGTTTTTGTTGTTGCAGGTGGACAGACTGCTGCACTTTAGGAAAATGTGCACTGTCCAATTTACCTTTGCGAGTATGGTCACACGCGCACAGTTTCCCATCAGATCCTGCTGTGCCAACACAATGGGGGTTGGCGGGTCTCCAGGACAGCACATCTGGCACTTGAGAGAGCAGCTACAGAAGGTGATGGGCATGACTCAGGAACAATGCCAAAGACACAGACTTGCTGCACCACTGAGAGAGAAGGAGGAGTAAAACTCACAACAGACTTGAGGATCTTAAGGATACACAGCCTGTGATCTCTGCTGTATAAGGAGGTAATCAGAGATGTAGTGCTGTAATTTTGAAATCACATACACACAATGGCCTGTTTCACGTTCATTCATAGTCTGGCATGCGCTCCACTCCATAAACGTACCTAAATATATGTGTGCTTGTGGATACACTTTGGGTACACAGTAATTTGCTGCACTTATAGTGCTATGCTTATACAAAAACAACTCTTGGTGCTTTTGAGGCAGATCAAAAAGCTCCACAGCTGCTCTGCCCATCCTAATTTTATCCCAAAGTACAGGTACGTGATCTCAAAATAAAACTCAGATATTCATCCATATCAACTCAAAATTAGAATATGTATAGTTCACAATTAAAACTATAATATTCTTAAAATGTGACTCAAAGCTATCTGCTTCTGACTCACAAAAACACTAGTGTATGAATATGTTCTCCCTACTAGTTTTATCCTAAAATACAGGTACATAATACCAAAATAAAAGTCATACAAATATAAGACACACAGATAAAAGTCCAACAGCATTTTTTTTGCTTTAAAATGTTCTTTTTTTATTCTTTTATTTAATCAAATTTATTTGACCAATATTTTAGGACCTGTAACTTGTCACCGTTTCATTTTCCATCATTTTAACCAATTTTTGACTTCAGAAGTGTTTAATTAAAGCATGACTATTCCTTGCAATCTTGATTATTAAAGCTGCATAATGTCATGAAATTAAAGCTGTATAATGTCATGAAAGAAGGATCAAAATGCTGTTTAAAACTACAGTGTGTCACTCACAACAGAGGTCAGCTTCTCGAAGGTATTTCATGTCATCTACTCTTAAACTATTGGAGACCAAAGCTCTTCAAAAGACCTTAACAGTACATCAGAAGATCTTGTTGTCTTAAACATGATTAGGATGGTGTCCCTAGTTTCTTCTGAAGTTACCGAGGCTCATCAAAGAATTGCTGTGCAACTTTGCTCATGTTGACAAAGCTTTTTTCGCAATATAATCCTCTATTCCCTCGCATTTCAATTTCAAGGCTTCCCTTTTATATCAAAAGCTCTGGCGGTCTGTTGGGGTTTGGACTTTTCTGTGCCTTTAAACTGTAAAGCGGGTGTTGGTGAGCAGTAATGCGGTATAGTCGCTGAGCT
Organism: Cirrhinus molitorella; assembly: GCA_033026305.1. Lineage (NCBI taxonomy): Eukaryota > Metazoa > Chordata > Actinopteri > Cypriniformes > Cyprinidae > Cirrhinus > Cirrhinus molitorella. Next base: position 5,058,531 of record CM065137.1, on the reverse strand, counting down.
TTAGCTCGCGTGTGGTGGGTGTATTATTGAGGGCAGATGGCTTAAACCCACGAGTGTCTGTTGAGATATCACGGTGCTGAAGGGCTATGCCACCAAACCCATTTTGATTAGACTGGGTCTCTGGAGCCAGAACTGCACTGGCAGACTCCGCTTTGCCTCTAGATCATAAAACCCTCAATCACAAAACGAAAGTACATTCAATTAGTTTGCCAAACCCACATAAATGCACTAGCGTAAGCCTGAGTTTATTTTCCTCTCTTTCAGCCTTCCCTGTCTCCATCCTCCCACCTTTGAGTTTTCAAACACCCTTTCTGCAAAGAGAAAGCGAGCATTTCTTCATCAAAACATTCCTGTTAGTGTAAAATAAAGCCCCCACCCTCTTGCGAAAAAGGCATGAAACACAATTATGCAATGCGACGCAAATGAGGTATGGCCGCGTCGACAGAAAACGGCTAATAGTTCATTTCAGTCACTGTCTGCGTGTGAACGCATCAAGCTTTTTGCTCCATTACCTCCAAAACAGTATGTAAATTCGCTCTTTTGGAGACAAAATATTTAGCTGTGTTTTGCTCAGAGGAAATGAGTGCTGCGGCTGATGGGAACAGAGAGAGAGAGAGAGAGAGAGAGAGAAAAAAAAACATTCGAAATGTTTGTTTGAAGTTTCCTCTGCAATTGCGGGAAAAAAAAAACACTGCTAGCATAGCCTGAACCGCGCTTAAAATATAAGCTTTAAAGACATGTAGGTCACAAGCAGATATTTACATAACAAACTGTCTGACATGTGATAAAGCAACTCTCATTATTCTGACTGCTTCCTGTGCTTTTCTAGTGGTTAGATGCCACTTTAGAAGAATGCTAACACAACATATTTTCCATGAGCAATGCTGATAATTACCTTTCTATATTTAATCTATACAATTAAAACATGTCGATTTCTGCGAGTTGTGTGAAAATCCTTGCTAAATGATTGTTTTGAAAACACCAACATAATGAGTACAGACAGCAGCAAAATATTCACACAAACAAGACAATTTATGGAATGCATGATAGATCACCTTGGAAACCACCGGCAGAGGTGAATCATAAGTGTACAATGTAGCATAACAAAAGCAGCAATAATCTGACTGAATGAAGATGGAAGACGTTAAGCTATCTTGCATGATACTGTAATGTTAGCAGATGTTAAAACCAGGGAGCTTATACCTGATTTACCATCATAGTTCACCCGAAAATGAAAATTCAGTCATCAATTACTCACCTTCATGTCGTTCCAAACCTGTAAGACCTTTGTTACTCCTCAAAACACAAATGAAGATATTTTTGATGAAATGCGAGAGCTTTCTGACCGTACCTAGACAGCAACGAAACTACCACTTTCAAGGCCTAGAAAGGGAGTAAAGACATTGTTAAAATAGTCCATGTGACATCAGTGGTTCAACCTTAATTTTATGAAGATCCTAGGAAAATAAAAATAATGACAATATTTTTCTTCTCCTCTGTGTCAGTCTTTGACGCTTGTTCACAAAAGTACAGCTGCTGTCTATGGAGGATCAGAAAGCTCTCGGATTTCAAAGATTTTCAAAAATATCTTAATTTGTGTTCAGATGATGAACGAAGGTCTTACAGTTTTGGGACAACATAAGGGTGAGTAATTTTGTATTTTTTTTTGGATGAACTAGGTCTTCAATTCTTCACATAAATTCAAAAAGTTTCTGGAAACATCCCTCAGAGACTTTGGTCCATATTCACACAATAACGTTGCACAGTTGCTGCAGATTTGTTAGCTGCAAATCCATGATATGAATCCTCAGTCCCACCACATCCCTACTGGATTGAGATCTGGTGACTTTGAAGGCCATTTGATTATAGTGAACTCATTGCCATGTTTAAGAAATCAGTTTGAGATGATCTAAGCTTAGTAACATGATGCATTTTCTTGCTGAAAGTAACCATCACAAAATAGATAAACTGGTTAGCAACAATACTGTGGTAGGCTGTGGCATTTAAACGATGCTCGGTTGGTAGTAAGGGGCCAAAAGTGTGCCAAGAAAATATCCCCCATGCCATTACACCACCACCAGCAGCCTGAATCATTTCTACAATGCAGGATGGATCAGTGCTTTCATGTTGTTTGCACCAAATTCTGACCCTTCTATCTGAATGTTGCAGCAATTTGAGTCAAACCAGGCAATTTTTTTTCCTGATCTTCTGTTTTTCAATTTTGGTAAGCATGTGCAACTTGTAGCCTTAGTTCACCTTCAGTCATTTCACTACGACATTACTATGGGAGCACTGCGACCAATCACTTCTGAGCTACAGAGAAAAGGCCAATGAATATTGGCAAGTGGATCTGCATCAGCCGCCACTCCCCCGTACATACGGGTATATAAGATTCATGGATATATGTGCAGAGATCGCTGTCCAGATGTGATCGAGACGCTCAATCTTACCTTGACACAAAGTTTCTCCGGTTTGCATTCGAAGGTCGGGCATATCAGTACAAGGTCCTCCCCTTTGGTCTGTCCCTGTCTCCCGACGTCTTTACCAAAGTCGCGGAGGGTGTCCTCAGCCACTTGTGGCAGAAGGGTATCCGCATCCTTAACCGCATCCTCAATCTCGATGACTGGCTAATATTAGCTCACTCAAAGGATCAGTTGTGTGAGCACAGGGACCTGGTGCTTCGGCATCTCAGCCATCTGGGGCTTCGGATCAACTGAGAGAATAGCAAGCTCTCCCCCGTGCAGAGTATCTCTTTTCTCGCTATGGAGCTGGATTTGGTCAACATGACGGAACATCTCTCCAAAGAACGTGCCCAGTCAATGCTGAACTGTCTGAGGCTCTTCAGACACAAAACGGCGATCCCTCTCAAAGTTTTTCAGAGGCTCCTGGGGCATATGGCAGCTGCTGCTGCGGTTGTTCCACCTGGCCTTCTCCATATGAGACTGCTTCAGCGTTGGCTTATCGACCGAGTCCCGGGATGGGCATGACGCAGTGGCGCACTTCGGATTGGCGTTCCCCCGGAGTGTCGCCGCCTCTTCAGCCCGTGGTCAGACCCAGCCTTTCTTTGGGAAGGAGTTCCCTTAGGCCAGGTGTCCAGGCATGTTGCGGTCAACACGGATGCCCCCATTACGGGCTGGGGCGCTGTATGCAATGGGCAGGCTGCCTCGGGTGCCTTGACAGGGCCCCGACGGCTGTGGCACATCAACTGCCTTGAGTTGCTAGCAGTGTTTCTTGCCCTGCGTCGGGTTCCTTCTGATGCTGTGCGGCAAGCACGTGCTAGTACACACGGACAACACTGCCACCGTAGCGTACATCAACCGTCAAGGTGGTCTACGCTCCCGTCGCATATTGCAACTCGCCCGTCATCTCCTCCTCTGGAGTCAGACGTGGCTCAAATCGCTGCGCGCCATTCACATCCCAGGAGAGCTCAATCAGACGGCCAACGTGCTCTCTCGACAGCTCACACTTCCTGGCGAATGGCGACTCCATCCCCAGGTGGTCAAGCTGATCTGGAGTCGATTCGAGGAAGCTCAGATAGATATGTTCGCTTCCCAGGAATCCTCCCACTGCCAGCTCTTCTACTATCTGACCGAGGTCCCCTCAGCAGGGACGCCCTGGCACACAGCTGGCCCCGGGGTCCCCTCAAGTACGCTTTTCCCCCAGTGAGCCTCCTTGCACAGACACTGTACAAGATCAGGGAGGAGGAGCAGGTTCTGCTCATTGCACCGTATTGGCCTACCAGGACCTGGTTCGCTGACCTCATGCTCCTTGTGGCAGCCCCTCCCTGGAAGATCCCCTTGAGGAAGGACCTTCTTTCTCAGGGGATGGGCACAATCTGGCACCCGTGTCCCGACCTTTGGAACCTACATGTATGGCTTCTGGATGGGACGTGGTAGAAACTATCACTCAGGCTAGAGCTCCCTCTACTAGGCAAGCCTACGCCCTGAGTTGGGGTCTGTTCGCTGATTGGTGTTCCTCTCAGGGAGAGGACCCTCAGGGATGTTTGGTCAGAATGGTGCTCTCCTTTCTGCAGGAAAAGTTGGAGCGCAGGCTGTCTCCTTCAACTTTGAAAGTGTATGTTGCGGCCATCGCAGCATATCACGATGCAGTAGAGGGCACGTCCCTAGGGAGACATCACCTGGTCGTTAGGTTCCTTAGAGGTGCGAAGAGGGTAAATCCCCCTAGACCTCACCTCTTTCCCTCTTGGGATCTTTCCGTGGTCCTACTAGGACTACGAGGTGCTCCCTTCAAGCCGCTCATGTCAGTTGAGCTGAAATTTCTGTCTCTTGAGACAGCGTTCCTGACCGCGCTCGCCTCCATCAAGAGGGTAGGGGACCTACATGCATTCTCTGTCAGCGATACGTGCCTCGAGTTCGGTCCGGCGGATTCTCATGTAGTATTGAGACCCCGACCTGGCTACGTGCCCAAGGTTCCCACCACTCCCTTCAGGGATCAGGTGGTGAACCTGCAAGCACTGCCCCAGGAGGAGGAAGACCCAGCCTTAGCGTTGCTGTGTCCTGTCCGCGCCCTGTGTGTGTACGTGGACCGCACCCAGAGCGTCAGATGCTCTGTAGCTCAGAGGTGATTGGTCGCAGTGCTCCCATAGTAATGTCTCTGTTCCCTCCTTCAGGGAATGTGGGTTACCTACGTAACCTAGACGTTTCCTGTTCTTGGCTGGCATGAGTAGCACTCTGCTGTTGTAGCCCAGCTGCTTTAAGGTTCAACATGTTGTGTATTCAAAGATGCTTTTCTGCATACCTCAGTTATAACGAGTGGTTATTTACCTTTCTATCAGCTTGAACCGGTTTGGCCATTCTCATCTGATCACTGACCATATGGGAAAATCCCAGTAGGTTAGCAGTTTCTGAAATACTCCAGACCAGCTAATGTGGCACCAGCAACAGATAGTTCACCCAAAACTGAAATTTGCCCCATTATTTACTCACCCTCAAACCATTGTAGCTGTAAATTACTTTCTTGATTAATAGTTTATTGATAGTTTTAGACATTTTTCATTGCAGAGTGTAAAATAAATATATATATATATATATATATATCTGTATGTAATGCTATATTTTTGTGAAATTTTACTTTTAAACCTAAAATTAGTTTTTGTACTATAAATCTTTTATATATATATATTTTTTTTAATTTACTGTCATACAGTTCTCCCCAATTTACTAGGATGCTAAATATTGATAATTTAGATATTGATATTTTCATTCCAGATTATAATCTTTTATGTACTTGAGAAAATGCAATCATATAAGTGTGTAATACTATATTGAAATCAGTGAAATCAAAATTAGTGTTTGTCCTGTAAATTGTTTATTTATTTTTTAAATCTACTGTCACCTCTTTATGATGGTGCTACAACACTCTCTAGTCTTCCCAGTTTACCATTCCCATTCTAGGTGTAAATGACTTACAATTGCAGTTATATTAAAAATGTCCTGGCTCTTCCAAGCTTTACAATGGCAGTGAATGGGTGTTGAGATTTTGAAGTCCAAGAAAGTGCACACATCCATCATAAAAAGTGCTCCACACAGCTCCGGCTTTCTAAATGTTGTAGTTTTGTAGAACACTTTGTTTTAGAAATCATCCTTGCCTAAATGTGGATATGCTAGAACTACATTTATATTATTAATACTAATGAGGTCATGTTTGACATCATGTTTGCACTTTCTTATAGTCAAATGAGAGATCGTTTTGAAAGCCCTCTAAAAAGTTGAGTGACACACACCGGCACTCTATCTGGAAAACAGTGTCTTTCAGTTGGAGTGAGTGAACAAATCCCCAGAGCAAATCTAAACACTAGTTCACAAATAATGAAACCTGCCTTACAGACAGAGTTTTCTGTGCTCAAGCATTCCCAGACATTTCGGATTTGAGACTGAGCTCTTCGCGACATCTTTCCTAAAAGCCGCCTAGTCATGGTGGCCGAGAGCTCTGGCAGGAGATCAATGCGAAACTCTGCACCCCTTTCACAGCCTTTTCGGCCGTGTGACAGAATGAAATGAAAGCGTGGAAGCATTTCAGCACAACTGATTTATTACTTCATGACAGAGGACTGGTCTGAAACCTGTGGTCACCAGCGCTGTAGCGCAACTGAGTCATTGATCTGACTATGTGCTGACCTTAGAACAGAGAGCACAGTGATCCTGAGGCATTAATGAAACTATGTGGATGCTGGAGCTGCGTGGTTATTAGACTAAGGGGGGAACGGAGAGTGTTTTCTTGCATATTGTGTCTCAGATTTTTAAATAATACTCCCAAATGTATCTCCTACAAATGAAAGTTGTATAAAAAGTTTAGTTTAGTTTATTCATAAATAGTGGAAACAAGTTTAGAGTACAAAGATTTTATTATTGCTAGATAGGTTGTAATACATGGTTTTATGCTTTGTTTATATATTTATTGGGGAAATCAAATTTACTTGGTCAAGATTATGATTTAACATCAAATTATAGACCATTATATCACAGATCAAATTATAAACCAGACATGAAATTGCACCTTTATATTTAAAAATAGATTTTTGTCTCGTAAATCTTTTATATTTAATATTTTTTACCCCACTGTCATCTCTTTCCGATGTTGTTATAACACCCTCTGGTCTCCCCAGTTCAGGCATGCTAAAATATTGATAGTTTAGATATTTGTGTTGGAGAGTGTAAAATAATTTTTATATCTGTATATAATGCTATATTTTTGTGAAATTTTACTTTTAAACCTCACAATTGTTTTTTGTACTATAAATTTTATATATATATATTTTTATTTACTGTCACGCAGGTCTCCCCAGTTCACCAGGATGCTAAAATATTGATCATTTAGATATTGATATTTTTATTCCAGATTTTAATATTTTATGTACTTCTGAAAATGCAATCATGTTGGTGTATAATACTAAATTGTAAGATATTGTTGTGAAAGTTTACTCTTAAACATCAAAATTAGAGTTTGTCCTGTAAATCATTTATTTCTTTTTTTAAATCTACTGTCACCTCTTTCTGATGGTGCTACAACACTCTCTAGTCTTCCCAGTTTACTACATATGTTAAAGTCTTCCCACATTGCTACTATGCTAAAAGTTTTTATATTACCATTTTGCATTGCAGAGTGTAAAAACATCTTTTATATACTTTTCTGTGTGACAATGCAGTCAGTGTATAATGCTATATTTTAAGATATATGTATACGTACAGTATCTCACAGAAGTACGTACACCCCTCACATTTTTGTAAATATTTTATTATATCTTTTCAACACTGAAGAGATGACACTTTGCTACAATGTAAAGTAGTTAATGTACAGTAGGGCTGCACGATAAAGATTCGCAAGTGCTTCAGACCTTGAAATTGCGTAGCTTGTCAGTGATCTACGGTTCTGTGTTTTAAATGCCGCTCCATCTGAACACAGGTGATGGAGATTTACTACTAATCACAGAACCGGCTTTACTGACTGAGATGTGCATGACAATCATGTGTGAAATATTGTGCAGCCCTAGTGTACAGCTTGTATAACAGTGTAAATTTGCTGTCCCCTCAAAATAACTCAACACACAGCCATTAATGTCTAAACCGCTGGCCACAAAAGTGAGTACACTCCTGAGTGTCTCTCATACTGGTCACTGGAAGTTCAACATGGCACCTCATGGCAAAGAACTCTCTGAGGAACTGAAAAAAAGAATTGTTGCTCTACATAAAGATGGCGTAGGCTATACGAAGTTTGCCAGGACCCTGAAACTGTGCTGCAGCACGGTGGTCAAGACCATACAGCGGTTTAACAGAACCATGGTCTGTGATGTTGTCATGGAGGAGTGGAAGAGTCTCCAGTGGCAACCTATGAAGCTCTGGGTTAAGGCAGTGCTGGAAAATAATGGTGGCCACACAAAATTTTGACACTTTGGGCCCAATTTAGATACACTCACTTTTTTGGTCAGCAGTTTAGACATTAATGGCTATGTGTTATTTTGAGGGGACAGCAAATTTACACTGCAATACACTCACTACTTTACATTGTACCAAAGTGTAATTTCTTACTTTTATACAAGTTCTTTCTGGTCCTCAGATCTGATTAACTTATAAGAAAAAAAAAACTCCCAACAGAACTCCAACAGCCCCTTTCACTGTTTGTAATTGTATCACTCTGGTATTTCTCATAGCGAGAAATACCACAAGCAGAAAATCTCAATCTCAATCTCAATTTTAAAAATATTACTGTTTTTGTGTCACGGAATATAGTTTTTTTTTATTTCTTTCTGATGGTGCTACAACACTCCTTGGTCTGCCCAGTTTATTACAGTGTTAAAGATAAATAGTTTTTATATTACTATTTTGCATTGCAAAGTGTAAAAAAACATCTTTTATATACTTTTCTATGTGACAAAGTAATTATGTTGGTGTATAATGCTTTATTTTTGACACATAATGCTATTGGCTAGTATTGCGGTAGAATGATTCAGTTCCTCTGCGCATTATATAAAATATGCTAAAACACACTTTACATATAAAATAGAGTCTAGCTAGGCATAATAAAAGCAAACTGTGACTTAACTGTTGGGACTTAAGTAGCAAGGAGCTCTTTAAACTGTCAGTTGCAGCTTGGCCATAATGAATGTCCACTAGAGAAATGCATGTCCTCTTCTGAACGAACTGTCATGCAAACACCCTTCTACTGAAAGCATAAAGAAGACAACACTAAAACAAATGACACTTATTAAACTAATAAGCAAATTGACAGCGTAAAAACACACTAGATGTCAATCACATGGTGGCGTGATAAATGATTCTCTTTTTGTTTAGAAATCTGAGCTGATGGCCTTGTTTTCAAGTGCTCTCCCTTGATAACATTATAATTCAAAGTGACTGAAAACAAACACGCTCACACAAACTCCTACACGCGCACAAACATTTCTCAACACTGTCTCCGTTTCAACAAGGCACGCAATTAAATGTATTGACTCTTAAACAGCTCTTTTGTTCGCTGACAGAAAAAAAAGAAGTAAAGAGCGAATATAGGCTTGCTAAGGCCGATTATTTTGAAGAACACACACACACACACACACACACTCCATGTTGAGTAGAGATAAAAGATGAGGAAATGTGGGATTGCTTAAAATGTAATTCCACACATTTTTTCCAGCAATTGTCTGTAGTCTTTATGGTGTAATCTGTAAAGCAGCTCTTGGATATAGCAATACGCCACCATATATTGTACATAGACACTTGAACAGATGAGGAGCATAGAGATTCAAATAGGACGCTAGAGTTTGAGGTAACTAAAAAAGCTTCAGATGTAGATTTTTGGCGCCTGAACCACAGTAACAGTATTATATTTTTCATTTTATCATGCTACTCTTGTTATATCTGTAAGTGTACTATATGTAATTGTGCACAGATTTTTCTGTATGCATGGAGTATCTGGATGATGTACTGCAGTGAAGTTATATCAGCCATATTCTACAGATGAAAAAAATAATAATAATTAATTAATGGAATGTTGAATTAATTGTATGTATGTGTGTATATATATATATATATATATATATACACACACACACACACACACACACACATACATACAATTAATTCAACATTCAATTAATGTTCAATTTATTTATATATATATATATATATATATATATATATATATATATATATATATATATATATATACAGTTGAAGACAATGATTAGCCCCTTATAAAATATTTCATTATTTTTCAAATAACTTCCAAGTGTTGTTTAACAGAAAGACGATTTGATCAACACACCATTTTTAAACATAATACTTTATTCAGGAAGCTTACAAATAGAAATAAATGTATAACCAAGAATTTTAAAAAGTTTACTGGTCAAAAGGATTAGCCCTCTGATGTTAATAGTCAATAGTGTATCCCTTTTGCTTGATAAAAGCCTTTAGTCGTTTGCTGTAGTTCTCAACAAGTTTCAAGCATGTCTCCTGAGGAATGACGGCCCATTCTTCCTTAGCAAATCTCTCAAGCTCCTCCAGATTTGTTGGTCTTCTGGCAGAAACTCTGGATTTAATGTGCCCCACAGATTTTCTATTGGATTCAAGTCTAAGCTTTATGCAGGCCAGTCAGGTACACTCACTTTGCTCATTTGGAGGTATTTCTACACCAGAAGTGAGGTATGCTTTGGGTCGTTATCATGCTGGAAGACAAAATGTCGACCCAAACCAGGTTTTCTTGCAGACTGTCTGAGGTTGTCTTTCAAAATCTTCTTATAGTCTTCCTTTTTCATGTTTCCTTCAACCCTGATGAGATTCCCAGTTCCAAACGCATTATACTCCCACCACCATGTTTCACTGTGGGAACGGTGCTCTTGGGGTTGAATGCCTCTCCCTTCTTTCTCCAAACATAGACAACATCTCTATGGCCAAAAAGCTCTAGTTTTGTCTCATCTGACACGTTTCCAGTATGCATCACATTTCCCCAGGTTGTCCTTAGCAAACTTCATTCTAGCTTGGAGGTGTCTCTTCTTCAGAAGTGGAGTCTTTCTTGGTCGGCAACCTCGCAGTTCATTCCTGTGCAGGGCTCTAGTGACTGTCTTCATTGAGACATCAATTCCAGACTTGGCTAGGTCATTCACTAGTGTCTTGGCAGTTGCTCTTGGGTCTTTAGAAACCTCTCTCACTAGATTTCTTTCCAAAGTTTTTGAAATCTTTCGCTTCCTGCCTCTGCCCGTCTTGTTCTCCACTGGTGTTGGTCACTTTAAACTTCTTGGTAATGCATCTGACTGCAGTTCTTGACACTTGAAAACGCTTTGATAAACGTGTATATCCTTCTCCATCTTTATGAGCATTAACAATTCTTTCTCTCAAGTCCAAACTAATTTACATTTACATTTGGCAGACGCTTTTGTCCAAAGCGACATACAGTTGGGAGAACATAGAGCGATTCTTCTTAAGGAGACAAACAGACACAGGCAGTGCTATAATACCAGATTTCACATGGTGCTTCAGACAAGTACAAGCTAGAAAGGGATTTCTTGCATATTATTTTACT